>JAINUG010000054.1:2328573-2908573 GCA_029706075.1 Aldrovandia affinis | reverse complement strand
CCCCCTCCTGTGGCGCTCGCTCCCTCATTCATTCATTCATTCCTGCACTCTTACACTCCTCCGCTGCATGATGGCTCCACTCCAGCTGTCACGCTCTCATGCTCCCTTACTCTCCTTCAAAGCTTCCCTCTGCCTTGTCTCTCCCTCCTGCAGCCTGCACTGTCAGTGTCTGTATCCATAACGCACTCACTCACGCACACACATACACATGCACGTGCACACACACACACACACACACACACATATATACACATACATATACATATACATGCGCGCACGCACACAGAATCGATTTGACAATGCACTGAACTGGACCGTACTTGACTGTACCCACTGTACCCTGGCCACTGGACTTGACTGGACTGGATTCTCAGAGGCCAAACTGTGCTGGGCTATAACACACGAGACCGTACCGAAACGTACAAAGCTATACTGTACAGAAAGAGGACTGGGGGAGGGGCTGGGGTGGGGGGCGAACTGCACTGGATTGGAGTGGGAATTGAGCAGGGCTGTAAGATCTTCAACCGGACTGTAATAACTCACCTGTTTCAGCTTCCCTGCACTGCATAGTATTTTTAATTTTTTATTTTTTTAAATGTTCTTGTTTTTTTGTTTTTTTGAAAGGTTAAACTGGACATTGTTGGACTGAACTGTAATGTAATGTATTGGAGTGGATTTTTGGAGAAAACTGCAATGCACTCTGAGCTGCACTGAAGAGCACGTCCTGCCGGCGGTTTAGAAAGGAGAAACGCGTCCGTTTTGGTTTCTCTAGCAGTATACGGCTGGACGGAGCTCTCTTTGTGCCGTCGGGGTCACATGGTTACAAGGTTACGTGGGTCCAGGTGGGGTTTGGATGAGATTCTCTAGCTGGTGGAACCGTGTTGGGTCTTTTCTGAACTGTGCGAAACCCCCGCCCCTGGCGCTGGCCGTGTTCGACTGGGGCGGGCGGCCACTGCTGTGGTCCAGCCTGTCACACTCAACTCCGGCGCAGCTCCATTCCTATCAATTCCATTTCAGTTACACTTCCATCATTCTCACCGTAAGAATTCCGATTCAGATTGCCATGGTGATATCGCTCGACCAATCAGACCACAAGGGAAACGGTACTCTCTCTCCGAGCTCTGACAAAACTTGACAGGCACTATGTTTAAAGCACTCGGGACGCAGTCATCGAAAAGCCTATTTCACCCATCTATCATCGCATATGTTCAAGTCTCTCGTTTAAGGAGCGGGCTTGGGGAAATTTAAATTCTGAGGAAAATTTTGTCCTGGGTTACACTTGCAATTGAAGTTGGCAAATGACAATTGTGACGAACTTGAAAGTATGATACCGCTACTTGGATGACTTGGAATGTCAGTCAGATCAGGGCAAAAACTTGTATAATAAAATAATTTTCACGTTTTTCTTCTGGTTGATCTGTTATGATGCCTGGCTCTTCCCAACTGCCTGTTGCTCTGGTCTGGTTATGTAATAATTCAAAATATTCATCATAAAATTGAATTAACTGTTTTTTTTGTTTTGTTTTAGTTTTTCTAATTGGCTTTGTCATTCAATCAGTGAAATTCAACATCAGCCCATCTTGGCTAAAGTTTAATCAGCTCTTCCCACCGTGTTCACTTAGACCACAGTCAAAAGTGTGCCAAAACATTTAATAAGCTTTATTCCCACTAACTGCATGTTGCTGGTTAAGTCGACGTGGTACCAGCTATACATACATCTCGTATATCGCTCAAGTGGCGATGGTTTCCGTTACTCAAGCAGACGGTCTGATCTCCGGCCTGGCTTTCCAGTGTCACACCTGTGACATTCAGGATTACTTTCTATGGAGAGGACAAGTTCCTAACTGTATTGACAAAAAGTGGGAAAACTGAGACCAAAAACCCCAGAGAACTGTGGGGAGTGTGCCCCTTAATCACTTTGCCTTTTAGTTTACATTTCCTGTCAGGCCTAGCAACAGTAACCATGATGGGAAGCCCTTTGGGAGGTGATGTAGTGTAACCTGGTCAATTCTTCCACAATTCATATCAGTGAAATCGTAGAATTGTTCAAATAAAATGCTTATAACAGCTGTGAAATGGATCAAATTTCTGTTTGTTCTATTTCTTTTATCATTGTTTGTAACGATCCCATATGTATTGTGCCTTACAATACACAGGAGGGTCACACTCATAATTAGCAAATGATGGAGTATCAAGTTTTCAAGCAATTCACTGCCAACTTTTCACTGAAGAAATCTGTGAATGGCACCAAAATGGGGGAAAATGGAATTGATAATGCGCAAGTCACGGTATCGGGTTCGATTTAGATTTAAATTCCAAAGCTTGCAGTTCAAATGCACGTTGTCACACTTGAACTGACCAAATCCTTTCAGTGCGGAATTGATCCCAACCCTGGACAGTATTGTATTTTCCTGTGTGTTCAGCCCACAGAAACCTGTTTTAAGCAGGTTTAACCGAATGCACTGGACCGGACCAATATTTTACCAACTTTTTTGCCAAATTCCAGCAGTCTTTAATCAGGGCATTTTTTATCAATCTCTTTTCTTTTTTTTTTTTTTTTTTTTTTTTTTTTTTTAATTATCATTTGTTCATAATTTCTTCCATTGTACTGATCAAAATGAGGAAGAAAAGAAAAATAAAATAAATAAACTGGATGAGAGTGGATATTTAACTCTGGAAGCTTCAAGGAATGAACTGAATGAAAAAAAAAAAAAAGTTTGACTGTAAAAGAGAAAAAAAAAAAAGAAGAATCAAGGCAGCTACTTAACAGAATGACCACTGTAAAACGACAAACTAAATAAAGACAATGGGTTGTTTTTACTACATGTGGGGTTCATTGGTTTATTTTAGTGTGTACAGTAGTATGTACTCTACAGCAGGGCTCCTCAAATTTGGCCCACGGATCCAAACTCAGTCCTGGTTTTCTTTTGTCTCAGGTAGTTGGTTGAACAATTAATGCAATTGATTGGCCAGAGTGTCTTCACACCTGACTCCCAGGTAAAGGGAGGGTGGAAAAACAGCAGTGCTCGGCCCACAAGGACCGTGATTTGAGGAACCCTGTTCTACAGTGTATACACTACTGTACCGTATGTAGTACAGGGTTGTATTTCACAAAGCGTGATTAAGGAACTGGCTTTCATGCATATTAGAAGCAACTGATTTGCTTCATCTAATCGAGTTTCACACAATTCAAAATATTTCCAAAAGTTAGCTGGCTAATTCCTTAATCCAACTTTGTAAACTACCCACCATGTGTTGTACTCACCATATTGTGCAATCTTTATGCATTTTATGTTAATAAAAGTGTTTTTAGGTTTTTGGCAGGGGGCTTTTTATGGCTGGATCCGAAGAGGTGGCCTTTAATCGAGAGGAACAGGGATGAAATAATGGATGAGGTTGATTTTTGTCCTTTTAATAAGATTTAGATTCAGGATTCCGATTCAAGGGCCTGCTCATCATGAACATATGCTTGAACTTATTGAGAAAAGTACAATTATTACTAATACATTTTAAGTATGGTGGACATTCCAATATGTTAAGTAAAACATTAAAGCCGGTGGTAAAACAACTCTGTTACGATAAATAATGTATCTGTCAATAGTGTGTTCATACATTCCAAACATATTCAATACATCTGTATTACATCTGTATTGAATCGTAAACAATTACGCGACACCCCCAGCCACAGATCGCTTTGGCACTTTGGTTTAATTCCGCACCAAGAGCCAGTGCTTTAGCTGGATATGCCACCCAACACCCGCTTGCAGTTCAAATGAATAGCATCCGTGTGATGCGCAACATTATTTGGTGTGATAATCGAAGGAAAATATTCCTGGTATTGTCTGTCCAACAGCTTTTTTTTCAATGGCTTGCACATACTTCCTGAAACGGTTCAAAACTTGACACAGATTCAGTTAACACAGATCAAAACGTTTCTACCATGAGAAACTTGACACAAAACACAACAGTGCTTAATAATGTAAAGTAAATGACAAAATAACTAAAAAAGCTTTTGGTTGCTGCTGTAAACTACTAAACTACATCACTTCATCCACATCCAGCCTCTTATCTTGTCAGGCTAAGCGATCTTGATGGGAGAATAAGGTATCGTGACATCAAAAATGGGTGGAGCTACAGTTAGCTGTCAATTGCTGACTTGTTTGAACCAATCAAAAGGTTTTGCTCTTCACAACAAAACACAATGATTGGTTCAAAACAGTGAGTTACTGGTAACATTGTAGCTCCACCCATGTTTGATGTCATCTCATTCTCCCATCACTAATCTCGTCCACCACAAAGATAATATTTTCTCTGGCCATGCTCCTTTTGGGGGGCAGGGGGGTTGAGTTTACACCCCACATGTATATCCTCACAATGTGTCCTAGGTCTGAAGAATCATTGCCTGATCGTCGGGATTGCAGTCTTACACCTTTGAGTGCCGTGCGGACAAAAAGAACCTCGGAGAGGGCTGCTCCTCCCCTTTTGCCTACTTGTCAGTGGTGCTATCTCCTGTCAGCAAAGCCTTGGGAGGCCTTCAGGACAGAGGTGGCCTCACCTACAGGGCATGCACAGCTGAGGGTGATTGGTTATCGGCCCAGGTGTGTCCCGTAACTTTTGTCAAGCCAGGGATAAAGGTCATTGGGTGGAGAGAGACTTCAATGGGTAAAGCTGCATTGTGGCTGATTTTTTTTGTTTGTTTGTCTGTCCTTTGTTTAACCAGACAGATGGTGATAGAGGCTTAGTGGCTTTTGTGAGGCACCGCACAGTTCTGGCTAGTCACTCTAACGGGGGAAAGTGCCGATAGCTTCTGAGTGCAAGATTACGGATGCGTTTTCACGTCAAGGCGACAAAACAACTGCAGCGCCAAAGATACTGGATTAGGAAGATTGATCACAGGATTGGTTATGAATGGGGCAGTGTCTGCCAATTTTAGTCCGATTGTAGTCAGATTTTAGTCCCATCTGGGAACTTGCTGCTTTCTGTTGATGGTTTGCCCTTAATGTATTAAAAATCTGCTCTTTTTGTTGGCTCTTTCAATGAAATGATTTTTTCCAACCGTTGAGTGATCATCAAGTTGGCACTTTCAGCAGAATATTTTATGGGCCACAAAGCCATTATAAAACAACTTCAACGAATATACCCCCTTTAGACTGTGAGCCAATAGCTCACTTGTGAAAAGGTTGGAAGAAATCTCATTGATTCCCATTCAAAAGGAGAATCCTGTATTTCTCCCAGACAGGTTTTCAGTGGGAGTGGACACTCTCACTTCAACTTAATCCTCTCTGGCAGCGCTTGGAAAAAAGCATTCTACATCATCAGAAAGTTGTTAGGCAACTTTTTCACAACCTACACTTTACTTGCACTGTGCTGGTGGTCTACCATTACATTGACAGATCCATGTAATATACAGATTAGTGGATCTGCATTGCACCTGTTGTAAAGTGATGCTGAAAAGTATATCAGATTGCTTGTAATATTGCAACAGAGTCCACTCCAAACATATCAACTTGACTGTGTTTTTTCAACATGACCCATCTCAGCTAGCTAGTTCTTCCATCATATAATTGATCACTTTTGGATGTTCTGATTGGAATCACATATGGTATGCTTGGCTCACAGCAGTTGACTAGGGTTCACGTGGATAGTAGTATGGGAAAATCACTCCACTGCCCCCTGCTGTGTTGGAGGGTTACCTTATTGTCTGTGAATTTTGTCATTGCAGTATGGGCCAAAAAAAAAAAAAAAGTTTTCTCGTCTCCTATGACCATAGCAAATCTTGCAGTCTTCTCTCGGAGGAAATACTGCCAGCGTGCGGACAGCTTTGCCCAGCTGGCGCAGGAAGACTGCAGGTGTCCACTCAGCCAGGGGCGTTGCGCTTTCGCAATGAGGCGGAAAATAACCAGCCAACTACACCCGTCTCTCCCTGGCTGACACGATGGCCGATTTTGTATCATCCAACAAGGCCACAGCCAGCACTGACGTGGATTAGGATTTTATTACAGACAGTGGGATGCGTCACTTCACAATGGAACACACTGTGTTTCTCCAGACCCAAAAGGCCTGTGACACAGTTTATTCAAGCACTTATTTCAAGTTGGTTATGTTACCGCATTTGAAGCTCAGATCCTCTAAATGGTTATGAAACTTCAGCCCCTTGTTGGATCCTGGTGGTGTTTCACCAGCATGTCCCTTGTGCCCCTTCGAAAGCACCTAAAAGCAGCACTGTTGTGCCTCAAGACAGTGAATGCTTTGCATAACCGAGTGTTGCCTTTAGGCTCAATAGTAAGGTCTTACAGCGCCCTTCTGAAGGTGCCTTAAATCAGGTTTTATTCAGTCCCAAATTCAATCATATAATGACTTATCATTACAATTCCCTGGGCTCATGCAATAGTTAGAATATAACAGACTACATTTAAAAAAATCCCAAATATTAGTTGTTTTTTAAAATATAAATATTCATGGTTTTAAGTAAAAAATAATAAACATAAATCCCATAATTTGCTAAGCAGAATCACTATACGTTTTTCATCTCAATTGATTGAAACATTATCAACTGCCAGATTCATCTAAAATGTAGGCGCCCATCACTCTGCTGTAAAATCATCCGGTAAAATGTAATTCAGGGTTGATAATCTTAATATGACACGAAGATTTCCTGCACCACACATTGGAGGAAATCTCAACCGAAACATGAGGTAGACACACAAAAAGGCTATATCCTCACTTCATTTAACCGTCTAAAATGATACAACATACAATTGTTATATTTCCCAAATGTGACGTTTACCTGCGCGATTTCCTCAAACATAAGAAATCAGTTTTAACTTTCTAGAATGTCTTAGATGGTCATGCCAGCATAGAGGTTGGTTCCACACGGAAAGAAACGCATGCACTCTCTCGCCGCTCCCTTTCCTCTGTTGGCTGCCCAGTCTCATCCAGCCAGCTGGCTTCATAGCTGGCGAGCTACTAGTCTAATCTCAACAAGCGAGCTGCACCGGCCCCCCACAACACTACGGCCCTGGACACGTTTTCCGCTCACGGAGTATTAAAATAAATAAAACGATTTTCGAGGAAAGGGGGTGAAGTCTAACATATTATTATTGAAGATGATTAAGCTTTTTTCTCTGAAGCAGCAGAAAAAAGACGAGGAGTCTGCGGGAGGAAACAGAACAGGAGCCGGTGGTAAAAAAGCAAGTGCGGCCCAGCTTCGAATACAGAAAGGTACGTGGGTGCTCCTTCTTAAAATCTTCAATCTAGCGAGCAGTAGTAGTTCGTTCGTAGAGTAAATAAAGTTAGAGGCTTTTTGCAATGTACCTAGCAAGGTAACTGGCTTTTAATGGTACAAACAGGCGATTTGAGACCAAAAACAAACGTAGCCACCGACAGAAAACCCCCGGTCTCGATTAACCAGCCAGTCCGGGTTTTGCTGCAAAATGTGTCGAACAGCGATGGTGTCCTGTTGTTTTGGTCTCTTGTTGCGAATAATACGTACCTCTACCTCGCCAGCAATATAGCCTTTTAAAAACGAAATGTAACTCTTAATACGACCGATTCTCTGTGTTAGCTTGCTAACTAGCTAGTTACTCAGTAAACGATACATGGGCCAGTTTATTCGTCACTGGTGATAATGAAAACATAATTGCAGTTTGCTGTGGATGACATGCCATTACATTAACACCTTTTTGTTAGCAATTTGGAACACGTTTAACAAATCACACAATACTAGATTTATGGTTTTATTCAGCAGCTTGTGTCGTGGATATTGAATCTGAAAATTATTTGCATGTAAATAAAGGGGGGTTCGAATTGTCCTTCACACGACAATGACGACTAAAGATGATAAAAAGTAAGGCACTGCAGGTAAATTAAATGTAATAGTCACAAACATTAGCCATGCTAGGGCCATATTTTTTCTGTGTATCAAAATGTCAACAAAAACGTTTTCATCGTTAAAAAGCCAGGTTACTCCCATATACAAGTAATGTATTCCTTATATGTCTATAAATACACACGCTAAAATTGGTCTGCCGATCAAATTATTATGAGGGCAATTTTCAACAGACAACTGTGTTTCACACAACCTAAACAACCGCTATTCTAAAGCAGTGCTACCCCATGTTTTCCACATTCTTTCATGTAACTTGGCCCTGTGTTTTTTTTTTCTTAATCTTTTTCAAGAATGTGATCTTTCAAACGTTATGTGTCTGATCAAAATATGAACTGCTGGCAAGTGCCAGCGGTGAGTATGGGTGATTCAGATTATGTAGCCTATATAAATGTTTTAAAGTTATTGCTCACTGTTTTTGAATAATTCAAACCAATATCTGGCATTCTCTACACTTTTTTCTCGACAAGCATTTGAATTGGCCTCACTAGCAATGGATTCGTATTGTATATGTGCCATTGTTTTATATCCTATTACAAACAATAGTACAACCGGTACTACCATAAAGTATTAGTTTTACACGTAATGATACAACAAGATGTATTTAGTGTTAACTCTTAAGTGTTTGTTATGTGTAATGTTCTATCGTTTTTAAGGTTGTGATGTGAAGTTTGAAGAAAATTGCAGGTAATTGTGCATAGCCTAGGCACTCAATTCTGGAGTGTATTTCTTTCACTGCAGCATATTGCAGAAATAGAAAATAAGCCTGAGTCCCTGACATTTCAGCATTCAATCCTTCCAGAGTGTATTTTCTCAAGTTTGACATATGCCAGTCAGAAGATTTCATGTTCCATGACACATTTTGACATTTGAGGTGTGACAAAAAACAGTTTTGAATAACCACATTCTCTTGAGACAGCAAGATGGAAAAAGAAGGGGCTAAGTTACATGAAAGAATGTAGGAAACATGGCACAAGTAGTGCCTGTTTAGTTTGTGTGAAGCACGTGTTCTTTTTTATTGTAACTTCAGTAATTATTGTAACAGCTACAGCTGCAGCTGTACCTTTGTTTTTAAGTCAGAAACATTGAATTGAATGCTGTATTAGATAACACGGAAGAGAGCTGTGAATATCTGCTATAACTGTGATAATAATGGAAGCAAACTCATAATCAACAAAAAATGAAAGACAAGTACAGTTATCATAAAATCTTAAGTTATTACATCTGTGAAATGGAATTGGTAGCAAATTGTTCTTCTCAATGTTCTCCCATTGATGGTTTTCACAAAACGGTATGTAGTCAAGTAGAAAGGTTTTAGCCTAATCATAGTTATTCAAATTAAAATTAATAAGGTTTTGGGAGTTTAAAATGTGCCGTTGCGACCGAAAGTGCATTTTGAATGCCCAATTGTAATTGTGGCCCCCATCCCATCGCTGCAGTGTCCTCCATCAGTTTGGGATGGGCGCACGCTCTCGCGCACTTCCTCCACAAAGTGTGTAGCCGGCCGGCCTCTGCTTTTAACTCTGCAGTCCACCAGCTGAGCTGCGCAGTTAACCAATCACAGGCAATAGTTTAGAATGTGGCCGGGGTCTGCGCTACAGGGAGCTGGACTGTTAAGATGGAGGATGTTGCTGTGTTGAGATGGGCCAATGAGAACAGTTGGGCGTTCCTAATTTGGGTGGGACAGAAAATCAGGGATAAAAATTGGTGCTGGTAAAACTTTATTTAAAAAATAAAATAAAAATAAAAATAAAAAGACAAGGTCTTGAAAAGACAGACGCAGACATTATTCCATCCCTGAAATTATTCAAGCGACTGCAAGTTTCAAACGTGCGTACAAAAGGATTGCTGTCTCCTTGCTGTAATTCTCAGTCTCCTGGTTGACGTTTGCAGGAAAATTGTAGTAGGGGTTGCATCATCTTTTTGCTCTTTTTTCCCCCATTCTCTTAGATATCAATGAACTTAACCTTCCAAAGACGTGTGAGATTCTCTTTCCTGACCAGGATGATCTACTGAACTTCAAACTTGTCATCTCGCCTGATGAGGTCTGAGCTGTTTCCGTTGACGCCATTCCCTGTGCTCTCACTGTGCTCTTTAGACATTAAAGGGAAACGCAGACCTATAGTTTTGCATACGAGCTCGTGCTCTTTGTCTTTGTTGTGTACATTAATGCATCTCTGGCCTCTTGCCGACGATTTGAATGTGTTACGGTTATGTTATTACTGTGATGCGCACTCCACAGAATTTCTATTGTTTACTGTCCAGCCCAAATAATCAAAATGATCGCTACGTATAAACTTGGATCATTCAATTTAATTTGTGTGAATAATTCAAACTGGCCTTGCTGGTCAGAAGACCTCATTTGATTGAAGATGTTGCGCTTCATTGAACCAGCCTGTAGGGCTAACCATCATGGAGCTACCCATTATATAAGGTGACTCTATGTGACCAGGCCTGAGGAGGGATTCTACATCACCATTTGAGATGAAGTTACTCAAATCTTAATCTTAATGTGAATGCACTGTCACACCATTGTCCCCCACAGCCGAGCCAATAAGTTCATACCTTCACACCAGAATGGCAATAAAAGAAAGTCAGCTCGAAAATGCTATTGTGAACATATTGTTCTTCAGCTTCTGATATTATATTCGTATAAGATTCTTGTAGGTTTGCAAACCTGAATTGGTTCTGGTTGCAAAGGGTTTTTTTTGTGTATTAATATTTGGTTGCAAGCTGGCACTAGCAAAATGGCATGAACGTGTAGCCTAAGCTTGTCAACTTGTGCTGCAGTCCCATAATTATGACCATAAAAGGACTCTCGCTAATGTTTCTATACTGCAGCACTGATTGATTACTTTAGTTGCCCTTAGTTGACGGCACTGTATGAGGAACAGTCAATGCAAAACCTGATACATTTACTCAATGAGACCAGAGGACAAGGGCCATGTCAATGGCTGGAAATGTACTAGTTAATGCTATTGCTACCAGTTGTAGACACTGGCTTACCCCTAGTGCTCAGTTCATTTGACGTCTAGCCGGCCAGCTGACATCAGCATAGCCGAGGGGCATTCAACTGTACGAACATTGCAGCCAGCTCAATTAATCAATCCTTATTTTGAACAGCACAATTTTACTACCAGGTTGGCACACAGCGCTTCACTGTAGACATTTTGCTGAGGGAATCAGAAAGAAAAAAAAACAGGGTCACCTTTCAAGTCATCACAATGTAAATGAAGACGCGATTGAGTTTAATGGCCAGCGCACCACTTTTGAGATCACAGGAGCTCCCCTGAAAATGCACTGTCTGCTGGGTGGCTCATCCTGTAAAGGCATTGGTGTGGAATCCGGACCGCGCCATTGCCGACTCTACCACGGGGGGAGGCGCATAGTTGACCATAGCATTTCCCCAGGAGGGCAGGGCCTTAGTCAGCGGGATTGTCCATGTGTCATCATGCGCCAATGACTTCTTCTGGCCAATCGGGCCCCTGCAGTCTGCCTGTGGCAGCTGCGCACAAACGCGAGCGACGTTCGAAGTGAAAATAGAAGCAGCGCATGGCTTGTCTTCTTTCTCCAGAAATTGATGGAGCACATAACAGGACAACAAATTAAATTGGTCTAAAAATACCAGTATATGCCAGTGCCAGCTTTCAGACAAGTTCTGAGTGGAGGCTTCAGTCTAAAGTTCTGCGACCCAGTGACAATTGCAGGGTATATATTTGTGCGTTTGACAGGATTTAAGGCCACATGTACTGTTTTTGTATGTAATGAAAAATGTGCATGTTGTTGGTCATGCATGAGCTCTTCGTACACAGTCAGCTATTGTTTTTTTGAGCTGTATGTGTAAGGGATTTCTGTTTGTACCAGGTTTAACACTTCTGTTTTATCTCCATACCTTTCAGGGATTTTACAAAGGGGGGAAGTTTGTCTTCAGCTTTAAGGTGAGTGATCTGATAGGCTTAAACAGTCCCTTGCGTTCTCTTTCCACATTGATCCCCCAGGTCCTCACTAAAAGTGAGAAATGACTTCTCAGATTACCTACCTTGTTAAATAAAGGTGTGTGTATACATATATATATATATAGGGAAGCACAGTTCATCTGTCAACAAAGGGTGATATGATATTCACAAGATAATATTGAGCATCTTCATTTTCCCTTCACTTCCCAATGTTGTTGCAGAGGTGTTGCCTCCTGAAAGCCTTCCTTCACATTAATGCGCATTAATCAGCTTTTCCCGTCCGTGCTAGTGTGTAAACGAGCGCTTAACATAGTTATACTAACAATTAAAAACGTTATGTGTGCATCCGACTGTGCTAATTATGGTGTCCGTGATGAAACATAAAGAGTGGATGTAGTTACTATTTTGATGAAAAATGTATGGCGTGCCACAAATATAACTGAACAGTGTCAACTGACTGGCAAGCAGCAAGTCGGCTAGACAGACAGCCCGCTCATTTCCAGTAAGGTGGAAGCTATAAACTATAAGATAGCTTCACAGCAAAAGTTACTCCTTATTTTACTGTATTATAGCATTGGTTTACTGTTTTTGTACCCTGGTTTTGTAATTTTATCATCCACAAATGCTTCGCAATGCACAATGCATCCTTTTTGCAGCCAGCTCAGGATGAGTACGAGTGCAGCTTTGCGGCCTAACTACTAATTTGAAAAAAACGTTTATCAATCGGCTAACGATCTTAAGCATGTCGCTGGCTGGCTACCTCGACCTCTTCAAAGTCGAGTCTTTTGTAATTGCCTCATCCTATTTGCAACGCTGTTGGACATGGTGAAGACTGGGACCATGGGAAGTGGAAGGGGGTGTTATGTAGCTTGAACGCCCATATCAGTCCAACACTTTTCACATCCACTTCTTACCGTCCACTGTCTAAACTATTGAGGTAGCCAAGGTACCCAGCTCAATCTCATCTGTATTGTACTTATCTGTGTATTTCCCCTGCTATGTGACTCCTATTAGTTATAATTGCAATGTTGTGAAAGTGAATGCAAATCGTACTTCTGACTCTTTTCTTGGCCACTTCAAATCTTTATTTTCCAGGTTGGACAGGGGTACCCTCATGACCCACCGAAGGTGAAGTGTGAGACTATGGTGTATCACCCCAATATCGACCTAGAGGGGAACGTCTGCCTGAACATCCTTAGGTATCAAAAACGGGACACATTTCTGCTCTGTTACGTATAATGCAATGTGAACATAAGAGTACATAACGACGAGAACAGGCCATTCAGCCCATTTTCAGGCTTGTCATTTAGCTACAGAGAGTGACCAGCACTTTGTCAAGCCTGGACTTGAACGCCCCTCTGCCTCCACTTCTTGACCTGGAAAGCTGTTCCACGCATTGACAACTCTCTGTGTGTGGGGGAAATCATGATATCAGTGCGGAATTTAACTTGTGGCTAATTTCCACCTGTGCGCTAATTTCCAAAGTGAACTCTTTGGTAGTTCAAAGGTTAATCCCTTTTATGAATTTAGAAACTTAAATCACTGTACAAAGCACACGTGTATATATATATATATCATGCAGGTACATTCTGATGCATATGTTGTGATATGCTGTAGTACATAATTGATATGTTACAGAAAATGTACAGTCTGTCAATCATTACGATATACTGAAACCTACGTACAAAAGCATAAAGCTTTGGACTGTGTTTAAAGCACCATAGGCTTGACTGAAGTACAGAACTGAAAACATCAATATTTAACTGCACTCACTGCAAAGGATGGATCATTTCATTTTTATTTTTATTTCTTTCAGATCATTTTTTAAGCGATATAGAATTGCATCAATTCTTTTTTCAAATGAAATGTTTACATTTTCATTTTGCGTTGCATTTTTGTTTCAACACTTGAGTCAGAATTCAGGCTGCCGACACAAATGAAAGTTGGAACCCATCGGGCCAATCACAATGGCCTTAGTCGGGTCAAAGGTCAGTTTAAACCCACAAATTTAAGACGACTCTGGTTCTCGGTTATACCTGGAATGGCTGTTCCCAATGTCACAGTTCAGGAACAGCCATTCCACTTCTCATATAGTTCAGAGACGTAGTGAACTACAGTCAACTTTTGAAACCTTTGGTAACGTCAATGCAGTTGGCCCCTCGTGTCCATTTTTGGGGCAGGCTTCTATCCTTTACAGCTTAGTTTTCAGTGGCAGAGGAAGGAGGTTGTTTCTCTACAGGAACCACTGCGTTTTAACAGATCAGTTTACAGAGATTGAGTTTTTTTGAATTTTTTTATTGTATGGCTTTTATTTTCCCCAGCTTCTTTGGGACTTCCTGTGAAAACTGTCCCTTTTGTTGTTGTTGTTGTTGTTGTCGTTGTCATTGTCGTAAAGGAGGTCAGTACTATAAATATATCCGCCTAGCAGATTCCAGACACATTTGTTAAAAATCTTTCCCTCAAACCGTGGGCTACCCTGCAGACCTGAAGTTTTTGAGTTTAACACCAGAACTGAATCTAATGTTTTGCTCCAAATGGAGAGAATATGCACACTTCACTCTATTCCGCTTGTGTGAACCTCTATCTATACCATCTTTCCTTTTTTTTTTATTCCAGAGAGGACTGGAAGCCTGTTTTGACAGTAAACTCCATCATATACGGATTACAGTATCTATTTTTGGTGAGTCGACACTATCTCCACACCCACCCCACAATTTTCTTTTTAATTCTGGATCAGATTACTTGAGTCCCAATCGTTTTCCTTTACAGGAAAATGTCAGACAATGTTTCCTAAAATTATTTTATTTTATTTTAATCCTAATTTTATTTTATATTATCTTTTTTTTTTCCTGAAAAATAAGTACTTAAACTACCTTTACCTCCTAATTTGCCTCGATGTGGAGTTTGACATATTCCCACCCTCCCTCTCCCCCAGTTCCATGGTTTACCCATTGTGTCTCGTCGTTTTCGAAGTTCGTTCTAAGTCAGCGTTCTCTGTCAGGGAAATTTAGTTGGAACTAACTTGACCTGAACTCAGTTCTGTCTTCACGTCCTCCCATGATCTTCTCTGCTCGGTTTGAAATGACACCCCTTCTTCCCCGTCCCCGTCCCCCTCCCCTCCTTCCACAGGAGCCCAACCCGGAGGACCCCCTGAACAAAGAGGCGGCGGAGGTCCTACAGACTAACAGGCGCCTGTTCGAGCAGAATGTACAGAGATCGCTAAGAGGCGGATACGTGGGGGCCACTTACTTCGAGCGGTGTCTCAAATAATTCTGAAGTCCTCCCATTAAACAGACCCTTACACCCAACACAGACAGACACACGGACTGGAGAGATGGATTGCCACAGGGGGGTGGGGTGGGGTGGGCTGGGGTGGGGGGTTTAGTGGGGCATCGGTCAGTGAATGTTTCTCAGAACATTGAATTGGTATACGCCACTACAGAGGCCCTCAGTTTCTGCAGAGACTGACACACTGACCGATTCTCACTCAGATATAGACCCACAACACTGACACGCATCTTTTACAATTGTACGCCTGTATTGTATGACAGACACAGTGGTACACATCTGACCATGCAGGAAGGCTTCCCTTGACTTTCAGACCCAACCTTATCGACTTCGTACAGAACCACATTGACTTAATCACTGGAAAATGTGCTCACACACACACACACACACACATACTTTCATAGACATGCACACACAGATATACAAACCGTACAGACACATTAAGAGAGGCTCACAGATGCGCGCACACACACACACACACACACAAACAAACCCGTTACAAACAAACATGGACACACACATACAAACCGTGTAGACACATTGAGACACACTCACTGACACACACACACACACTTACACACACGAACAGTACAGACGCATCGAGAGACACTCACTGACATGCACACACACGCACTCGCACAGACACACACATAGATACATTACAGACCGGTGTACTTACAGATGCACAGACTGATAAACATGCAGCAGACATGATTGACAGTCAGCAATGCATACAGGGCTTGTGTGGGATTGGGAGATCTAAGTTTTTTGTTTTATGTTTTTTTGGAGGTGGGCTTACTTTGATTTGGGGGGGGCTTAAAATGTTATTGTACTGTTGCATATATTGAAATCCCAGCTGTTAACAATGACTGCAATATGAATAATATAAAATAAAATATGAACATGAATGATTCTAATTATATTATGTTTAATACAACCCATGACATATATTTGAAGCTGGATAAATAAAAATAGTTTGTTTTTTTACAGATTGTGTCATTGAATTCAGTGAATTCAGTATAATGTATTTGATTGGCAGTTTACCTCGTGTTTACTTTTAAGTCATGGATTTGCCTGTGTATTACGACTGGGATGGTTTCTGCTGTCTTTAAGGCATTGTTAAATTAGCAAGCGTCATTTAGTGATTAGGAAGCATCATTTTTGTTTGCTAGCAACCTGTTCAAGAGTGATAAGGTGGGGTGCGATATTATTAAATGGAAAAACGTTCTAAGTCCCATTAAGTGTAATGAATATTTATAATGATAAGTTGTTATTTTGTATAGCACCTTTTACAATCAGGTTGTCACACTGTGTCTCAGAGTGGACACTTTCCCAAGGGAATCAAAAAAGCAGAAAAACCCATTCGAGAAACTGGAAAATTGTTCTTTGACCCCATAAACGGACGATAGATCAGAATAATTACTTTTGCACATTTATTCACAATTTGAAAATAGTGGGATACAAAGATGGTAAAGAAGAGCCACATCTGTTTGAAGTGTGTCAAGATTGGTTCCACGCACCCTAAAGTGTATGGCAGAATTGCACTCGCAACAGTATTTTCGAGATAACAAAATGCTGTTGCAGCGATGTTAGGGGCCCGTCTTTATTGGAGGGAAAGGAAAAATAAGGGATAGAAAATGGTTATAAAGGAGGGGCTTTGCAATTGACAAGCAGCTTGGAATGAACTGCTGATAGTATAGGACCATGCCAAGAAATGACCTGATTTTATTCCGAATTTTTATCTTCGTCTGAACACATCAAATCCTAAACTGTTTTCTCCTGGTCCACTGAAACACCTTTGTAATCAATGTAACCCGAAAACTTATCAGACTCAAAAAAGTGCATTTTTTTTTCTGTTCAAGCTTGGCGTTATTTGTTCTTCGGTAACTGAACACCACTTGTAGCTGCTGGATGACTTAAATAATACATAATAAGAAATGAGGTCGCCAAGGTAACAGAAGATTGGGGAAAGAGTGGTAAAATTCAGTTCATCAAAAAGACTCTAACTTGAATCGTGCGCATGACGGATGCCCTTTACGGGTATTGTGCTCACAGAGCCCTAATGGAGTCATGAAAGCAGTTCATTTCCTGTCAGCTTCATGGAGCTGAATGTTACAGATGTCCAGATGCCACGTCCATGGTGCTGATTAACCGTCGGGAGCAGCAAGGCAGTCAGCCTAGTGAGGATCTATTATTTATTTATCATTTACTTGTTTAGCAGACACATTTTTCCTTTCATTTACTTGTTTAGCAGACAAATTTATCCAGAGCTTATATTCTATCCCTTTGCACAGATACAATGACAGCAACCCCCCTTTGGAATATTAACCTGCAAGATCTGAGTTACAAGCCCTGCTCTTTATTCTAAACCGTTACACTAAACGTCTGTGTCTTGGCTGAGCTAGATAAGGCATCTTTAGCAGTACTGGCTTTTGAGACCCATCCTAACACACTAGCAGGGGTAGAGGCTAACTGGCAACTGTCAGACATGAATACTTTCTCCTCCATCCCAGAAAAGACCTTTCTTTCTGGTGATGTTCAAGTGGTACGCACTGACACGGTAGTTCATTCATAGTGAATGGACAGTCATCAGGGAGGTGAATTGTGTGTACAAAGCTTCTCCACAGACAAGCTTGTCCCAGGATAGCACACCCTGGTACCCAATAAATAGGTCGGCTAATGCCTTCTTCCAGGCAGAGGAAACTTGCATCATCATCTATCTATGGGAGTTGACATGTGTATTGATTTGAGGTTCAAACCTTCCATATCAAGGCGTGGGGAAACCTCTGAAAGTTTAGTATCATCTGTCTCAAGGTTACTGGCTTTGTGGAGAATCCACGGTTCACCCCATATGTGTGTGATAACTCTGTCCAATAGGAATGTTCTTTGAGGAATAATTTGCTGATGTAGGCTCACTGATAACGATGCTGCCTGGAGACGCCACACATATTGTCGGGCAACTTCCCCTCCAGTAAATCCCCCTGTTGTGTATGGAGAGTATGTTTTCACTATCTTAACAGTCTCTATTTTACTGGTGGATTCAATGCCCCTCCATCTGGTTACACACCTTTGCATTAGAAATTGCTCACAGTCAAGGTTATTAGAGGTCATGTCTTGCGGCACATTTTTGATGACATGAGCCCATTCCATTGACCAGAAACGACTAAAGTAGGCACAGTGACCATAAGATGCATTTTTGGGCAAATTGTGAGGCCTCCGCCGCCGATCGGCACAAGGTTACACTGCAGCAGCAATTTCACAGGGAAGGACAACAGCACCATGTAGTTACAACTAATGATGGGAGAATGAGGTGTCATGACACCAGAAAATGGGTATGGCTCAAATTTGCTGTCGATTACTGACTTCAAACCATTAAAAAGGTTTTACAACAAAGCACAATGATTGTTTCAATGATCAGTGAGTTACTGAGAGAAGATGGTAGCTCAACCTATTTTTTGGTGTCATGAAACCTCATTCACCTGTCACTAGTTACAACTCACTGTCTTCAATGAGCATGCATGACATGCCAGAGTCAACCCAACAAAAATTACCCCCTTACCCCTAAACTACAACAGTTGACATGTAATGGTGTCAAGCCCTGCTCTTGATATAGATCAGGGGTGGGCAAGAAGGGTCTTAATCTGTTTCTCATTTTCTTGTTGACATGTTACTCTTAATTATTGAATTAGTCTGCTAATTTGTGTAAACTGACATTTCAGCGACATTTATTCATAAGCTCACGAATAGCAGCTGAAGACAATTCCTGCGTCCGTATATGAGACGTTTTACTGTGGGCAAATCAATGAGTGAACCAGTGTTGGTGTATTCAGCTAAGTAGCTAATTGAGCCAGGGTAATTGGTGGAAACAAAAACCTGCATACACACCAGCCTTCCAGGACCGGAATTGCCCACCCCTGATATAGATTATGGGATACACAAAAGAAGAATAGCACATAAAGACACTGGACACAAACAAATCCGAGAAGAATCGGAGAAGTACAAAATAAGCCATTGTCACATATTAATCAATTTGGTATGTTTGTTTTATCTTTAAGCTAGGGTGCACTAGCACTATTAAGAAAAGTAACACCCACAGACAATATCACAGCTATTTAGATGTTGCTAGCAAAGTTGTTACCCTTTAGAACAGTGGTCTCAAACTCAGTGCCACGGAGGGTCATGTGTATGTTGGTTTTTACTGCAGCCTCCGCTTTTGATTAGATAATTAGTTCCATTATTTGCTAAATTATCATGTTGGCTTGCACATAATGTATATAAAGTGAAATTAAATATTTTTGTTATCTAAATAATAATTGTTGAGTATATTCTGTGCTTTAACTTCAAGAATGCACATTGGTTGGAATGAAAACCTGCATACACACGGCCCTTTGTGGCACTGAGTTTGAGACCACTGCTTTAGAAGAATGAAAGGCAGTGTGCATCTGGTCCTGTAGAAGAAGACTGGCCCCTTTTTGTAAATATTGTTTAGAAATGACAGAATAAATCAGATCCCATAATGATAAACTCCAGCTCACTGTTTTCCTGTTTTTAAAAGCAACAACAGGGTGAATATGGTCCCATAAAGCAGACTTCTAACTCACCTTATTGTTTGTAACCCCACCCTCCCGGAGCATCAAGACCAGGGGTGTCCAATCTTATCCGAGAAGGGCCAGTGTGGGTGCAGGCTTTTGTTCTAGCCCAGCACTAAACAACTGATTAAACTAATCAAGGTCTTGATTGTAGACCATGATTGGTGAATTAGTTGAATCAGGTGTTTTAGTGCAGGGCTAGAACAAAAGCCTGCACCCACCCTTCTCGGATAAGATTGGACACCCCTGATAAAGACCCTGCACCACCATGCTGGATCCATGATGGGTGAAGGCTAGGTGAACCATCCACCCTACCCCAGCACTGACCCTCAGGCTTAAAAGGCTTAAAAGTGCATCTCAATTCAAGGCTGCCTCCCAATCCACCCCTACACCCTCGTTGGCCAACTGCCCACCACCCCCACCCAAGAATGTGACACCCACCATATTGAGTTTGTCCCATTACCATAGTAAGGAGAATCTGAGCGATGGAAGTCAGCTTCTTGCACCCTCAAGTGACCCCCTTCCAGGGAGTCTGTAAATGTGCCGGCTTCACAGTGAGGGGGCAAATGTATTGCCAAGAACTCTTTGCATTATAGGTGAGGACGGCTCAAACATCTGGGGGAAAAAACCCAAGTTGAAACACAGAGGAAGCTTGCTGCCTGGGCTGTTTTTCATCATCGCTGTGACTTATGCATTAAACGTGCAATGAATGACAAACACAAGTGTATGAATTTCTAATTCATCCATCTGCATAATGATGTCCTTATCACGAAAAACAACTACCTGACTGAACAACTAGCTAGCTGCAGTGAACATTATATTATAAAATGACATTATTTACATTGCATTGTTTCTCTATTATTGCTGGCTAATGAGCTCAAAGATATATTGAGGCTACTTACTATCTAGCAAGTCAATACACTAGATATGTGATTTTGATTGCTGTATATTCAGCAAAGTAATAAGGTTAAAATTTGATTTTTCTGTGTTGAAATGGACTAAAATTGCTAACTAGTTGTGTGCCTAGCTACTGTATGTCTGTGGATGCCTTGCAAGCTAATGAGACAGTTCAAGCTATGAAGGCTTAAAACCTTTTCTCTTAAATGGCTTACAGGCACCAAATAGGCCATTTATTGAATTCCTCTCTCTAAGCCTATGTATCTCATCAGACAGAAAAATAACACAGCCAAGCTAGGCTGAATGAGTGAGTGAGTGAGTGAGTGAGTGAGTGAGTGCATCCACAAGTGAACATTAAACCTGCCTTCTTCCCGCCCCTCACTATTCTCTCAGTGATGCCAGAAAAATGACACATGACACAATATTCACATGAAAGGGAGAGGGGAGAGGGGAGAGGTGGCAGAGTAGGACGAAGCCCCAAATAGCTCTGCTCCGTCCCTCCCTCCCTCCCTGCTTAACGGGTGTGTGCTCGTGTTCCGTTGGCATTGTGTCACATTCCCCTGAGTGAAGTATGCAAATGAAATGTATGAGAGTGGAGCAAATGCTGGATTGGGATGCAGTTGTGGACTTAGATTGGCATTCTGGTTTTTACAGGTCCCAACAGACCTGCAAAAACTGACAGCATTCTAATAGAATTCATAACCACCATTCATAAAAATGACATACAGAGCCGACTGTAAGTACCTGAGTCACCCAATTACTCTTTAAAGGGCTGGAGACCTTTTATTTCAGTGTCTTAATTTTTTTCTTTGCAATCATTGATCCCACTGTGCTTGATCCCCTGATAAGAAATCAGGGAATATTGTTCCCCACACTGGTTCCAATTGTCTCCCCCCCCCCACCCCAAGTTGTTTTATTCCCCCTGGAAAATGTTCACTGTGTAACAACTGGATTATTAATGGTGCTAAATAAAATAGATTTCTTTGATTGAGTGATTGACAGTAAAACTGAATTTAAAATAGGGATTTCAGGCCCCAGTTCCAGCTGTCTACTGGTTTTTGGTCTTTCAGCTCTGATGTGATTCATTTAAGTCATTGATTGGCTAAAGAGTCCACACACCTCATTTCCAAGCCCCAAATTGGCTGCTAATAGAAAAGAAACTACACAAATCTACAGACATTAAAATATATTTACCTGACATTTTTATAATACTGTGACATTATACTCACTTAGGTACAATCATTTACATAAACCTTCTATGAAACATTTGGTTTGGAACCAAGTGAACACCACTTGGATTCATGTAGTGTATATTAACCATATGAACGTTATGTTTTTATGGTATTATGTTACATAACAGCTAATGTTAATAAGTTAAAATTAAAACAAATAATCGTTGTGATAACAACAGTTTCATTTTTACTCCATGTTGGGTGATAGGAAGTCCCTACATCTCCAGGAAAGCGTGTACAGTCCTGCCGCCAAATTAATAAGCGATACACGAAATGTATGATAAGCATCTTAGCAACTGAGTGAGTTACAGTAAAACACTTTGTTTGTTGTAGAGGAAGTGTGACGTGCTTAAGGCAAAGACAAAGAGTCCTTCACCTGTAACGTTTTAACTTTGGCACACCGGCTCCCCGAATTCGGTTTCCAAGCGAAGACGGGAAGAATGTCTAAAGATCAGCACCGCCGCCTATTCGTTTCAGAGTTTTTAGCTGCTTCCACAACTTAGCAGAAGACCATGCTACTCGCACCGGCTCACGCTACGCGCATATAGGGTTGGGCTACGGGAGCGTGCAGGAGGGAGGAGGGCTTTGCAGCTGCGGCGGCGCGTGATATTCTTCCGCGGGACAGTGACGCGGCCTTTTCCTTCCGACAACACTGGCCGAGCGCGAGCAGCAGTGCTGCTCAGAAACATTAGCTAATTCGCGTACAGTAAATTAAAAAAAACTGTGTATTCGCGGTAACGCGGTAAGCTAGGGAACATCTGGGTGTGTTTTTTTCCTCTTCAACTTTATTTTGCTACTTCACTTTTGTGTTTGCTACACCACTTGAGCACTGAAGATATATAATCCGGTTCGTGTTGTGCGCTGAGAAGCTAACGTTAGCTAGCTACTTCTGGAGTGAGGCTCGGGCAGAATGGAGCTGATTGCAATCCTCGAAAAAACGGTCTCTCCAGGTGAATATATCGCCAAATACCTTCCCGTTGTCAATATATCATGTCCCTTGTTTGGAATCGTGACATCGTGTGCATACAACTGTTCAGATTTGTTTTGAATTCCGTTAAGTTGGGAGAAAGTTCGAAAAAAGGAGGGAGGTGGGGAGGAACGTTACGGCCTGCTCAGCCAGGTTGCTACCAGCTAGTCCCCGATACCGGCTTCTTTGAGTGAATCAGATGGCCAAGCATGTTAGCGAAAAGATTCCTGTACACTGGCGAGCACTTCTCATAAATCGTTTAAAATCCCATTTTGACATTTAGCAACGTCTATTTCCCAACAACGTGTAGCCAGGTCGCTGGAAATTAATTGACCTGATTACTTTGGTCTACGGACTCGTGGGCTGGCCTAGGTACCTAGCTGTAGCCACCGGGGTGTAGCTGGCTTGTTACCATGGCTTATTAGCTGAAATTAAGAAGGCCGAGTTACGATCGTGGAAAAACTTCGCTACTGTCACTTGCTTGCCGATAGCTTAACGTTCAGCTGCAACGCTCGCTAATTTATTAGCCTCGTTTGCGTGTTCATGTATGGCTAGCTAGCCGCTTGCTAGCACCCAAACGGATGTTAGCTTACTATTAACGTAGCTAGCTAGTGTGGCGCTGGTTGGTTAGCTGCAGTAGTCAGGCAGCGCTAAGCTAGTTGAGATAACGTTAACAAATCGCCCAACCCGCTAGTAGGCTAGCTTATGCCTGTGTAGCCAGCCAACTCGTCATGTAAAGGTGGTCTTGCGTGTGGTGTTGGGCAGGGTAGCTAGCAACCGCCTCATGGGGAATGTCGAAGCCCAGAAGATGAGACGAATAGAAATTGTGCTAAAACTGGCTCTTCAATTAAGCGAGGCACGGTGAACAGTTAAAAGCGGGAACTGGACTCTTTTGTTTAACGATTAAGTAGACAGTGATTGAGCCCGGCCAACTTTAGCGTAGGTTGCTAAGTTATCCCGCTAGCCGCACCGAATTAACATTTTACTTGTTCTCTCTAGATCGGAATGAACTGGAGGCTGCGCAGAAGTTTCTGGAGCAGGCGGCGATCGAAAACTTGGTTTGTAGCGTAACGTTTTATTCTCATTCACTGTGATGCTTTTCTGGCACCGTTTCCCGCTGCTGGCCGGGGTTGCGGTGTCGCTGCTCTAGCTAGTGTTGCTAGCACTAGCTTCGTGTGCTGAGGAGGAAAACCCGCCATGGCGGTGGAATCCATGCAATGGTGCGGTTCCAGCTAACTTTGACGCTGTTGGTTGGAGCCGAAAAAGCGAGCCAATTTTCATGTCTGTTGTCCCGGTGGACATCACTCCTGCATTGCACTGTCATGCAGTACACGAAACCCCGCGCTGCTGGTTGTGACATTGGAACACTTGAAGGTGTTAGTGATATTCGCGCAAACGAAGTTGTTTTTCTCATCGCTCGAATCTCAGGAAATGTGACCGTCTAAGGGTGTAACAGGCAGCATTGTCGCCTTGGAAACAATCTATATGTATTCAATTTTAGTGTTTAGTTGCACGTAGTGTTTAATTGTCGGCGCAGTACTGTTAATGGCAATTGTTGGTATGGCTACGTATCATTTATAACAGAATAGTAATTTTCAATTAGGCACAAGGCTTAATGAGAACAAAGCTGTAAAAATGTAAATTGATTTGTAGATATTGCAAAAAAAAATTGATTAACTCCGATGCACACAATGAGGGATGTTAGACCATCTTAAGACAGTCATACAAATTAAACCATGTCACATACATGTAAAATGACATGTATTTTGCATCGTCCTATTGAGCAGCTGCAGGAGCACACATGACTCAAGTGCAGGCTGCATTGGCATGACGAATGGAGGCTTACACATTTCATTACTTTACAAATATAGGCTCCTACCACATAACCAGGGCTGATGGTCCATGCATGCATGGGGATCATGTCATAGTTTTGACAGCACACACATGGGAATTAATTTGGTCAACAACCCAAACTAACTTTAACCTCACGGGTCACACTTGTTGACTTGCGCTGTCTTCCTCTCTGCTGGAAGAAGAAAAGTGTAGGGGTGCGCAAGTAATGGTGTCAGTATCGGTGGAGCTGCAACATTTCTATGTTCAGAGCTAATACTACACCAAGATATTAACTTCTGCTTTTGGGGGAGTTCAAGTTGAGTATTGTGACATTCCATCACAGCTGCCTCCGACCAAAGAGCCTAACTGGTTTTTATTTATCCTTTTTATTTAAGTCACAGAAGAATGTATAGTGCAAATGTGCACTTGAGATTAAAGTTGCATGTTGTCTGCTCAGCAATCTGGAACGACCAATGGTTTTGATCGATTCACCCAGGGGGTGCAGCAGGAATTATGTGCATGCCTGGGCGTACAATGGGTTTCCTTGCTTCGCAGATGACCTCATCGTTGGTGAATTGCATAACATTTTTATACATCGTTTATCACCTATTTCCCCCCCCAATCTGGAATGCCCATTCACATTTGTAATCTCGCATCTTTTCCACAGTGCCATGTAAAGTAAGCGCTTAGTCACAAATGAAATGTATGAACAAATAGATCAGTTGCATGATCCACGGGTACAAGATGTATCCAGTGTATAAATTGGCAAAGAAATGTACTAAAGGAAATAGCAATCAAATTGATACTTTCCATATAAATTACTATGTAGCTAATCTACTATTATGCCAAGTATCATAAGAATAAAGTGAACGTGTATTTTTGTGTAGCGATTTTAGTTTTTGTTAGTTTGCGCCAAATTCCTTTGTAATGCGTAACATGCAATTGACTCAGCAATGACTTTTACTCGCTGTTTCAAAGAATGCATCAAATATCTTCACATTTTGACTGAATTCCATACTATAGCTGTTGTACTAAGAATATAGCTCACAATTAGAGAATATGGATGTTGAGAAATAAAGATTTCAAGCAAAATACAACAAGACACATTATGTAACGCTGTTTATTAATATACTCACATGAAACAGAAATCCATACATTTTAAATTGATATAACTAAATTTCTCTCTCTTTGCAAATTTTCAGCTCTCTCTCTTGAATAGCGACTCCAAAATTACATTGAATTCTCAACCCTGAACACATTTACGCACTAAAAATTTGCATGGAGATCCTGCACTGTTGTTTTGGAAAAAGCTTTCTTAGGACCTCGTAAAATACGAGTTAACTAGAGCAATGCTTGAACTGTCATTCTCATATCCTAAGTGTTCTTTTGGTACCAAATGTTTCTTGGTAAATAACTCCTGAAATTTAACATTCTTGTACCCTAAACACATATTTTGATCATTGATAGCTGTGGATTGTTGTAGTGGTATCAGTTTACACAGCAAGTTAGTGTGGTGAATATAAAATGCTCGAACTCGTAGCTTCTTCTCCGCTCAGAGCGGAAATTATCTGCTTTTTAGTATTAAAAACAAATTTGTAAACAAGAATTTCAATCTAAGTCAATAAATGTGTAAATATTAAAAAAGACCACCCCCAATGCATTCTGGGTATTAATAAAATAAAGATAATGTAATAGATACTCTCTCAAATTGACCAAAACCTTTGTTCTCCTAATCAAGGCTTACAAATGATTAATGTTCTTTTTTTCCTTATCTTACACCTTTGTACCCCTGGACCATGCAACTGATCGTAGCATTGAAATGATTGGACAGTAAATGGGCAATGTTTTTCATTCAAGCTTCAAATCATTTCAAACATTCCCACTCAATAGTTCCACCTATCTTAGTTGATTTTTATGTATTTTTTCCCCCTTTTAAAGTAAATTCAGCTCAAATTATTGAGCCTTTTAAATTGGTAACTTTTGGGCACTTAATGCAAATGAAAATAAGTATTTTCTGCATTTCTGTTCTCATTCTTGACCACCAGGAGAGCTTTTGCCTGGAGAAATATAACATCTTAGGTACCTATGCACACACCTGATTGTTGGGTTAGTATTAACACAGGGGAGAGCTTGCGTATTGTAAGTCCAAATGTGTACTTGGCTAGCTCTATACACATGAATTATCAGTAATTTGCTTGCTGTACGCATTAACTAACTTGCTATCTAAGTAGCTGGACATATGAACTATCGAACTTGCTAATGTTAGTTGGCCGACGTATAACGTAACATCAGTAACTAGCTGGCCAACTACACATCGAGCATGGTTCTGCATGCATCCGTTTCTGCCCTTATGACATGGGGCCTAGATTTAGACCAGTGCAGAGGGGTTCATCTATTACATTTGATTTGCATTCACTAGCTTGATGTACATTCTTATGTTTTTGCTTCTGGAAGTGAACAATTGAGTGGGCCCAATTTAACGTGCCTTACGCCTGTAACAAAAAAGGGATTGCCCTCCTGGCCTTATAAATGCATGCCACCACACACACCGCCCAAATATTACTATCGATCCCTGAGACAGAAAATTAGAGCTGCTCCAGTCAAATAAATTCAGCCAGGTGTGGAGGAAATTCAATAATTGGGGGGGATTCATTTCCAAAGCTTATAAGCAAAGTCCAAAGTGCAAATGTTGATCTCTTTCTGCACCATGTCAGCAGATTTGTACTTGAGCCACCTCCCATTTCATGATTATTCATAATTTCAAAGTGAAACGCAACACTTGACATGCAAAGCTTTTAGGGTGTTATTGGGTGGTTGGCAGACCAAACACGCCTACGCAAGCCTCGCAAAGATGGCCCGCTGTGCTGTATGGCAGGACAGTGAAATTTAGGTGATGAGAATTATTTGTAAGATGCTTAATGTTTCTGTTGCATCTTACATGGGCCAGGAAGTGTCGCTGGCGCCCCTGTTCCACAGCCTCCTTTTGGAGGTTACTTCGTATTAGCCAGTAGTCATTTTTCCACTCTCTCCCCCTCATTTTTGAAATTGTGAAAAGGTCTCGTGTCGCCTCTGTGCCACACCCACACAAGGAGCTTTGCAGTTGAAGCGCGTGCATTCCTCCGATACGCTGGCGTGCGTTCCAGCGACTGTTTTAACACAGTAGCCACAGTTACTCATCCTTGATCGTCTAAACTTAAAAAATAAATAAAAACACTCCTTGTATGCAGTGTGACCACCCCATACATGTTTGGGCCCTAGGGTCTATGACTATTTTAGGATCAGGTGTTGTTTTTTTTGTTGTGGCATTTAGGGAGCGGTCCAATTGTGCACACTAACAAACTGCTGCCTTACTACTCGGCACAGCAAGTACTGTGTAATGTGTATCATTGTCATGTATAGCTTTTCAGGCTTGTGGGCATTTTATTCTCGCGTTCATGTAAACTGCTGTCCGGGTTTAAAACGTTGTGAAAAGTGCGTTTGTGGTGACGTGGGCGTCTTGAGCTTTGCGGGTCCACGTCACGCGTGGCCAGTAACAAGCTCATCGCTCCGGTCTGTGCGCTCTGACTTCCAGCCAACGTTCCTGGTAGAGCTGTCCAAGGTCCTGGCCAATCCTGGAAACAGCCAGGTGGCGCGTGTAGCGGCGGGACTCCAGGTCAAAAACTCCCTCACCTCCAAGGACCCCGACGTGAAGACGCAGTACCAGCAGAGATGGCTGGCCATCGACAGCAACGCACGGCGGGAGATCAAGAACTACGTGAGTTCACGCCACGTTAAATACGCCGAGTGTAACCATGACCTGCTGCTGGCCTCCTGTGTGTTTGGTGCCCTGAGCTGTAAAGCCCAATTCAGTCCTCCAGGGGCTAATCTACTTTCAAAATTCTCTCGTCTGGCCTCCCGCGTGGTCTAGTGGAGTGGTTCTCTGTGGCTCAGTAGGTAGAGCACAGCGTTGGCAACGCTTGGGTTGCGGGTTCAATTCCCACTGGGACCACATATACTGAAAGATGTATGCATTCATTACTGTAAGTCGCTTTGGATAAAAGCGACTTACAGTATTATATTATGTATTCAACGTCCGACGCTGACCACGGCGACCAGGGTTAGATTCCCCGTCGCACCAGAGTCGGCTCTGGCCAGGTGTGCCACCGGGGGCGGCGATTGATTCTCCGACCCAGGGAGGGGGAGGGAAGCCGACACAGTTCGTTGTGCACAGGAGTGGTTCTGGGGTGCCGGAGTTAGTCGACAGCATGACGAGTGCTGTCTCGGAGGAGACGGTGCTTCGCCTTTGTGACTGCCGGTCACAGGACTACCGCAGCGAACTATGAGGGAGGGGATTGACCAAAGAATATCGGGAGTAATTAGCTACCAAATTGGGAGAAAAACGGGAGAAAATCTGAAAACAAATAAAGAAATTACAAAAAGTAATTATCTCGTCTAATCTGTACCAAATGCATTATGAGTTGGACTTCTACTAAGCTGTGTTACTTTTGACATGTTAGAAAGACACTCGACTTAAATTCAGGCCACAGAACCTGGTTGCATAGACTGATGATGATGATGACATGAAGGCTAATTTGCCAAATGCCCTGCGCTTCGAAAAGACTGCATTGTAAACTGGTTTCGATCTTACTCTTCGTGCCAGGAGTTGCAAAATGCATACAAATATCCCCCCGATGAAAAGCCAGAACTCTGTACATTGAAATTCATGCACTTTTGGAAAAGGTTCTGACGTGGATGTTCACCTCTTGGCTTGACATTATGGCTCCCTTCCGTTTACTTGAATAATGTTAAGGTTTGTAACATTACACGTCATCCGTCAAATTCCTGTGTTCACATCTCCTCCAGATTTTAAGGGTAACTACGTTAAGCCAAGAATATTTGTGCCACAAAATAATTTGACGTTTAACTTAATGGGGCGGCAGTGTAGCTTGGTGTTCAGGGATTTGAGCTCATAGCTCAGATGTTGCAGGTTGAAATCCCCAGGCGAGGGGCTGCTGTTGTACCCTTGAATGATGCAGGCTGCTTAAACAGAATTTATTCCGCAAAATATCCAAGGGTAGAATATAAAAACGTAAGATGTGTCTGCTAGGCAAATAAAAAATTTAGTCGACATGTGATGAGAGAATCTCTCTTATTCTTTGATTAAATATGGATAGTTTGGACACGTTCGAAGTGGTTTTCTTTCGTCGTTGGCAGCATCTAATTCTGAGGATTACGTTCAGTAGCGGTAACCCATTTTTATTACTCGTGCTAACAATGAACTTTTTATTTGTTGACATTTGTAAGCCCGTAACTGCTAAAGGAATTATTTATTGCTGTCCCCATTGGTTTGTCTCGCATAAAAATGATCAACCCATGTTGCTGAGGCAGCAGCACCCCCGTGGCTGTCTTTACTCTGAGAATGAGGCTGCTTGGATAACCTTGCGTGGTACAATGCCTGTCCAACTTCAGGTGCTACAGACCCTAGGCACTGACCATAATGCCGTTGCTCCGGCTGCTACAGACCCTAGGCACTGACCATAATGCCGTTACGCCTCCCTCCCCCTCCGGCTGCTACAGACCCTAGGCACTGACCATAATGCCGTTACGCCTCTCTCCCGCTCCGGCTGCTACAGACCCTAGGCACTGACCATAATGCCGTTACACCTCTCTCCCACTCCGGCTGCTACAGACCCTAGGCACTGACCATAATGCCGTTACGCCTCCCTCCCGCTCCGGCTGCTGCAGATCCTAGGCACTGACCCAACACTGTCAGTCCTCTGTCCAGGTGCTGCTGACCCAACACTGTTGGTCCTCTGTCCAGTTGCTGCTGACCTAACGCTGTTCTTCCCCTCTCCAGGTGCTACAGACCCTAGGCACAGAGACGTACCGGCCCAGCTCGGCCTCCCAGTGTGTAGCCGGTATCGCCTGCGCAGAGATCCCCGTAACCCAGTGGCCAGAGCTCATCCCCCAGCTGGTGGCCAACGTCACTGACCCCAGCAGCACGGAGCACATGAAGGAATCCACCCTCGAGGCCATCGGCTACATCTGCCAGGACATTGTGAGTAGGCCTCAGCCGGCCGTGCCCTTTTGCCTTTCCTGAAACGCGTTGGTGTCGAAAAACAAATGAAAACAGGACTGATGATTACTGGAGACTTGTGAGACTTGTGAGTTTCCCCTGAATCTTGACCTGGCCAATATTGCTTTGCGGATTGTGCATTGTCCGCTAATTCGTTCGATTTCTATATTCCGGTCATCTCGCGCTGTATAAATAGGCTTTGAAATTCGACACAGGCTGTACTCTTGAGGAGGGAGAGGTGCTGGCTTGGCGCACGCCACAGCACATCTGGGAACAGCCAATTTCCTCTAAGACTGGTTCCCCTACCTCTCCTTGCAAACCCCGCACCTGATTTGAATCTCGCAAGGAGAGGCTTGGGAACCACTGCTCTAAGATGACACATTGCGAGCAGGGCTTGAAATGAAACACCTGCCCTACCGCCCAAATGTTGGTGAAAGTTGCTTGTGGCGGGTAATTTAATCAGGTTTACCAGCCACTTGGGCGGGAATTCCTTTTAACGTTCAGATTGAGTCCGGGCCTTTCGATTAGCACACTACAGTTTCCATTTCAGCACTCAGAACCCAATGACATGGAGCGCCCACACACACACACACACACACACACACACACACAAAGTGAAACAATGACTAAAAGCAACCTGCAGCTGACTAAAAGCAGCTATAGGGAAGAAAAAAAGAAAAGGTCACGTACAATCAAAAAGTGTACACTTTGGGGGGGCCCCCTCCATGGTTTAGTGGTTTCAACGTCTGACGATGGCCACGGCGACCGGGGTTCGATTCCCCGTCGCGCCAGAGTTTGCTCTGGCCAGGAGTGCCACCGGGGCCGGCAATTGGCTGTGTTCAAAAGAAATGTTAGTTTTGCCCCCTGTATGCCCATGGCAATATAGCTATGAAGCTGTGTAACAGCAGGCAGTGATCTGGTTGTACCTCCAAGGTGCCCAAAGAATGCATTAATTGGCTTGCAGTGCAAGTTGGTCATTGCCCTGCTACTTTATTTGTTGTAATGTTCATCGGATTCCATTGTCATTGAAGGCACGTCCAAACTACAGTCAATCGCTTCCCAACATCATCTCGACTATGCGCACTAGTTCATAAGTCAGTCAATAACAATGGAACGTCTTGTAATTGAATACATATAAATGCAGAAATTCAAATGTAAGTGCACCTGAGTGCGGCAATGTTGGCATAATGGTTAAGGAACTGGCCTTATAACGCAAAGGTTCCAGGTTCGATCCCGTTGTACCTGTGAGCAAGGTACTTAACCTGAATTGCTTCAGTAAATATCCAGCTGTATAAATGGATTGTATGTAAAGAAATGTGAAACTAAGTCGCTCTGGATAAGAGCGTCTGCTAAATACCTGTAATGTAATGTAATCATTCTTGCCAGTTTGCAAATTGCAATTGGATTTGTAGTGTATCCAAGCAGAATGATTGTATATGTATTGTGTGTGTGTGTGTGTATATATATATATATATATATACACACACACAAATAGTATATTTTTACTTATCTTCCTAATCTCAAATCAGGCTTGATTATTATTCTTAACCAGTGGGGGCAGTAGAGGCATGATTCAGAGTTAAAGCTTGCAAACAAGCAGCTTTGCTACCCCCTCTAATTCAGTCTTAGTGTAGGGTTTGCAGTACTGAGGGGGCTGTACTGAGCTTGACTCCCAACAGTCAAGCCTCATTACTGGTCTTTGATGAAAGATCATGCACTCCACTTAATGCTTATTTACAACTCAAGCACACGAACTGAGCCCAAGACATGGCTATAGACGTAGTCAAAGGAGGCAGTAATGAGCCTGTCTGGTCTGTGATGAAAGATCATGCACCACGCTGAATGCTGATGTACAACCCAACCACATGATCTGAGACCATAAAGACATGGCTATAGACGCGTAGAGAGGGCGCGAAAAGGGCTTGTTTGCACGTTTTAACTATAGGGTCTGTACCAGAGGGGGCAGTGTTGAGGCTCGTCTCTGTCACTTTCCTCCAGGACCCCGAGCAGCTGCAAGAAAACGCCAACCAGATCCTGACAGCCATCATCCAGGGCATGAGGAAGGAGGAGCCGAGCAACAACGTGAAGCTGGCCGCCACCAATGCGCTGCTCAACTCCCTGGAGTTCACCAAAGCTAACTTTGACAAAGAGGTGCGCATTGTTAGAGCCACATTCGCACACAAAAGCATTTCTTTCTTTAAGGTTTTTTTGTTTTGTTTGTTTGTTGGAGCCTCATACGAATCAGTTGCCTAGGTGTATTAGAAGTGCATTTATAGGCAGAAATGACAAAAGTCCAGACTCCGGGGGAATATTCTAGGCAGGTAGTTGTACCTGCATACAAATTCTGGTGAGCTGTTCCACATCCCCTGCCACCCAGTTGAAATGCGAACAAATTTTGCCGTACCATCACACATACAAAACCGTGCACACAGCAGCTTCTGTTGTGTTTTTATTTGAAAGCCTTATAGTACATTGTCTCTGGTGTGGACGTGGCTTAATTTCCACCTAATTCATACTTTCACCTAATACACCTGTGTGAATTTTTGAACACAATGAGAAGTCCCTCTGTTTTGCCGACTGGAATATCCCAAAGCATTTGTCTCCCCGAGAAACGTGCAGATGTCAAAACATGCCTGAGCTCCCCCTGCACTGGTGTTTGAGCTGCGTGGCCAGTCCTGTGATTGGCTAGAATGTAGAAATGATTATTGTGTTGTCCATTTGTATTCTACAGATGTCTGTGTTTCCACCTACTGTTCCAGTGCAGCCTGAATTTGGACTGCACCATTGATCTATGCAATGCGAGAACAAACGATGACTTGAACGTGTTGATTTCTGACCTAATTGCTTTTTAATATTGTGTTGATCTATAGCCTGTCTGGTCTGTGATGAAAGATCATGCACCACGCTGAATGCTGATGTACAACCCAACCACGTGATCTGAGACTATAAAGACATGGCTATGGACGTGTATTTGGAGATCGTATTCACGTTTGCTTGTTGCTTGTTTTTTTGTAAATGTAGGCCATGACAAGATGCTTTTTCTTTTCCCCCCTCTCCAGACCGAAAGACACTTTATCATGCAGGTAGTCTGTGAAGCGACGCAATGCCCGGACACAAGAGTAAGTGCACCTTTGCTTCTGTCGCTGTTTTAGATTTCATATAAAAAATGTCTTCTGCATTGATGCCAGCCGACGTGGCTAAAGCAGAAAAACGACCAAGCTTTGCACCCGAGTCCGAGCAGCACTGAAGAGCAGATGTACCAATATGCAATCAATCGATAGAAAGTGTGACATCAGGGGCGGCGGATAGCGTAGTGGTCTAACTCATCACACTTTGGCTGGTCCAGTGTGGTGTGCGCTGCCTGTCAGGGACGTGGTTCGAAACCCGCATCTCTACCAGACCGGCTCTGGTCGTTAACCCCGATCGGGGGCGGCAGAGGGAGAGGGAGGGAGAGCCGGCTCGGGTCCGCCGTGAAGCACGGAAAAGGAGTCTCCAGAACGTGGGTGGGTGAGCGAATTCCATTTTGGAGGAAAGCTGAGGTCACTGCCCACGGAGAATTAGCTTGCCTCGTAGGGAAGAGCGACGAACCCGTGTGGGGAGGGTTTATCTAAATAAAATGGAGGGTGTAATTGGCTACTAAATTGGGAGAAAAACAGGAAAAAATCTGAAACAAATTATCCTTTAAGAAAGTGTAACATCATACCGCCTTGTTTAGTCCCTCCAACAGTGTTTAGAGAACGCACACAATCGGCCTCGTGCATACTTTCAGAACGGGCTGAAAGCTCTTCTGTGTCCTGGCGCATCTCCTGTTCAGCAGGCCGAAGGTGTGACCAACTGCGCACTTGACCTCGAAGGAGTGCTTGACTGTAATTTCGCGAAAACAAAAGTTCCCCTTTATTGGAGCGAGTAGGATGCTTTCAAAAACCGCGTTCGGTCAAAGCAGCCGCTTCGCTGCTCGTTTGCGAACCAATCGGTGATCTACGTCTAGACCTCCCTGCGGCCGTACTTTGCCATGACTTATCGCCAGCCTTCGTCTCAATGGGTCGATTCAAAGGATTTCAAATATTTATACTGCCGAGGTCAACAAAGGATAATTCACCTTGCGGGGAAGGGGAGGGGGAATACTTTTAGAGCTTTTAAGAGCTGTTGTAAATAGGTTAATGTCTTATGTGTCCACGTTTACGAGCAGTGGTAATAACTAGGTTAATGTCTCTTGTCTGTGTCCGCAGGTACGAGTGGCTGCCTTACAGAACCTGGTGAAGATAATGTCCCTGTATTATCAGTATATGGAGACGTATATGGGACCCGCGCTGTTCGCCGTAAGTAACAGCAGTGACTCCGCCCGCACGCTCACTCTCCCTCTCTCTCCCCCCCCCCCTCTGAAAATGAGCTTAACGCTTTGTCTCTCGCTTTCGCTCAGATCACAATAGAAGCCATGAAAAGTGACATCGACGAAGTCGCCTTGCAAGGAATCGAGTTTTGGTCCAACGTGTGCGACGAGGAGATGGACCTGGCTATAGAGGCATCTGAGGTGAGAACCTGTCCTGCTGCGTCATCGCCCCCGCGCGCCGTTTCCAGACAGCGTTCAACATTACACTCGCCTCGTGAAATATCTTCTATTCGTCGTATGAAAATGGCCGAATGTGAACTTACTGCATTCACTACTAAGTCGCTTTTTATTCACCTTGCACCTGTGATTGCTTATCCACATCATTTACATTAGTCTTCAGTGGTTCTGTGTGGCTCAGTTGGTAGAGCACGGCGTTGGCACAAATCCCCAGGGACCACATATGCTGAAAAATGTAGGGCCATTCACCTTGCACCTGTGATTGCTGTATGGTTTTTGTTCCAAGGGCGCACAACTCCAACTGCATTCTGTTTTTTGTTCCAACCAGCTGCTCTGGCTCAATTTCCTAATGGGTGCATACAGTGATACCGATTCACTCACTATATCAAACTGCAGTTTTTGTGTGCAGTCTGCAGCTCCTGACATTTATCAAAAATGTCATATAAAAATGAATGATTGGGCTAATCAAGTAATTAAGAGCGGAGGTTGGCATGAAAACCCGAAGCGCATTGCGTCGGGCCTCGTCGAGCGCCCCTTAACAAAGGGAACCCGCTTTACGCGTGGACGTGCAGGCGCTCGCAGAGTCGCGCCGGATGCGAGGACGTTTTCACTGACCTGTGCATTCCCTCCCTCAGGCGTCGGAGCAGGGGAGACCTCCAGAACACACCAGCAAGTTCTACGCCAAAGGAGCCCTGCAGTACCTGGTGCCCATCCTTACCCAGACCCTCACGAAGCAGGTAAGCACAAGGGGCATTGAGGATAAATAACTTTGGGACTTTGGCTGGGAAATGGTTACACCTGCTCATAACCAAACTCTGGGGTGAGACAAAAGGGTTCGGAAGCTACTGGAATAATTTTTTTAAAGGTTAAAAATGCAGAATTGGGTAGACTTTGCCGGTGAGGTTCATAATTGGCGAATGTACCGTTCTGCATGGTACCATCTGACCTGTCCAAGCATCAGAAATCCATTTTAAGCTTTCTGAAAGCTTGAACAATGACACAAGGTTTGTAGAGATTGTACAATTGTCATCTTGTTTAAAAAATTTTCACTACACAACTGGTGTCACAGATAATAAGGACGCCTCATGAGCGTGACGACTGACGCCAGGAAGGCTAGTCATGTAGCTTTAGCAGGCTATACGACCAAGGTGGTTGGTTTCTTGATATGTTTGAAAACTTCTCACCATGTGAGAAATTGCTCAGGCCAGCAGGTGGGTCGAATGACTTTGTTTCAGGTGCCCTCTGAACTCTTGTTTATTAACCCATTCAGACCTAAAATGCCTGCTAAAAACGCCTATTAAAACCTAAGCAATTATTCTACACAACCTCTTAAAACCTGAGGGTTTTCTGGAAAAAATTTCTAAAAAAAAAGCCGACACCAACGTGCACTTCATTTCCCCCACGTCTATTTCAGCGAATCACAGCGCATTTCATTAATCGCAAAATCGAAGCGACCTAAACGTCACTCCAGGTCTTAATGGGTTAAGCCCACAAATTGCTCTAGCAGTTCATGCTACCTGCACATTTCATCCAGAAAAAGACGGAGCTCTCTTTGAAATCGTATGTCGTTCTGTACAGGGCTGGAAAAGTAGATGGCAACACATTTGTGCTAAAACAATGTGTTCTCATGGCCGATTAAGACCATTTTAATGCTCTGCTGTGTCATGAATCTACACCCATCCACACCTCATCGGATCGGTGTAAATCGGCGCTGCGAAATCTAGGATGAAAATGCGGCTACTGTCATGTTTTTGCCATTTTGCGCAGCTTCAAAATACCAAGCCATCTGCATTTGCTCGTGCGCCGTAGTTTTGGCCTGTCGAATCGCGGGGGCCTTTAATCTCTTCAGGCTCGGCAAAAGGGCTATAATTTAAGGATTTGACATTTTTAAAGGGGATTAATAAAGTGGATTACAGAAGCCATTTCCAAATGCGTTCTGTTTGCAGAACAAAGGGGGCTATAGGTGGAAATTAGTTAAAGTTAAGTTTTACACTGGCACTAGAATCACCTTTTCACAGTGTCACCGGTCGGCCAAGCACCGCGTGAGTGTAGGCGCACACTGCGCGTTGTGCAGATTTGTTTTCTTAGGCTATGGAGGTTTTGTCGTCTTTCTTCGTAGCTCAGACCATTCACAATTGAGACCAGTAGCTTTTATGGCACAGAAAATCTCTCCCAAAGACAAGAATGAAAAACTTGCATGCTGTTATTGTTTTCCACGTGCGTTTTTACTGCCGATTTCAAGCCGACTCGTAGCGATTACTCCAGCGGAATGTTGAGAGGCTATTTATGTCAAGCAGCTGGGCCAGCCTCTGGCATTTCTTTAGCGCGGTCGCGTGGTGAACCATGGCCGGTGTCAAAAAAGGCCCAACCGATTTGTTGGAAAAGAAGCTTGTCGTTGAAAACGTCCTCCGCCCAATCGAATGGCTATAAAGTTGTGGTGAAATGTTCTTCCTTCCCAGCAGAGTCTAGAGCTCCATCGCTGGAGTGGCTCAGGGTGTCTACTTTGCGTTCAGCATTAAATGGGATGGCTGTATATTGGCGGCAGTTGTTGGGGCAAATGACGATTTGTCATTTTAGAATATTTAAAGTAAAAATAAATATTGAGGTAACCCTGACGACCGTTCCTCCTACTGCTCCAAGGCATAGCAGCTGGGATTTTAGGTTGTCACAGATCATAGCGGGTCTTTATTCACTCGGAGTTCACGAGGCAGCGGGGCTGCCCTTGTGGACGCTGGAATTTGCGGGACCCAACACAAGTAATTCCACTGATAGTCAAGCCCAGGTGCCAATGTTAACTTGATTGATTTATTTCCTTTTCAGTGTTTGCACCGGTTGGTTACCTAAGAGCATAAGAACACATAATGACAAGAACAGGCCATTCGGCCCATTTAAAATCAAGGTGTGTGTGGCCAGCCTAGTACACGTGGACCTGTTGAATGGCCTGTGCTCCTTATCAAATGTTCTTCTTCAGGGCGTAATGTTCCGGTGTCCCAGGTCCCCTCTTCAACGAGGACAGCACTGATTTCCACTGGTGGTGTTTGCTCAGTAGTTCTGAGCAGAAAGCTTCTGTTAGCCATGGCCGCAGCCTCCGTGGAGTTTTGGGGAGTGTGCCCGTTTGGGTAGCGTTTCAATGCACGTTCACACGAACAACGATATTTGATTGCGTTTATGCCTTTCGCAACCTTTTGAGCACTTTACAGTGAAGGGGGCGGGTGGGTAGCTCACCTCAACCACCACCAATGTGTAGCACCCACCTGGGCGATGCGCCTGCCGCCATTTTGTACCAGAACAGCCCTACGAGTGGGCACGGGCAGAAGATCAGAACGGGCGACGCAAACAGCGAGCCCGATCGAGACTCGGCCCACAACGCGAACCAAACTAACCGGTGTTCTTCCCCCTCCCCCTCCCCCCCCCCTCCCGCAGGACGAGAACGACGACGACGACGACTGGAACCCCTGCAAGGCGGCGGGCGTGTGCCTGATGCTGCTGGCCACGTGCTGCGAGGACGACGTGGTGCCGCACGTGCTGCCCTTCATCAAGGAGCACATCAAGCACCCGGACTGGCGCTACCGCGACGCCTCCGTCATGGCCTTCGGCTCCATCCTGGAGGGCCCCGAGCTCAACCAGCTCAAGCCGCTCGTCATCCAGGTAAGGGCCTCGTGGATTTGCGTAGCGCGCGGGGAGGCCAGCCCCGGTCCCCCAGGACGCTGCCGGGGTCTGCTGGTTATCGACGTTGCTCAGCGCTCGGTTGGTCAATTAAAGCAGGTGGTCGTCGCCTCACCTCTCCTGGCCCCTGAGGTCAACCAGCTCAAACCGCCCGTTGTCCGGGTGAGAGCTGCCATGGCGATGATGCGGCAGTGTAGTGTAATGGTTAGGGAGCCGGGCCTTGTAACTTAGAGGTTGGCGGTTCAATTCCCAGGTGGTGACACTGCCGTTGTACCCTTGAGCAAGATATTTATCCTGAATTGCTTCAGTAAAATATCCAGCTGTATAAATGGATTGTATGTAAAGAAATGTGAAACTGTGTAAGTCGCTCTGGATAAGAGCGTCTGCTAAATGCCTAAGATGTAAATGTAAAATGATTATGCGTTCGCATTAATACGGCCTAAGATACTGGATTAGGACAAAGGTTGACAGGATTAGCTATGAATGGGGTTACGGTGTCCACAGATTTTTTGTCAGATTGTAGTACATCTGGGAACTTAGTGGTCATTGATTCCCATTCAAAAAGGGAATCGTGCTTCCAGGGCTTTTTTTTGGGAGTTCTCGCACACGCTCACTCCGCCTTAATCCTGTCTGATATGCCGCACGGTGTGACCGACCCTGGTCCGGGAGAGATTCAGGGTCTTTTGGTTTTCGTTGTTACTCGGCACTTGGTTGTTCAATTAAAGCAGGTGATTACACTGTCATCGCCACTGGTTTCTTGGGTCTGAATTGGTTGTTTTTATTTTTTTCCCCGTTTTTCTCCCAATTTTGTAGCCAATTACACCCTCTATTTAATTCGATTTACCCTCCCCACATGACCCCGCTGCTCGTTTCTACGAGGCAAGCTTATTCTCCGAGGCCAGCGAACTCCATTTCCTTCGAGGCGGAATTCGCCCACCCACGTTCTGGACTCGAGCCGACTCACCCTCCCCCCTCCGGCAGACAGCCGAATGCCACCCCCCCGATTGGGGCTGACGACCAGGGCCGGTCTGGTAGAGACGCGGGTTTGGAAGCGCGTACCTGACAGGCAGCGCACACTGTATCAGACCAGCCAAAATACGCTATCCGCCGCCTGCCAGTTGTTGCTTTTTAAGGTGAAAACAAAAACCTGCAAACCCTGTGGCTCTCCAGGGCCAGGGTTGGGCACTTCTGAAACAGCAGCTTCCACAGTCTCAGAATGCTTGACAGTGATGGGGATGGTTGGGGTGGATTTATCTCAACCGCCACCGATGTGTAGCACCCATCTGGAATCTGGGTGGTGCATTGTAGCAAATGCTGATTTAGGGAATTGCTCTTCACAGTACGATTGCAAGAACAATCATGGGTGTAATTGGAGCATTTGGATGAATTGAATATTTCACACATTGCGCAGACATGGAGCCGGACATGTTTAAGTACAATGGGAGCCTCAGGACCAATCACATCGCTGTGAAATGCCAGCGACCAATCGCGCTGCCGTGAAATGCCAGTGACCGCACTGCTGCGAAATGACCCGTAACCAGACGGTAATATCAAGAGTTTTACATGCTGTTCTTATATTGACTTAAGTGCCTGCACAATCTCCAAAGCTTGGACTACAACCCCAGCCAGGGGAACGTAATCACTTTGGGATCCTCATTGTTGCTGGGGGGAGTCTGGCGTGGCGTATAATTGACCGTTGTCACCCAGAGAGGAAAGGTCCTTCAGGGTATTTAGTTAATAAAATATATTTGACCCTTTATCCTAGTAGATGAACTGAAAACCTGTGCAATCGAAGTGTGTAGGAAATGCAAGGTATTTTATAGCCAATACGATGTAGCGGGTGGTTGGGTGGGTAGATTTTAAGAGGAGTTGTGGGAATTTGTCTAGGACACCAGGGCTGACACCCCTACTCTTGCGAAGAGCGCCACGGGATCTTTAATGACCGTGGCGAGGCAGGACCCAGAAGGATGGAAGTGTGGCTATTTCCCACCTCATTGCGCACTCGTGGAGACTGACCCAAAGTCTGTCTGCACCAGCTGCGCGCGGTTGCAGTCCGCCAGCTGAGCTAGGTAGCCATTGGGAGGGACTGCGTGGGGGGAAAAGTGGGTGCCTGCTACATTTAGCCGCAGGACAGGCTTACAGATGGGAGCAGGCAGTCCAATTTGAGGAGTTAAAAGAAAGGTAGGATGAAGATGTGATTAAAATCCATCTCAAATATGGACTTGCAGCAGTAGGTCTAATAGATGTGGTTTATAGGTCTCTGCTGTGCGCGCTCCATTGTTTGGAGACGTTAAACGCTAATCACCTTACCAAAGTGTCGGAATGCCTAGCACGTGGGCCAGCTGCCAAATGTAGGCGGGTTTGAAACATGCAAAAATGTAAACTGATCTAATGTTTAATCAGTGCCATTTAGTAATTATTACATTGTTTTGCTAAGTGCTTATTCATTGTGTGGTGGTGTGCCCAATATGATGCCCAAACATGGTTTGCTACATGCAGCTGTGTGATGCCCAGAAGCTGTTAGATAATTTATTGCATAAGCTACATGCCATCATGTAACTGGTTACTCTTTCCATTTAACACTTAGTGATTGCATTATTGCAGTTTAAGTTCCATTGCATGTAGCTCCTGTAAAGAATGATTTACTCACACATTTCTCAGAAACAAGCCTCATTTAAAATGCAGCATTAGCACTGTTCCACCACAAAATGTAGTTCTTAGAATATGATGGTATGAATAGTGTAGGAATGCAGAAACCAGGAAATGTCTCACAAGCACCCCCTGGTGGACAGTGTAAAGAGAAGATGATGTACATACCATCTGGCATATAAGAAAATCATGACTCAGGTGTAAGTGGCCTTAAAGCAGTATGTATGTGTTTGCACGCGTATGTGTGTGTACCACAAGTGATCTCCACATTGATAGAGCTGGTGTGTGTCTGTGTGCGTATCACTGTGTGTGTCACAGGCGATGTCCACACAGATATAACAGCGTGTCCACACAGAGCGTGTGTCTGTGTGTTTGTATATCACAGGTGATATCCATGCTTGTGTGTGTTTCACAGGCGATATCCACACTGATCGAGCTGATGTGCGAGTGTGTGTGTGTGTGTGTGTGTGTCAGGCTATATCCACACTGATGTGTGTGCGTATCACAGGTGGTATCCACACAGACTGTATGTGTATGTCTGTCTGTGTGTGTATATAACAGGTGATGTGTGTGTGTGCGTGTGGCGATATCCACAGTGATTGAGCTGATGTGTGTGTGTGTCACAGGCAATATCCCAGCTGATGTGTGTGTCACAGACGATATCCACACTGATAGAGCTTGTGTGTGTGGCAATATCCACACTGATGGCGTGTGCGTGTGCGTGTGCGTGTGCGCGTGTGTGTGTGTGTGTGTGTGTGTGTGTGTGTGTGTGTGTGTGTGTGTGTGTGTGTGTGTGTGTGTGTGTCACAGGTGATATCCACGCTGATGTGTGTGTGTGTGTCACAGGCGATGCCCACACTGATAGAGCTGATGTGTGTGTGTGTGTCACAGGCGATGCCCACACTGATAGAGCTGATGAAGGACCCCAGTGTGGTGGTGAGGGACACCACGGCCTGGACAGTGGGCCGGATCTGTGAGCTGCTCCCCGAAGCCGCCATCAACGAGGTGTACCTGGCGCCCCTGCTGCAGTGTCTGATCGAGGGCCTGGGGGCCGAGCCTCGCGTCGCCTCCAACGTCTGCTGGGTAACCGAACCACCCTCTCACACCTGCGTCTCAGCGTTGTGTTCTCAACCCACTCACACCTGGGTCTCAGCGTTGTGTTCTCAACCCACTCACACCTGTATCTCAGCGTTGTGTTCTCAACCCACTCACACCTGGGTCTCAGCGTTGTGTTCTCAACCCACTCACACCACACAGCGTTGTGTTCTCACCTTTATCTCTCAGCGTTGTGTTCTCCCACCCACCTGCGTCTCAGCGTTGTGTTCTCAACCCACTCACACCTGCGTCTGTGTTGTGTTCTCAACCCACTCACACCTGCGTCTGTGTTGTGTTCTCAACCCACTCACACCTGCGTCTGTGTTGTGTTCTCAACCCACTCACACCTGTGTCTCAGCGTTGTGTTCTCAACCCACTCACACCTGCGTCTCAGCGTTGTGTTCTCAACCCACTCACACCTGTATCTCAGCGTTGTGTTCTCAACCCACTCACACCTGCGTCACAGCATCCATGGGCATGTGGGTGGACTCTTGGTCTGGGGTGATGTGGAAGTAAGCGTGGTGGCGAAACTGGTCAACCTTTTACTTTTTCCATTTGCACTTTAGGGACGTGAGTGAGCCCACACTTGCCACGTTGCCTAATTGCATTGTTGACCGACGAGTGTGTTTGCCCTGTAAGTGGTGTCCGTGTGTGTGTGTGTGTCCGTGTCCGTCTGTGTCCGTCTGTTTGCTGACGGAGGCTTTGTGTGTCACAGGCCTTCTCCAGTTTGGCTGAAGCTGCATATGAGGCTGCAGACGCAGCGGAAGACCAGGAGGAGCCCAGCACTTACTGCCTGTCCTCCTCCTTCGAGATCATCGTACAGAAGCTTCTGGAGACCACAGACAGGTGTGCAGGACGTCTCACCTGGATCAGTGTCACCGCACAGCTCAAACCTCTTGCGTTATGAAAGATTGGCCTTTCCCGAGTTGCGTACCTCATAAGTGGGAACAGAAATGTGGCAATACCTCTTGGTCTCCCCACATTCAGTTTCAAAGGGCACCAGCAACAAAATTAACATTTTGTGTGACGTTTTGACAACGCAAACACCATGGTTGATTACATTTTAAGCATTTAGCAGATGCTCTTATTCAGAGTGACTTACAAGATGTGCCTTAATACATGGTAGGAACAATCATAGTTTGCGCACGAGATCAGTGCAGTAATGCAGCGATAGACATTGTTGCAGGCAGCTGCATACCATACCTGTAACACTGGGAAGGAAAAGTTTTTTTTGAGTAAGCAGGGATACATATACAAAAAGTATTGGAACAGTGGTGATGACAATTGGCTAGATGTACAGAATTCAGTGGTAGTGGAATCTGAAAAGATGGGTTTTGATTACAAAACACGTGTTGAAATTACACTTAGCCATTTTCATGGCATGGAAATCAGCGCAAGATAAAAAGATAAAAACCCAGATGAAAAGGGTTGGCTTAACAGATTTTTTTGTTGCCTGTAGGAATGGTGCGGGCGTGCCTGTATCATAGCACATCAGGATACATGTACTACAGTGGTGTAACGTGTGTAGTGAAACACGTGTGTGGTTGTGTGTGGTTTCAGGCCTGATGGTCACCAGAACAACCTGCGCAGTGCAGCGTATGAAGCCTTAATGGAGATCGTGAAGAACAGCGCCAAGGACTGCTACCCTGCCGTACAGAAGACTACCCTCGTCATCATGGAGCGGTTACAGCAGGTTCTTCAGATGGAGGTGGGTGCCCTCGGCAGTGTGATATAATGGTTAAGGAACTGGGATCATCCAGCTGTATAAATGCATTGTATGTAAAGAAAATGTAAACTGTAAGTCGCTCTGGATAAGAGCATCTGCTAAATGCCTGTAATGCAATGTGTGATTCCGCTGTTAAGCTGCGGTCGTACAGCAGGGTCTCTCTGAAATGTGATCCGACCGGTTTAAAGCTTGAACGGTGGCAGACTCACTGGAGACGGTGATCGGTTGTGGACAATGGGGAGGGGGGCGCAGGGTTGATGGCTTGACCAGAGAACAACAGGGTTCAAACACAAAAGGGGCGTTATCACGCATACAGAGGTGATGGTGAGCCATTTGGTTTCCTGCCACCTGATTGGTGGACAGGAACCAGCATTTTATTTCAGCTTTTTATTTCGCGTGAGGGGTATAAAGCTTGCACCCGAAGCGCACCTCTTGGTAATCGACTGGCCTTTCTTTAACCCTGTGTGGAGGGCATTCTGTGAAGGATACCATTTTTGCTTTAAGAAATTGTTGTTGACCTAAACTTTTGAGCTACAATTCTTACTTCACAAGATGGAAAAATTCCTGCAGACTGTGTTAAAAGTCCTACAGCAGTAAGTCTCTTTGTGATTTGGTCGTGTTAAAAGTCGTAGTCCTGCGGCAATAAGTCTCTGTTTTGTGATTTGGTCGTGTTAAAAGTTGCATCCTACAGCAGTAAGTCTCTGTTTTGTGATTTGGTTGTGTTAAAAGTTGTAGTCCTACAGCAGTAAGTCTCTGTTTTGTGATTTGATCATGTTAAAAGTTGCAGTCCTACAGCATTAAGTCTCTGTTTTGTGATTTGGTCGTGTTAAAAGTTGCAGTCCTACAGCAGTAAGTCTCTGTTTTAAGAGATTTGATCATGTTAAAAGTTGCAGTCCTACAGCATTAAGTCTCTGTTTTGTGATTTGGTCGTGTTAAAAGTTTCAGTCCTACAGCATTTAGTCTCCGTAATGTGTGTGAACTGTTGCATGTTGGGTCTCCTAACTGGATCTTGACTCGTCTCCCCCTTTCAGTCCCACATTCAGAGCACATCAGACCGCATCCAGTTCAACGACCTGCAATCCTTGCTGTGTGCGACCCTGCAGGTGAGATCCCACACTGAACGCTTTTCTCCCCTCACCGGTGGAAATGTATTGGTAGAATGTACCCGAGACATTCCAACATTCAATTGCGCGTCTAAGTGAATCCCTGTGCTTTTGAAGAATGATGTGACTTGTAGAACTAGTGACAATGGTGCCTGCTTACCCGGATATTCAGATGTTCCCTGTACTAATGTGTTAAATGGCTACTGCATTGCATCCTGTTGCGGGTGTTTGGTAAAGGTGGGGGGGGAAAAAAAAAGTTTAGTTAAGCAAGTGTGGTTTTAGGGGGTGTGAAGGTGAGGTTTAGATTAATTGCGGTTTTGGATTAACGGTTGAGGTTAATTCCATTTCAGTTTGGGATTCAATTCAAGTCCATGAATTGGGAAAAAATGTGCATAATGTTAACATCCTTAATTGACAGAATTGAAGTGGATTTGACTCTGATCCTGGTTTGGGAAGCCCTGTGCTAACAGACCCCCCCTCTCTCTCGCCTCTCTGCAGAATGTGCTGCGTAAGGTTCAGCACCAGGACGCCCTGCAGATCTCCGATGTGGTGATGGCCTCTCTGCTGCGTATGTTCCAGAGCACTGCCGGCTCTGGGGGTGTGCAGGAGGACGCACTTATGGCTGTCAGCACCCTGGTGGAAGGTGAGGGCGCCCGAGGCCAAGCAATCCTGTGCTGAAATCAGGCCTGTAACAGCAGCCAAGCTACTGAAATCAGGCCTGTACAGCAGCCAAGCTCCTGAAATCATGCCTGCACAGCAGCCAAGCTACTGAAATCAGGCCCACAGAAATTCTATCAAAGCCTGCACTCCCATTGAGCCCATGCTACGAAGAACCATATGGGCATGTTTTCTCATTTTTAGATAATTTCTTATTTTTCGAGTATAGAAACCACGTAAAACGACTGCTTTCGGAGGGCTTGCCACTGGCTTCTCTTGCCCCTTGCATTTGACGTACGTTTTTTCCGCAAGGTCTTTTGCTGTCCGTCTCTCCAGGCACCAACTTTCAAATAAATAAAAAAATGTATATATTTTAAACATTCAAACTAATTTAATAATAACTATTAATTATTAATTAATTATCTGCCACAGACAAGTATATATATATATATACACATTTTTCCCACCCACACAAGCCTAATTTTAAATGTAAAACCCTGGGGTGTTGCTGTATGAAAACATTTTTGAGATTGTAATAATCAAATAATGATATGTCACATTTATCTCCATCATAACGAAATATGCTCCCACGCGGTTTTTCGTTGAATGGGCTCAATTCACGAGTCATTAAACCCAGGTGGTTCCGTAGACCGCTCTTCTGGAGCAGGGTTGAGTCCTCCAGAGATCGACTCGTATCCCTATTGGCCGGTGCAATGTGATGTCATATTCTTTTCTGTCTGCTTAATCAGCTTGGTGGGTGCGGAAAATCATACAAACACAATAATGCTTCCTTTTTTTTCTTGCAGTTTTGGGAAGTGATTTCTTAAAATATATGGATGCATTCAAACCTTTCCTGGGTATTGGACTGAAGAATTACGCAGAGTATCAGGTATTTTTCCTTCGTTGTTGATTTAAAAATAATAATTAAGTGTAGCAATTAACCCTGACGACCGTTCCTCCTACTGCTCCAAGGCCTAGCAGCTGGGATTTTAGGTTGTCACAGATCATAGCGGGTCTTTATTCACTCAGAGTTCACGAGGCAGCGGGGCTGCCCCTGTGAACGCTGGAATTTGCGGGACCCAACACAAGTGCAGTACCTCTACTGATGATCTTGTCTTTGGGTGTTTGCCCATGCTAGTTTTAACAAGTAACATCCCATTTGTTGGCACTTGTTGGTTTTTAAATCAAATGTTAATATTTAACTTAGAGTAATGTACAGACTGATCAGGTCTCTGGATATTGTGGGGTGTGTGTGTGGTTTCCATGGAGCTGTCTCTGTCCATGTGTGTCTGGATATTGTAATGTGCGTGTGTAACGTTTCCATGGCGCCGTCTCTGCCCAGGTGTGTCTGGCGGCCGTGGGGCTGGTGTGTGACCTGTGCAGAGCGCTCATGACCAACATCCTGCCTTACTGTGACGAAATCATGCAGCTCCTGCTGGAGAACCTAGGGGTGAGTGTGCTGCAGAGCCGCCCCGCACAAGGGGTGGGAGAGTGACACTAAACATGGGTGGGGCTACAATCTGCTGTCAATCACCAGACATTTCAACCAATCAGTGTTTTTTTTCTTTTCTTGTCACAACAAAGCTCAATGATTGCTTAAGATCGTCGAGTTACTGGCAGCGTGTGGTACCTCCACCCATTTTTGGTGTTATGGTGTCTCATTTACCCATCACTACCAAACGGTAGGCAGGGTAACTTGCTTTTAGAAAGTTTTCGTACACGCTTTTTAAAATGTCAAATGAAATGTTTTGTGACCCAAGATCCTAGTTTATGGACAAAAAATATTGAGTCAGTTTTTATGCCGGTGTTGATGGTCTGCGGCACTCGATGTAGCCTACTGTACAGTTTTTATGGGCCCATAAATTTGGGAGAATGGGATGTAGAAAGTCCTTGAGTCGGTGGCATAAGTAATTGTGGGAACCCTGTTAAAGCTGCAGTGTTGTTTCCTGCCATTGGATTTGCTCTGCGGTCGCCTGTGTGGGGGGCGGCTGCGGGTGAGACGCCGGACGCTGATCGCGTGTCTCCCCTCCTCTCCGCCCGACAGAACGAGAACGTGCACAGGTCTGTGAAGCCCCAGATCCTGTCTGCGTTCGGCGACATCGCCCTGGCCATCGGCGGCGAGTTCAAGAAGTACCTGGAGATCGTGCTGGACACCCTGCAGCAGGCGTCCCAGGCCCAGGTGGACAAGGTGAGCCTCGTGTCTGCATCTTCGCCCCCGCAACGTCCAGTTACCTCGCGCTCCGCTGGACCGGGCACCTCACCTCACGGCCCGGTGCCACATTCACCAGTATCGATCATTTTAATTTCACAAAGCCCTGACAACTGACAGTCGTTTTAATTCCAGAACGTAATCAACCCTGACAACCGTTCCTCCTACTGCTCCAAGGCCTAGCAGCTGGGATTTTAGGTTGTCACAGATTATAGCGGGTCTTTATTCACTCAGAGTTCATGAGGCGGCGGGGCTGCCCCTGTGAACGCTGGAATTTGCGGGACCCAACACAAGTGCAGGACCTCTACTGATGATCGTTTTTAAGCAGTTGCCCAGTGCTAGTTTTAATTAGTATCCTTTACACGTTTGTTCGAATGCATTCCCTTTGAACTGTTTACACAGGCCGCTGGCGTTTCTGGGATATTTGCGCGATGGTCTCGTCTCTCCGGGAGACGTGACGCGGGTCGACTTATTTATTTCTGATGGCGCAGCACTGGCTGTAACGTCGCCTCTGAACGTTCTATTTGCGTTCGTAGTAAACGCACTCGTGCGATAGCTTAGCATTTTTAGCATGCTGAGAATTCCAGGAGAGCCCGGCTTCCCACTGCAGAATCGTTACTGCTCCCTACAAGGGCTAACGGTAGCCTCCAGTGCCTCTCTACTCACCCCCCCTCCCCCTTCCCGATCGCAGTATGCAAACCACTACAGAAGAACATTGTTTTGTTTCGTCCACTTGTTTTGACAGTTCCCAGAAAACACCCAAAAGTGTCGACCGCATTTCAGATGAGGGCGGAGGTTGGAAGCGCCTCGGTTTACATGTGAAGGTTTTCATTTTTACGAACGACGTGTGTGTGTCTGTGTGTGTGTGTGCGTTTACTTGTTGCGGCAGACTGATTACGACATGGTGGACTACTTGAACGAGTTACGAGAAGGCTGCCTGGAGGCCTACACTGGCATTATTCAGGGCCTGAAAGGAGACCAGGAAAACGTGCATCGTAAGTGTCCGCCTTTCTTTGGCGTCTGTGTTATCTGACTACATATCTTTGCACTATTTTAATTTCAGAAAATGATTATGTATTTTTTTAATTCAGGTTGCATTTGATATGAATGCTGAATTTTTTTCAGGTCCCAAAATTGTCTGTGGAAAGTTGTATATCAATAATTTGTTCTTCAGTTTTTCCCTAAAGTGTGTCTGTGTTTCCTTGCATAATTATCTGACTACATATTTATCAGACTACATATACCTTTCATCATGTATTTCTATTATTTTAATTTAAGAACGTAATTAACCCTGACGACCGTTCCTCCTACTGCTCCAAGCCTAGCAGCTGGGATTTTAGGTTGTCACAGATCATAGCGGGTCTTAATTCACTCAGAGTTCACGAGGCAGCGGGGCTGCCCCTGTGAACGCTGGAATTTGCGGGACCCAACACAAGTGCCGTACCTCTACTGATGATCTTGTCTTTGGGTACTGGCCCATGCTAGTTTTAACAAGTAACATCCCATTTGTTGGCACATGTTGGTTTTTAAATTAAATGTTAATATTTAACAGTAATGTGCAGACTGGCTGATCAGGTGGCTAGATATTATGTTGTGTGCGTAATGTTTCCTTGGCCATGTGTCTTCAAGTTTGTGTGTGTGTGTGCGCGTGCGTGCTCTCTGTCCAGGTGTGGTTGGATGTTGTGGTGTGTGTGTTTAATATTTCCGTTGCCATGTCTCTGTTCAGGTTTGTCTGGATGTTGTGTGTGTGTGTGTGTGTGTGCTTTCCATGGGGCCCTCTATCCAGGTGTGACTGGATATTGTGGTTTGTGGGTGTGCGCTTTTTTTTGGAATTAGTTCTCTCTCCGCCTGCATGAGGTAGTTACGGAGCTCACAACCGTTCCTTGCGGTATGGGAAACCTCAACGTTCTTGTAATCCACCTCATTGGGTCGTTCCACCTTTGTAGATTTGTAGTGCTTCCCCCCGACCGGTCTGGGTTCACGAGACCGGCGGCGGTTTGTGGGAAGGCCTGTGGCTGACGCTCTTGCCGTCTCTCCCCAGCGGACGTGATGCTTGTGCAGCCGCGCGTCGAGTTCATCCTGTCCTTCATCCACCACATCGCCGAGGACGAGGACCATTCTGATGGCGTGGTGGCCAACTCCGCTGGCCTTATAGGGTAACTGTTACTAAAATGTTCCCCTCCCTCCCTCCCTCCCGTTTCTCTACAGGGGTGTAGTGCAGGTGTAAGTGCCCCTTCGCTTTGGGTTTCATCCCTTTGCTTTTGAATTTGATCGTTTGAAGTATTCCTTTCAGTTTTGCTGCAAACTTCAATGACTCGGTTGTTACCCAGTGCCGGAAATTTTTGCAAGAAATGAAGGAAAATCCAAATTTTACACGTGCACTATGACTAATGAATTTATACCATTGTTTTTGATTAGATAAATATCAATAGTATTGATATCTAAAAGTTGTATTTGAAAGTTTTGCTGCAAACCGTAATGACTCAATTTGTTACCCAATACAGGATTTTTGCTAAAAAGTCCAGCATTACAATGAATTTAGTGTGCTGATAACATGTCTGTGTGAATTTCACATTAATCAGACTTTTGGCCTGAGATGCTACTTTAAAATGGAAAAAGCAGTTTTTATTTTTAGTTGCTTTTGGCATCCACATGGCGATTACATTCGCATGTAGAATACGATTTGGGTATGGCCCACCATACACTAAATGTGATAAGGATTGACCTTACTATATTGAAACCAAAAGATAAAAAGTTTCAGCATCATTATTTTCAGGTTTTGCACCCTGTACTTGTTTAGCGGATTGAAAAATATTGCTGGTCTGTTGGCATTTTGAGCAACTAGTATTTCTCGCCAATAAAATTATTGCATACCCCAGAGCTAAAAAGAAAAGCAAGATATTTTGGGGTCCATAAAATGTCAGACCTGTGGGTCTTTCAATCGCAGTTTGACATCAGAGTATGCGGGTACGAGATCGCAAACACAGGCTACTTAAGTGTGTGTGTGTGTGTGTATGTGTATGTATGTGTGTGGTGGTGTCTCATTCTGACGCCCCTCCTCTCCATGGCAGAGATCTCTGCACGGCCTTTGGGAAGGACGTCATGAAGCTGGTGGAGTTGCGGCCCCTCATTAACGAGTTGCTGACCGAGGGCAGGAGATCAAAGACCAGCAAAACCAAGACCCTCGCCACCTGGGCCACTAAGGAGCTCCGCAAGCTCAAGAACCAGGCCTGGTGAGTCTCCACAGCAACGGGGCTCTTGGTTTGTCTGTTGTGTAACTTCTTGGTGGCGCTCCATGGCAAAGGTGCTCCTACAGTCTGGTTGAACCGCTTGGTGAGTCTCCATGGCGGAAGGGCTCTTAGTCTGTAGTTTAACCGCTTGGTGAGTCCTCATGGCAACAGGGCTCTTAGTTTGTCTGTTGTTTAACTGCTTGGTGGCGCTCCATGGCAACGGTGCTCCTACAGTCTGGTTTAACTGCTTGGTGAGTCTCCACAGTGGCAGAGCTCTTAGTCTGTAGTTTAACCGCTTGGTGAGTCGCCACGGCAACAGGGCTCTTAGTCTGTAGTTGAACTGCTTGGTGAGTCTCCATGACGACAGGGCTCTTAGTCTGTAGTTTAACCGCTTGGTGAGTCTCCACAGCAACAGGGCTCTTAGTCTGTAGTTGAACAGCCTGGTGAGTCTCCAATCACTGTTATCCAATGCATACTGTTAAAAGCTGGCACAGATTGTCCACAGAACCTGATATGTGCCTAAAATGTGTTGATTTGGAGACTAATCGCAAGTAAAAGGCGGGAATTTCATTTCAACCATGCAAAGAGAACCATGCTACACTCCTAGCTAGGGATACTAATTTAAAGAAATTTCCTTGATTGATTGTCACCCGTTAACAAACAATCGATTAATCTTTTTTTAAATTTTTTTATGCAAAATGTAGCGTATGACAGAATACAAAATGCGCGTTTTTTTCCTCAATCAAAGCTTTACTCAAACTTTTGAGAGACAGGCCTATTTTAACAGCATAAAACAATAAGAATTATGAAGGAAATGAAATGCCATTCAGTAGGCCTAACAGTGAAAACATTATTCCTTTTGAAATGAAAAGGGCTGTCTGGCAGCTGAGGCTTGGCAACTTGAAGAAAGGGAAAAAGAGCCTCTCTTCTAACTGTTATACTGGTTTTTATTTAAAAATATAAGTTCTGGGGTGAGCCATGTCTGCAGCCTGTTCACAGTAAGACCAGCTGCTGAGAACACCCGTTCTGACGGAACCGATGTCCCGGGGATGCATAAATCATGTCATGCCAAAAAAAATGATTTTACCAAAAACTCTTGAGAAATGTGGAAGTAACGTTGTGCTTCGCGATTTCAAGGGAACACACTATTGTTGGTTGAGGTAACGTTGGGCTATACAAAATATAACAAAGTTTTGTCATTGTCAATTTTCTTTTCTGAAATATTGCTAGTTTTAACTGTTTCAAAGCAACATTATTACTCTCACTTGAGTTTGTGCTATTGGATAACTCAGTGCTGTGATACATAATCGTTCATTTGATATGCTTGATCGATCAAATTCTTAACAGCGATTAATCGATCATCGATTAATTATTAACATCCCTACTCCTAGCTAATCTCTGTGAATGCCTAGCAGTGGCCACTTTACAGTCTGTTAACCCGTCCAAGTTAATCTAACAGCCCAGGTGTTTCAGTCGCAAATGACGAAGCATTAAAAATTATTCCTGTGGTGCTTGCTATAATGTAGTCGTACCTAAATAAACACTTGGCTAACACGAACGCGCAATTGCTTACTTGTGTGAAATTGAGATTACAGGAGGGATGACCACCTTAATTGTCCTTTAAACGGGTCGTTATAACAGGATGTGTTCAAATTGACTCAATTGAATGAATAAAAAAATTATTTTCTTTTAGTTACTGCGTTTGTTTACTCTGTAATTTGGTTTGTTAATTTGCCAATTTTGACGATGAAATGAAAGCAAAGTGGCTGTGTTGTTTCTGCTAAACTATTAATTTAACTTTGCCTAGCTAGTCATGTTTGTTCTATTGTGTTATGAATATACGTGTTAAAATGAAATGCAAGTGTTGGCAAATGGTTTTGCCACAAATCATGAAAGTGATCATGCTGAAAATGATTTCATGATTAAACCTAGTATAGTACAAGGCATTGTGGATCCAGTGATTCCCACGGTGTACCATAAGTGTATTCACCGTTGCATCTAGATTTTCTTTTGGTATTTTTTTCTTTTTTGTTGTTGCAAAGATTTGATGGTTTCACACCACATTTTAAGGCTTTAATTGTGTTCATGCAGTTTGAGTTGGAAGACCGTTGCCCCAGACGACCAAACTCTGCTCACATTTCTCCAGTTGGGCGACGACAAAAAATCATTTCAATGTATTTTTCAAATGTCTTCGGTTTTCCTGCTTCCCGTATTTAGATTTGTTATTAGTTGCTTTCCAACCAAAAGGTCTCTAGTCAGCTTCAAACTGGCCAGGACAGCGATCTTAAATCATTCAAATGCGTACACGGTATTGCACTCGCTGATCAACAGTCAGCACTTTCAGTGCGCTAAATAAGACAAATACTCAAACCATATGCGGTTCAGACTGTGCAGAATGATTACGGCACACAGTAGCAGGCCTGCCTCGTAATGACGTGTATAAATCGGATCTTGACGCGGGTGAATCGGAAAAAATCGAATCGGATTACACGCGTGCGTCTGAAGCCCATTGCTGCCGCTGCAAAGTCAACTTTTGCATTTACATTTTTTTCTGTGGAAAGAAAGTAGTCTGTCCACTTCGAGAATGCAGGCCATTGACCTGTGACCAGTGTCACCTGGAGTCCTTTTTAGATCAATCTCACCTTCATCTGTACCTCACGCTTTGAGGAAGACCAACTAATCAGTGTTGGCGTGACTACCATAGCCTTTTTATTTATTTTTATGTATGTTTACCCTCAATAATGTGACACAAGGCCTTCACCTGTCCCAACCATATTTTTGGGGGAGTACATCTTCTCCAGTTTGCAACAAGTGGGGAAAAGTAGCGATTTAGCCAGGTAGCATTGCTAAGGAAGTGATCGGCTTTCCTGTCGCAAATTGCCGTTAGCAGGCGTGGAACACTACCACGAACCTCATTTTGTACATGGGATACAATTTAGGAGAAGAATTAATGTGAAAGTGGTGTTGTGTAACTTATGTAAGAATATAGTTAATATAACTGCATTCCATATTTTTTGAGTGGTCTTGAGAAAGGCAGTAAAGACCCAGCCGCCTTTATTGCGGCTGTTGGCCTGCCGGCCTTTGCGCACCCACTTTATTGCAAACCGATAATGCGCTACTTATGCAACACTTAACGTTGAATTGGTGTTTCACTCCAGTGTATTTATTCCGTTTTGACACCAACCGTAGGCTGGTCAGGTTAGCTCATTACACAGATGGTGGTGTACAACATTAACTTTCTATGACGGTAATTTGACACCAGTGCAGCATTCACTTTCTGACACTAACCACGGTGCTGGTCCAGGCAGTGATTCATGTAAACGTACATTGATTGTTTCTCAGGTATTAATGCGCAGATATCTCTCTCTCTTTCTCTCTCTGTCCCCCCTCCCTCCTCCCTCCTTCCCTTTACAGATTTCAGCCTGTAGAGGAGGAGAGAAAGAAAAAAAAACACGCTGAGAATGCTCCACTGGAATTTTCTTCTGTCTTTTCGCAAAACCAGTTAAAGCAGAAGTGAAGAGTGTGTCTGAATGTAAGAGTGAGTGAGTGAGGCTTAAATCATACCACCTTCTGAGTACCGTTCCTGCTCCGGCTCCACAGCTCGCGGCCTTCAGATGCAGCCACCTGGGACACCACAATCTGGACAAGCTGTAGCCAGCTCGTTCTAAGAACTCTTTAAAACTGGTTATCAGTCAGCCACAGGGAAAAAAAACTAATGGATTTACCAGAGTAGATTTAAAAAAACAAACAAACAAAAAAAACTGCCAAACTCGGAGTTTCTTTTCACAAATGATGATGATAATAATAAAAAAAAGGAAGACTTTTTTTTTTGCTCTTTGACTGGTCTGTGGAAGACGTTTTTACAAGCACTTCTGGTGCAGGACTTCAAACGGAGATCTGAGAATTGAAAAAAGAAACAAACAAAAAACAGCATTTTAATTGAGAGGGGGGAGAGAAATACAAAACGATTTTGGACAACAACAAAAAAATTGGTTTGGCTGCTGGAGTTGAAGAATGGCTTAAAAAGGGGGAAGGAGAGAAGAGACTACAGTTGTGACGTGGTGGGCCGGCTCCTGTAACCTGTGTGTGTAAGCCGTGGCCTTGTTCATGCATGGGATACCTGCTGAACTTGGCCAGGCCATGAGAAGCTAGTGTGTTTGTGTGGGTGAGAGAGGGATATTCACTCTCTTCACTTCCCTATAATAGAAAAAAAAAAAAAAAAAAATTCAATGCAAATACAGTCAAACACATTGTGTGAGGGGTGTCAAGTAATGGCAGCACTTGAGAAATTACTTTTTTTTTTTTTTTTTTTTTTCTTCAAGAAAATCGCTAACATGTTTAGACCTTTTTATTTAGAAGAGGGGGGGAAAAAAAGGTTTAAAAGGGGTCCTTGTCCTCAGTGTAGGCTTCTCTGAAGAATAAACGAAATCTTTCTTGCCTCAATTCAAGACTGTGAACATACAAGGCAAATGTTCGCATTTCAAATAATGTGCTTGGTTCTCAAGGCAAAAGGAACATATTTGCAGCTGATGTGAAAGGCATTCATTTTGACAGGTAACACTTAGGAAGTTTTCCCCATTTTTAATATTCCACTTACAAAAAACGAGTAGTGTGCCAAAGACTGAGATAAACTGGGCTCTATTTTGGAGAGATACGATGTTAGACATAAATAATAAGCAGTTCGAAATACACTTAAAAAAAGGAAACTATTCTTGTTTAAAAAAGTAGTTTGGGCCTTTTATGCTTTCATTAAGAAGCTTTCCATTTGTGTTTGTCTCTTCGCTGCACTTAGCTGGAAATAGTACTCACTGCGCTTGTTTAAAAAAGAAATGGAAGCATTTGTAAAAGGTTCTATTTTTCCACTGCAATGAAAAAAATAAAAAGGTATCAAACATTCCCCTGGCACTTTTCTGTACTTTTGGTCTTTTGGGGGACGGGTCGTGAGGAATTCATATAGTAAAGAATGTGGCAGGTGGGCTGGGGGGGCAGTCCTGGTGTTTTCAGTGTGGCCGGCACCTCCTGACTGGTAATTGGGGTATACTGTAGTGCACAAAACAGGGCTTGTTATCACCCCTCTCCTGAAATCATACTTGGAATCTCTTCTTTTAAAAAATAAATAAATATATATATCAGGACAGCATAATGACTCATCGCACTGAGACAGCCACGTCAGTGTAATGACTCACGAAACCGAGACGCACACTCAAACGACGGTCCGTTGCAAAAAAAAAAAAAAAAAAAAAAAGTCGATTGGCGGAGGTCTGACTTTTTTCCCCCTTCACTTGAAATATTTTTTTGTTTGTTTTTTGTTTTTGTTTTGAATCACCGGCAATTGTGATGTTTACATTCTTCATAGCCATATTATGCAAATGCAGTAAGAGGAGACTAGCGTTTTGGCTTTTTGGCAAGACGGACGCAGGAGCAATGGGCTGTGAAGCATAATGCCGAGGCAGTGAGAGAGCGAGAGAGAGCGCGAGAGAGGGGCAGTTTTCGGGCGCCCTCCGCCCTGCTCTGTCCTGCCGCTCTGCACCTCTCGGGTTATCCTCTATTTTGGAATTTTTCCACACTTTATTTGCTAGGCATTGTTCTTCGAGATATCCACTCTCTACTATGCGTTCCCTTTTGTGTATGAAAGCCTTTGCTGATACACAAGGAATTATGCTGAATTCTTCTTCGTAAAAAGTGTCAGGTTGCATTCTACAGACACTAAGAAGCGTAATGGACGGGAGGCAAAGTTATACACAAATTTTACTATTTTTTTGTAAAAAAAAAAAGCAAAAACAAAACAAAAAGGTCTGTTTTAAGATCTTGCGGCAAAGGCCGGCATTGGTTTCACAAAAGCTGACTGGTTCTCTTCTTACCAGCCGCTGACTTCTTATCGATCTTTTCATATTGAGGGTGCGGTACGTTCGTTACCAGTTACCAGTCCCAATGTGTCGTTTTTTTTCCTTGCCCACTCCTTCCGTGCTGTACCCCTGTACCCCCTAACTCCGCCCCCCCCACCCCCCATTGGTCCCGCCTACCTGCCATGTCCAATCAGGATGTTGAACATGTGCCTTTCTGAGCTGAGCAGGTCATTACCATGTCATGGGGCTAAAGCACTGTGACCAGGCTGAAGAGGAAGAGCTGCTGATGTATTACACTTGTCACGAATCGCAAATTCTTTCCAGCTGCCTAAAGTCTGGTTCTTTGATCAAGGTTACATGTGTTTTTTTTGTTTTTTCTTTTGTTTAGTTTATTTTTCTTTTCTTTTTTTTCTTTTAACTGACTTCTTGCCTTTTGTGATCATTTTGTACACCCTGAGGGAAATGATGGGTAGAAATGTTGTGTAGATGGGGGACTGTGACCATTCCTCAGTGCTACCTGTTTCTGTAATGTGTGTGCTTTCAGCTTTAGAGAACAGGAGAATAAAGTACACTGAGTTACCGTTTGCTTCTTCACTGCGTTTTCATTTTTTGTCCCTGTCTTTTCCGAGGCGCTCGTGCGGATTTAAAACTTGAATAGCTTTGTCGTGGGTGTTACATTTTGAAATTGTCAAAATATTTCAACGTGTACATCCTCTTTAAATTTGAGGTGTGTGTTGTGGATTATGGAATTCAGATGCATGTGTGCGTAGATGAATTCTCTTTTTGTTTCAGATTTTCTCCCAATTTAGTAGCCAATTACACCCGCTATTTTAATGTCAATCCCCCCCTAGTAATGTGAGTTCGCTGCCATAGTCCTGCGACCGGTAGTGACGAAGGCGAAGCAACGTCTCCTCCGAGACGGCACCCGCCAGGCCGTCGACCGTAACCCGGTACTACAGGTCCACATCCTGTCGGCTTCCCTCCCTCCTACCTGGGGCGGACAGACAATCGCCGCCCCTGGTGGCACTCCCGACCAGAGCCGACTCTGGCGAGACGGGGAATCAAACCCCGGTCTCCTTGGCCAGTGTCGAGCGTTGTAACCACTGGACCACGCGGCAGGCCCTACAGTGTACATTCTGGCTGGCTGTTGCTCTGGGTACATTGTAAATTCTGTGTCTACCATGCCACATTGGAAGTACAGTGTACATTTTCAGTGCCCGCTGTTTCAGCAGTACCCAGTATACCAGTCTGAATAATGTACAAATCTGTCCACTCCCAGGTAGAAGGGCGGTAACCTTCAAGTCTCAATGCTGCAGTGTTCTCAAGAGCACACACTGGTACGCCCGTCCTCCCACAAGACACACACAGTCAGCCCCGCCACTGCTTTTCACTGCAGTGAGCCGTAGTCAGCACTTTGGAGGACTGCGCATATCTGCACAGCTGGTGCAGGCAGCTTGGAGGCGCTTGATTTGGCCAGAGTGAGGACCGTGCCAGCTGAACTCGACCCAACCCTGCATGGCCTTGTGGCTAATCGTGCATCTCCCCGCAGGACTGCCAGCCACTGCCAGGATCCGACTCTTGGTCTGTTGCACTCGTCACCACACTAAGGGCTAAAGCAGTGCCAGCCAACCCTGGTCCTGGAGAGTCACATGGTCTGCTGGGTTCTTTTTCCACTCAAGTCAACCCAATTTGGACCAAAGAAAAGTGTTGCAGTCACTAGTCAACAACCATAATTTGGTCAACTTAGTACTAACTAGCAAAGTGAACTAGCAGACCATGCAACTCCCCAGGGTCATGGTTGGTCTTCCCTGGACCTAAGCTGGCTGTGCCTTCCAAGAAACAGAGCCAACATGGTAAATTATTCCCAGTTACTTGCCTTAACAGCAAATTGAGGCATCCGGGAATCATTTTTAAGAGGGCCAATACTTTTACGAATACCTGGATATCTTGGGTCCTGGAATAACCTCCTATAATTCAAGAGTGACAAAAATGGTCTCTCTTGGGATGTAATGGGATCGTAGAAAACCGAGTCCTCAAAGCTCTTGTGACTGAGGAGGCCCCTGGGAAGGCCCGGCTTCAGCACCGTCCGTGCTGAGATGCAGGTAGGATGGATCATGTTGGCCCTCGTTCAAACTCATGTTTAGTACAGTGTCTTCGTATGCATCTGCTATATACATGACCTCTCTTACAGTATTCCAAAAGACAAATGCAAGGAATCATGTAATCCAGAGAGAATAACGATGAACAGAATGTTAAGAATGAGTGAAAAGAAATTGTCAGCGCTAGGACTGAGCATCAGCATTCGCTTGACTAAAATACAGTACTTGTTGAAATTATTTACACAACTAGGTTAAGTGCTCTGACTGTTTTAAAAATGAAATCTTTTACTTCGTGCTGCCATTGTGTTGACCTCTGACCCCGCTGGTATGACTCCTGCAAGGTCGTCATGCTCCCGGAGCAAAGGGGAAACAAAAAACTGCACAAAAAAGTTCTGTATAGGGCAGGGGTGGGCAATCTTACCCTGTGTGGGCCGGTGTGGGTGCAGGCTTTTGTTCCAACTGAACAGTGACACACCTGATTCCACTAATCAAAGCCCTGATTGAAGACTTTGATTAGCTAATTAGTCAAATCAGGTGAGCTACTGCTCGGCTGGAACAAAAGCCTGCACCCACACCGGCCCACACAGGGTAAGATTGCCCACCCCTGGTATAGGCCATTCACCTTTAAAGGTTTGCCTATGCTAAATCAAGTAGTTTGGCTTGATGCCTTGATGATCCTGTAAGTCAGGCTGGACAAGAACATCTAAATAAAATAAATGTCAAACCTTTGAGGACTACTGTCACGCTATGATGTTTATTCTAGAACATGCCGTAAAAATCTAGCTCAATTGTTAATCCGAGAAGGGCTGGCGTGGGTGCAAGCTTTTGTTCTAGCTGTAGCACCGCTACAACACCTGATTCAACTAATCATGCATCATTAGTCTACTTTGGCTTTCTGGACCTCTCACTTAGCTACTCATTAAGTGGTGTGGGGGTTGAATTAATTACATCATGCAGCTATACCACAGAATCAAGACAATGGCGAGTGTGGAGTTAAAAGCTGTATGTATGAATGAACTGATGGGATTACATCCGTCTTGGCTGTGTCTTCTCTCACTGTAGGGAACAGATAGTGTGCCCATGGATGCACTAATTACACTTTAGACAATAGGCCATAATAAATTATATTCACAAATAATGATTTCAATTGAAATTGGGGGGAAAGGTATTTTTGAAGTTACAGCAATGTATGGGTAAGGGTATAGGATACACCTTTTGGAGGTGCAATGTTTTTCTGCATTATGTTGCTGGATTTTTTAAAATATGCAATAAGCACAAACTTGCTTATGGTCATCAGTGGGATGGGCGTTGTCTGTTTGTCTGTGCGAAGCCATGCAATGTTAACCAAGCAGCGAACCAGCCTGTGACGACACTAATGCAATTTTCATCCATTTCTAACTACCCACAGACGAGCAGGTGGCTTCATGCGGACCACTGGCGGTCCCCAGACGAGTTCAAGAACCACTGCTCTGCCGCTATTTCAATACGTAAAATTTACTAGACCGCACTGTGTTCTCAGGGGGGCGGCTGAACTATTCTTGCAACAACAAGAAAAAAAAGAATCACTGAATTAATGGGAGGCTCTACCAACGGACTGGTGAATAGTCCACCGCTCTTCCGTACACAGTGTGATCCTCTCCAGAGGACCTGCCCTGAAATCCGGAGCTGAGCCCGAGCCACTGAAGTGAAATTCCCCTTGTGGCCTTCACAACACGAATAGGAACCACTAGCAATAATTAAAAGACAGTTCATAAAAATGAATCTTTATTATTATCATCTGGGTTCACGAGGCTCAGATTCTAAGGGTTCTTTCCTCGAGTGCACGCTGGGCCCAATGGCCTAGACACCGCTAATCTCCGTCTGTGCTATGTCAGTCGCCAACTATGAGCCGTGAGTCCGCAGCGCGACAAAATTGGCTCAATTGACTTCGTCCCACCAGGGAAGGGTGGACTTCAGCCAGCTTAGGCTTCCTAGAGTCACCGTGGCAGGTGGAGGTACCTGGAGTGGTTCTGTGTGGCTCAGTTGGTAGAGCACAGCGTTGGCAACGCTTAGGTTGTGGGTTCAATCCCCACTGGGACCACATATACTGAAAAATGTATGCATTCACTACTGTAAGTCGCTTTGGATAAAAGCGTCTGCTAAATGGCATATATTATTATTATATTATTATTGGAGGTGGACCGTGGCTACACCCCAGGCGCCTAGGCTCTCAGTTCTTGTCAGGTGAGGGACATGCCTCGCTGATCAGTGCTCGCTCTCCTGTTGTGCTGGGCGGCCTGCGCTCTGGACAATACAGCATCGACGGGCGAATAAGGTATCCTGATGTAACAAAGTCGCTCCTGCCTGCAGCGAGTTTCGAACCGGGTATCCCAACGCAACAAGAGACACGATTAGCTCGCTGAGATAAAGACCCAAGTCCCCAGCCAAGGGAACTAATCATACTGTTATCTACGTCACTTTCTGCAGCGGACGCTCACGTGTTTAACTCACGTCTTCCGAGCTCCGCTACACTCTCCCCCTCAAAACTCCTGCAGCAGCAACCACAGCATGACTGATAGTCGTCAGTCGTATGGTCCGAGTCACGGCACCAATGTAACGGAGTCGCTCCTGCCTGCAGCGAGTTTCGAACCGAGTATCCCAATGCAACAAGAGACACGATTAGCTCGCTGAGATAAAGACCCAAGTCCCCAGCCAAGGGAACTAATCGTACTGTTATCTACGTCATTTTCTGCAGCGGACGCTCACGCGCTTAACTTATGTCTTCCGAGCCCCACTACACTGACACCAAGAATGGATGGAGCTACAATTAGATGTCAATCACTAGCTTGTTTGAACCAATCAAGGTTTTGCTGTTCGCAACAAAAGACATTGATTGGTTCAGTGAGGTACTGGTAACATATGGTAGCTCCACCCATATTTGGTGTCACGACACCTCATTCACCCATCACTACAATAGAGTAGTCACTGGCCTGTAGAAGAGTCTTTCTTTCCTGTATCCTACCATTTTCCAGAAGCTCAGGATGGCTGAATTATTTTCCAGTTTTTCCAAAATGAGCTCAATTGAGGTTTTTCAACAAATTGAGTTTTTAAAAAAAATGTATTCCCTTTGCAAAATATCCATTGTGAAGAGCTGTGTGACAACCTGTTTCTAAATGACACTAAACAAAAATATTAATTTATTGATTGTTTGTTTGTCTAGGAGGACATGGGTGTGGGTGTCATAGGGGTGATTCGATTAAAAGAACAAAACCTGGGGGGCCTCGGATAGTTTCACGTTGCCTTCACAGCTCTGGTTCGAAACCCGACTGCGCCAGACCGACCCTGAAAAAACAGAACAAAAAGAGTCCTCTCAGGATATTTCATAGGGGTCCAAAACAGAGAAACCCTGCCCAGATACAAACTGAGTGGCCACAGCCTGGCCAATAAGAAGACCTAAAAATCCTAAATTGGCCAATTTAATAGAAATATGGTAATAAATAAAGTAAATGAATAAAATGTAATCATAATAATAACAATAACGTGCTTTTCTTAGCTCGTAATAAATAATAATACATCAATAAATAAGAATTCGTCCAATATTATTTTCGTCTCAAAAACAATATGTTCGATATTTCCTCAGTGAAACATTTTTTTATTTAAATTTTAAAAACAATTCATTCAAATGCACTAAAACGTTTTGTTCAAATTTGATTTGTAAACTGACACTGAACCCTAACTTATAGCTAGCATCGAGCTACAATATGGTTTAAAGCTTATTTTAACCTAAAACGCAGTGACCTGCTATTTCCGAATGGAGATCCTTATCAAACTCATTACTTGTCAGTAAAACCGAATATTAATCAAAAATGTCAATTGAAAATCCAAGACAAATTGCGAGTGAGGGAACGAGAGAGAGAGAGAGAGAGAGGGGGGAGAGAGAGAGGGGGAGAGAGAATTGCATTCAAAAGCACTGACTTCGCGGAAGCGAACGAGCGGGTGGGGCTTCCGAGGGAACCAGAAATGAGAAGGGAGTCTATTTTCTAGCAGGAAGCATTCAATGTGAAAGTCGACTATAAGGCCTACTTTATTACCAGAAGAAGCGAAATACTAATGTCGCTGCGCAGTCGCTCTACAAATCATCCGTCACAATTGTCGACCAAGAAGGTTTCGGTACCAGCGATGCTAAAGGAACGTTTTAAATAGTTTGGTTTTAAACATGCTTATTTTATTTCCCTAAGAGGAAATGGGACACTTGAAAGGGCTGGTGTATGTCGATTGTGTTGAATTTAAACAGTTATTCAGCTAGCTATTGCCTTTATTGTAATGACAGTGCACGCGAGACGGAACAGCACAGATACACTGAACTAGTTCCTTCTCTCGAAACGAAGAATAATGAATAACGCGAAAGATATGTCTCCCGATTTTGTATTGATGCGCTTGGTCTCGGGGGCTGAAGATGACCGCTTGGACGAGGAGAATGGGAATTTGTCGTCGGGCGGCGGAGTAATGGCTGGATTTGGGAAAGCGGTCCTGGGTCATCGTGCCAACAACATCAAGAATGGGTTTGAATTGGATCTAAATAACACAACAGGCCCAGTGCGCCCGAGTCCCTCCTCGCTGTGTAGTTCTCAGCGAGACAGCGGAACCGTAGCACCTGACAGTGGCGTGATGGTGACTCGACCCCCGATGTCTGATCCCCCGCCTCCAGTGGGCCAGGGCTTCCAGCACAGGGCGAGCAGAGGCGCTCGGCCCCAGCTGATGGTCTTTCGGAACCTCCTGGGGGATGGGGACGGCATTTTAGAATGTGCACCGGAGCAACCTGCGGTACAGAACAGTGAAAACGAGGGACAGGATTCTGGCTCTGCCTCGGTCACGACAAGCGGTATCAGTAACGGCATAAATTGTGGTGTTGATGTGCAACAGCAGAGCCAGCTTTCGCAGCGGCCGCCCTGGAATTTCCATCCTCGGGTGAAATCGGACGTAATTGCGGACGGCAGTGAACTGGACGGCGGTGGAGATGGAGGACTCTGCCCCCGGCATCGCGTCACGGACCCCACCGACTGGCCCCCGTTGTTGAGTTTTGGCATTCTAAACCCGCGGTGGGCCTGCACAGCGGGGGAAATAAATTCTCATATTGATGATCCCGTCTTTGGCCTGGCAAGAAAATTCGGGGATCTCGGGGTTGACCAGGCGTCCAAAATACTGTTCAAGGACGGGGAACTGCCGCAATGCCCGTGTCAGACAATACTGGCGTCGGCCGCGGCAGGAATAGCCCACGGAGACGACCCGGCCGAGACCAGCGACGCTCTGCTCGTGCTGGAGGGGCTGGGGACGGAGGAGGTGGACGGGCTGGGCATAAACAATTGCTCGGCAGAGGAATTTAATGACACCCCTTGTCCGGCTTTCGTGCTAAACGGAAAGGAGGACATGGTGCAGAAAATGACAGAAGCCTTTTCCAGCAGAACTCTCACGGGGCTGGTGAAGCAGGCGCAGAGGTTGGCCGGGGAAGGCTGCTCGCCCGCATACCGCGACCCGCAGGTGTGCTGCTCGCGCACCGAGATGCTCAGCCCGAGACCGCGACTCCAAGCGGGCGCAAACCACACCGAACACCCCCGGGTTCGCTTCTCCGGTCGGAGCCTCTCCGAGCGGCTCGGCCCAGGACCTCGCCGCCGCTGCCCAGAGTCAGACCGCGACCCCAAAGTTGTTGGTGGACAGAGCGCCCGTGGGTCTGGCCACCCGTGGCCTGCAAGGAGAGGGTGAAAAGGCAGTGAGAGTGCCGGGAAAGTCGCGGAAGGGCTCTTTTAAAATTCGCTTGGGCAAACTCTTCAGAACTAAAAACAGCAGCGTCTCGATGAACGTTCTTGACAAGAGACCGTCATTGGCATCGTCCACGTCGTCGACGGGCAGTCTGATGGACGTGTGGAGCTCGACTGCCAGTGACCAGGACGCGGGCAGGTAAGACATGTCATTGTGCTGTTCTGTTGCAACAATTACGAGACAATTGCTAACTACAATTTCCTACTTTGCACTCTGCTCTACTAGTGTCAGTTCTGCGCTCTATTTTATTTCAAGTATGCTGTAGAATTTGTATACTGACCAACACATGTATATATGGACCCAAATGTGGTTCAAGTTCTCAATTTGTCACATTTAGTTGTGCTAATTGCATATTTTGGAACCATTTCTAATTGTGTGCATAATAATTATCGTAAGACTGGAGATTGCTGGAATAACAATTTATCTTAAAATAACCTCCGATTTGAAGATAACCTTCCAATAGGCTATGTAGGTGGGAATTAAACAATGACTTTGCGCTGAAGTAGAATTGGGACGAGTTGTGTTCAGGCATAAGGTGACCCTTCCCCTGTTTGTCCCCATGCATAGGGACTGTGCATTAGCAACCTCTTCAGAATGTGTCTGCATGCTATACAAAACCAGAGTGCTCTAAATTGCGTGATTTTGCGTGGATTAGATTGACGTTATGATTGTTTTGTCGATTGAGACTGAGCCATGGAGCTTCCTTTGTGGATATTGTTTTGCTTCAAATGTTTTCGGTTGGCAATCCAACTGCTACCTCACCGTGTTCGTTTAACACGCGTTATTGCCACGGAGATTTTATTTACAATGTAAAAACATACTCCGTGATTTAATTCCCTGGATTCAGTTTGTGCTCCAACCAGTGAGCCAGTAGGCCTATCTTGGCAGTTTTCGAAGTAGCTTCTCGTTCATGGGACCTTGTTTGTCCCTTACTTTATGATACATATTTGTGTGTGTACGATTTTACTGTTATCATTTGTAATAATAATAATAATATTGATTGATGATTATTACATACATAACTCGAATAACTAGCTTCCATTATTTTCACATTAAGTGTGTCTGCACGTGTTTGATATAGTTGTATTTAGTTATGTACGTAATGTATTTATAGTTATTTATGCACATTATAAAGATGTATAGTTAAGGTGCATCATGCACTGATATATATTGTTTATGTATGGGTGTGTATTTTGTAGTTTATGCACGTTATATATTGTTATTATTATTTTTGTTTGTAATATATACATGTGTGTGTGTTTACAGTTGTGATGCTTTTTAAAACAATGTATGCAAGTCATGTAGTCTCATATATAGTTATTATATTATATTATATCATTTATTTGTGTGCATTGTTACATGCAATAATTACTTACCCATGTCTTGTATTACTTGTGTGCTAAATGTGGAATGAAATTTTGCATGATTCCATATTAGTTTAATGTTCTGTTTGCTGCCACTGAGGATAAGTGACATCATTTTTGATTGCACTACATTTCACAACGTGTAAATTCGCTGCTCAGAATCTATTTGGTATTGCCATCTTATTTGTCTGAACAATGAGACAACCAAGACCTGAAAAATAGGAACTGCAGCCAAATGATACTTTGTTCTAGTGGTGGGGGAAAATGAGGCTTCATGAAGCAAAAAGGGGTGTGGCTACCAGTGTCTTGCTTGAACCAATGATTGGATTTTGCTGTGCCGAGCAAAATCTATGATTGGTTCAAGCAAGATGATTGAAATCTCATGTTTCTCCACCCATTATGGGGTTAATAAAACCTCGCACTCCTGGCTCCTATTCATGTTTGTTGGTCAGCTGGAGGCTGCCACGTTACTACCGCAACCAATGCCTAATGTTGAGAACTGTAAGGTAGTCATCCTATTTAATGTACAAGTAGAATCTACAATACATTAGCAATATTTTAGCATTAGCTCTTCTCCAGCACAACTCTTCATAATTTTGTTGGAGACATAGCAAATAGCATTGTTACGCAATGTTAAAAACGTCTATGCTAATGCTAATCCCCAACACCTGTCCACAATGTTTTCAGAGTAAGTAATGGTATCGGTCAAACCACAAGTTTGTTCCACGTTTAGCAGACATGTTTTTTTTCCTTCACCTACGTAAACAGAATTTGCTTGCTACAGAATTTGTTTGCAGAATCCACCTCTCAGGAGAAGGGCGGGAATTTGAATGTCCACAATCCTCTCTGTTTTCAGCACCAACCCAGTAATCACATTCGGCGCACAAACGGATGGCCGTCTGAATGATGATAGTACACGCAAAAGTGCCTTGCAGTGCCAAAGTGGAGTAACGGACCCCATAATTATGATAATAATTCCAAACAACCCACATTGAATGAAAAATGAATGTGGTATGATTGTGTTTTGTGCGTTCCAAAGCCTACATTATAAACACGATCTTGCTATTCTAAGTCACTCTAGTCTGTGACCATATTGTAAACCGTGGGGCCTGAAAAGTGTTGGGGGGCCCCACACATCCGCCAGACACCAATCAACCACATTTTGTCCGCTGCACAAACACAAGCTGAGCTGCAGTGGTATATCATGTTTTTATTTCACGTCAGTGTAAAGGATTTTCACGATAATCGGTACTTTAAGGAGTTAAATGCGATTGAAAAGCCCACGACCACCGTCGATGACATGGTGGAAAATGCGTTGCAGAAGTGGATAAAAGAAACCAAATTAATTTGGATAATGGCCGTGTGAATGTGTCACTATTTCCGTTTAAAGATTATTCTTGTTCTAACTATCAGACTAGATTATGCATACGTGAGAAATACGGTGGCCAGCTCCGCTTAAACAATTGAATATACCAAATTGGGATATTTTACATACAAGTAAACATTATAGACTGTAATTCATTCATTCATAATTATGCCTGTATTAGCCTATGCATTCTAAATGCAACAAGCAAGGTATTCGTGTCACCTGCAATCCTTTCACACAAAACAAGTGGCATACATCGTCAGAGCCCTTAGTGGCAATACAAATTAATTTCCTTTCTTACCATAGTGAGGCCTATGCCTGTGCCAGGGCAATAGTTTGAGAACCCTCATTATTTATTCATTCATTCATGTTATGGACTAAATATTTATTTATTTGTGTGTTTGTGTCTGTATAGGTGGGCATGTATTGTTATATAGTTTTGTGTGTGTGTATTTTGTATATAGTTATGCCTGTATGTGCTGTTGTATTGCTATGTTCATTTGTTTATGCACATTGCCGATGGAAACAAATTCCCATGCTGATTAGTTAATTTTTTTTCAACTACCATGACTGTATCAGGATGACTTGTATCAGGGAATCACCCCCGCAAACACAAGACAGGAAATACTGTTTTACAGCTTTTGCTCAGTTCAGAAGAGATGCAAGGCAGATGCACTTACGTTTAAGTCACCGGGATGTTAAAGCCACATGACATAATCTTCAGATGCACTAATCTAATCATTGTCGCCTGGATGTGACTGGATGTGAAAGCCATATGACATCATCTTCAGATGCACTAATCATTGCCACCTGGATGTGAAAGCCATATGACATCATCTTAAAGATGTAAAAGTGTCACTGCATCACATATATTTGGAAGAACAAACCCTTAGTTTCTCTGGAAGATGCATCCAAGTGGCTCTTATTGTTATTATGGTTTTGATTATTGTATTATTTTTCATGATGATTAATAACAATGACAACAACAATAATATAGTAGTAGTAATAATAATAATGATGTATCATTTAATAATTGTTTTATTAATAAAAAAATGGATTGCATTTTTCTAACACCTTTCACTGTTAAGTCAAATCGTTCAACAGAAAATGGCAAGTAAGAAGTAGCCTATGTGGTGTGATTTGTTTTTTAGATTGAGAGAACCATCTCACTGAGTACGTAGTCTGGGCCTCTTAAAAAGCCAGTGCTTACTTGCTTGTGTGCTTTTATCGATCTGCGGATGATACTCCCATAGGGGAACTGCCTCATATTTAGCTGTGGCTGCTTCTTACACAAGAGTGTTTCAAAAAGACCATACCGTTGCCGAGACTGTGGAAAACATGTTTTCTTTCGCTTCTGTGAATCCAAGTGCTGTACATGAGCTTTGTTTGCGGGTGCGTTTTCAATCCTCAGTGATGTCATTGGTTTGTTTTCCCCGTCTTGCGTGATCTGATCAGCGACAAGGTTAATCATGCAATAAGCAGCCTTTTAAATCGCTCAATAAGCAAACTGTGCCCAATTTGTTATGCATTATTCATACAATAGCATTCATAGCTGTTAATAAACATTAAATAATTATTGAACAGAGGCAATCTGAGTACACAGTCTGTATTTATTTACAATTAATTTCAAAGGTGATAGTATTAAAATGCTATTAACACAGTGCAGAGAAGCAGCCTGTATTTTTGCCAATAATTGCATGTTTTTTGCAAACTCACGGTATGTGCAGATGGTTGTTTTCCAAAGCGATTCAGGCACTGTATTTTCTTTCTGCAGTTTTTTCCCATTTTTCTCCCAATTGAGTAGCCAATTATACCCTCTTTTTTATGTAAATGACCCCTCTCTCATATTGAGAGCTTGCTGCCCTAGTCCTGAAACCGGCAGTGACATGCACGGAGCACCGCCTCTTCCGATCCGGAACTCCGCCGTGTCGTCACTGCAACTCCAGTATGCGCACAGGGCCACTGCTATACGCAGCGAGCTCGTATCGGCTTCCCTCCCCCCACTCTGGGGGGAGCAGCCAATTTCCGCCCCCTAGTGCTGCTCCCGGCCAGAGCCAAAACTGTTGCAACCTGGTAGAATCGAACCCCGGTTGCAGTGGGCAGCATCGGCAGGCACTGTATTTTAACTTAATCTTCGACCTCATTGTCCAGGTGCTATTTTGCCTTTGGTTTCGTGGCATAAAGAATCATACGATTTAAGAGACAGACAGTACAAAACATTAACCCCCCACAACCTGTCTCCTCCTGGCTCAAGTGCTGTGCACATCACATTCACGACGAAATGCAAACTGATGCACATTTACAAATGGTATCATAATCCGACGCGTGCTCATAGATTTTGCTCAAGGGCTCAATAGCAATGCTCCTCCTTGGAGTTGAACCTTCAACCCCCCTCGCTTTGTCACATGTTCACTGTGCTCGTAGAGGAAGCGCAGAGAAACTGGCCTAACGAATAATGGATTGGCTTACCCAATGTAGGCCCGGCTCACGATACTGGCCGGACACAAGATGAGGTGAAAATGTAGACTGTAGATGTCTGATCCTCTTCCCTGTGGAGGGGCGTTGCTTTCTGGGGGACCTTCGTACCCTGTGTGTCAGTCAACATCCCAAGGGTCTAAACAGGGTCAGTTCTGCAGTTCCGTCAGTGATTCTGCGACTGGGGGGGAAAGTCTGGGCCCTACGGTGCTAATAAGGTAGTGTAATGATGATGTAATTACGTCGTTTATGGTCATCGTTGCCTTCTGTCTCTGCAGCGCTTCCCAGCCTACTAGGAGCCACAGTGCCTTCTCTCCGGGCCCTTTCAGTCCTGTCTTCACCGGTAAGGAGCTACGCGTGTGTGTGTGTGTGTGTGTGTATGTATACTGGTATGCATGTGTCTGTGTGAGTGTGTGCATAAATGCATGTGTCTGTTAATGTGTGTGTGTGTGTGTGTGTGTGTGTGTGTTTTTATACTGTATGTATGTGTCTGTGTGAGTGTGTGCATAAATGCATGTGTCTGTTAATGTACGAGTGTGTGTATGTGTGAGTGTGTTCATGAGTCTGTATCTTTGTGCCTGTCTGCGTGTGCATGCACATAGGCGTCAGTATTAATTGCTTTGTATTTGCTGTCATGTGGGTTTCTGTGTGTACTCGAGTGTCCACTTCCTGTCCACAAAGGCGTGGTGCTTTTTAACAGGCTTCCGATGTACAACAGGTGCACCCAAACTTCTCACAACTTGTTTCACATTAGTTCAACGCAACACCCGTTTTGTGCCCCAGAGATACATGACATAGCTTCTGTGTTACGCTACAATTCCCAATTGACGAACAAAGTGCTAAGAATCGCGTATCGTGCGTTCCACGAGTGTCCGGCTCACAGAAGGCAGACTGAACATTTTGTTGACAAGCCAAATTCCTGCGTTGTGCATGCTCTTATCTGTGCATCTGGGCCAGGCATTGTAGCGCTGGGCAAGATTCAAAAGCCTGCACCCACGCCGGCCCTTCTCAAGATAAGATTGGACAGCCCTGTTTTAAGCAGGGAGCGATTGCAAATGTCTGCATAACCTTGTTTAATAATCTCTGAAAAGTGTAAAGTATGCTCAACAGCATACAAGCAAAAACTTCTCTCTTTTTTGTGAACGCAAAAAAACAAAACATTTTTACCATATATAATATATAATTTGAACAGTAGCACATGGGAATTGGAGAATTGTGTCGTAGATGCAGCTTATTTTCCAATGCGTTTACTGGAGGGGCACAAATGTAACTCCCCATCCTACTGTGGATGGCTGTGCTTATTGTCCAAAATGGCTACAGAATTTGTCCGCAAACACACCTCTCTGGTAGTGGGCTAGAATTTGAGCGCATCCAATTTTCTCTGCTTTAACATTTGCCCTGTAATCACATTCTGAGCACAAGTGGATGGGCATTTTAATGCTGTTGGTATGTGTGAAAGTATTCTAAATTGGTGTGTGTGTGTGTGTGTGTGTGTGTGTGTGTGTGTGTGTGTGTGTGTGTGTGTGTGTGTGTGTGTGTGTGTGTGTGTGTGTGTGTGTGTGTGTGTGTGTGTGTGTGTGTGTGTGTGTGTGTGTGTGTGTGTGTGTGTCAAATTCTCTTGCCATATGTGGAAGCATTCTAAATTATTGAGCGAGGGTGTTTATTTTAATACTATGTGTATATATATATGAAAGAATTCTGAAACTGTTGCCCTGAGTGTGTGCTCAAATGCTGTGGGTGTATGTGGGCATTCACTTGTTCCCTGACTGTGTGCAGATGTCCTGCTTTTGTGTCCTGTTTAGAACAAGCCTTCCAAGCCTCTCTCTGTGGTTGCCGGCAACGAATAGATGTTTGTTTTGGTAATGCAGCCTTTACGAGCTATGATGCTCCTAAACGAACACGTCTGTACCCTTTCCAGTTGCACACTGGAATCGGTGGAAACAGCTGCATTAGCACATCTGGTTCGTAACACCACTTGGATTCCTGAATCTCTTACAGAACGCTTGATTTTCCGACCGACCTGCTCATTGGCTACATTTTCCACTCGGTTAAGATGCTGGGTTTCAGTGTGTGAACGCGTCCGGCGGTCGCGTGTCAAATCCCGACCGCAGTTCAGCCGGTGTCCCGCGGTTGGCAGCGCGTGCCTCAGAGCAGAGAGCGTTGATAAGCACGCTCCCTCGAATCGATGGCGCGCGGCGAAACGATGGTCCTGCAAACGCAAACGGACATCCCAAATTGTGAGACAAATAACAAAACAGATTGGATAAAAATGAATTTTTAAAAAAAGGTTTGATCGAGTTAAATATTTGGGCCATGGCTGTCAATGGGCGATTGAACAAGGGCACTTTCCCCAGCTCCTGTGGGCGAGGAGAGGCCGGAAACATGGCCAAAATCAGAACCAACACACTGAGAGCAGTCTCTTTCCCTCTTATTCCTCCTTTCCTCCGTTTTACGCTTTCCCTCTCTCTCCTCCTGCATTTCTCTCTCTCCCTCCAGGTGAGACTGTCTCTCTGGTGGATGTGGACATTTCTCGTAGAGGGGTGAACTCTCCGCACCCCCCCACACCTCCGCCCCCTCCCAGACGGAGCCTGAGTCTGCTAGGTACTTTACTTCTTTCTTTCTTTTTTTCTTTCTTTCTTTCTCTCTCTTTCCCTGTCTGTCCTTTTGGTCTGCGGCACCACGTGCGACACCTGTGCTCTTACCTGCACCTTTGGGGGGGAACTCAAACCTGCAGCCGTTTGGGTTCATGGCGAACAGCATCTCTGAAGGGTCACATGGTTTTTTTTTTATTTTATTTTATTTTTTTTTTGGTTTTTTTGTTCCCTGTACTCCATGTCCTCTCCACTGGTCGTGTAGCAAATTGGCCCGTCTGGACATTTTGCTTGTCTGATTACTGTAGGTTCATCCCGGATTTTCTGTCCCATTCCCGTTTGGTTTCATGTTAGCTGTGTCCTTAGTTATCCCGTTCCACTTATTCTCGTGTTATTGACATTCCTGTGTAGTGGTATTCACAGCGTTGGACACTTGAGTTTCGGGAAGGTTCAGAGTGTACAAATGTAGCAAGAACAATCCTCTTCACAGAAACAGGAACTTGGAATGTGTTGATGTTGTACCTTCTGCCTATTTAAGGATGTGTGACATTGACAAATTTCCCTGGAACATTGAACAACGTGCTCTTTATGTCTGTCTGCATGCGTGCAGATAGTCATGCGTCATGGACGTGCAGTTACGAAGGTGGTTTTGAGGCTGAGTTTAGGTTGTTGAAGGGCCAGGGTGGAATAGTGCTGCAGGTGAACTGGTGGCCGATGACAGCACCATCATGTTCAGCAGTGTGTGAGCTCCGTATCCTGAGGGCAAAAAGAAGAGAATTATGCAAAATGCTTGTTTACACGTTTCATTAACGAAATCTACAGTTACCGAAACAATCGTCACTTATGGCACACTTTGAACTCCTACCGTTCTTGCCTTTCATTTGGTTTGTGGTTAGCTTTGCAAGAACAATCTTTTCCAATGAATTTTTAAACAATTTGTTTTGAAGGTGATGATGATGATGATGATGATGTGGAATGGTAAAAGCACCTCATGAGTCGGGTCAAGGGTCTTTAATGACTGACTGCCTACATTTAGATGATCATATATTTTCCAAATGTTTCATTTCATATGCGAGCACATTTCTTTATACGTTGCCAGGGGGTTCTGCTGACTCGAGGTTTGTACCGAGCACTGGTTCTCCTGCCACAAAGCGTGGCTGCTGAAATGAATCACATTTCTCCAGGGGCAGTTCAAAGCAACGCTCCAACCTTGGTACAACCAGTCTCTCTCTCTGTCAAGCAAAAAACATGCTTGCATACACGTGTATCATGATTTCTGAGGGCAGCTGAAACAAAAAGTAATGTGACATGACATCACATTTTGGCATTTGCCAAATGGAGATTTCTCAACACTGGGTTCTGCACTGGGGCATTGTGTGGATATTTTTCAACACGGGGGCAATTTCTCTCCAGGTGAGAAGCTCTCACCTTTATGCATGAGATAACCACCCACCTTGGCTGTATAGCCTGCTGTTCAGGATGCCTTCTAGTTCTTTGTGAAAATGTGCCATCTTTGGTTGCTACACCAGCAAGTGTGGTTGTGGCTACTGCAAGCAGCATTTTAAATTTCCTATAACCCGAGTTTGTTTTGCTGTGGTGACTCAGACGTCTGCTGTTTTAAGGCAGTCCGGTTACGAATATGTTTGAATTTCCCACAAATGGCCGTAAACACTTTCACGCAAGGTGATTTTGGAGTATTCCCTGTAGTGGCTTCTTACTGTTTTTGAAAATGTCATCGCGTCCTATGCTTGTCGCATCAAACGAGCTGGATGCACCGTGTAGAGAGAACAATGACAGGGTTGTTTTAGCCACACATGCAGCTTATCGCTCACTCTGCAAGCCTGTTATCTATATTCCCATGTGGGTGGATCATGACATCACTGTGGGTTTGTGCAGAAAATATCCCACTTCTGACACCAGTGCCCTCTTTTTTTTTTTTTTTTTTTTTCAGTGGAGGTGGTTTGGTAAAGGTGCTCTATTCTTATCATTTACTGAGCTCTGGAAGCACTTCCCATGCAGGTGCAAATACAAGATGAACGTGACCGCAAATGCAAGCATGCAGTTTGCGTTATGTAATCGTGACCTTACGATGGTGGCACAGAAAGCCTCTATCTTCTGCCATGGGGGCTGCTCTCACGGCAGTGTTCTCACTAACGCGGGCGGCCTTCCTTCAGATGGCGGAAAGTTTGTCGTTGGATGCAACGTAAAAAAACTGTTTTTTTCTCATCAATCCACATTCTATTCTCTTTTTTTGCGGTTCCCTGGACACACGTGCTGTCGGCCATTTAGAATGACCTGCTCAGCCTATTATGGCGAAACAGTCCCACACATTATGGCTGACTACTAATTACTGTTTGAGTTTGCCATTGTGATTCCTTTCTTTTTTTGCACACAAGCCTGTAATCAGATACAGTACAGCGGAATCTGCTCATTTGCAGAAATGGGCAGCTCTCCTCCCTCTGCGGGCTCAGATCTTGTGCCTGCGCACCGCTTTGTGTGTGTGTGTGTGTGTGTGTGTGTGTGTTTTGCACCTGGCACAGCTATATTTGGTGTGGTTTGATTCCAAGATTACAGCTGTCTGCCTGCACAGCACCACGGCTTCCTCACAGGCCGGGCGCTATTGCGAACGTTTCTCTGACCTAGAAAGGTTCTTCTCTCATTTCTCTGCACTAAGCAGGAATGAAAGCATCTCCGTGCCCTGCTTTAATTGTGCTGCCTCCCACCCACCCCCCACCCCCCCCCTTGTTCCACTACCAAAATATATCCTGCAGACACAAGGTGTGGTGGAGGTCACACGGAGTTGCGCGTTACATGTATGGTGTTACACGTTACACAGATGTAACTGAGAATGCTGAAAATAGTGAAGTTTAGTATTGTGTAAGTCTCAACGCTGACCTGACACATGACAGGGTCTTCCTGCATTTTACTGGTGTAATGTTAGTTACGTTTCAAATGTTCACGTAGCTGGAAACTTTATTCTTGCTGTTCGTCATTTCTGCCCACATAATAAAATAAACTGGATCAGAATAATAGTCATTTTGTATGAAATTCATTGGCACTCAAACTCACTCCTTTTGAATTTCTGTGAAAGTTTACAGAAACGGGAGAAACGATTGCAGTTAAGATTTGACCTTGTCTTAAGATTCTTATTTTAAATACAAAAACCTTAAAGAAAAATGGACTAAAAATCTTCTTTTGGACTGTGTCCCCTTTCTGGTGCCATTGTGCTTTTTGTGGTTTTTATGAATTTTCAAGTATTTTCCACATTTCAATGAAATCCTTCACCTGCTATTGGTGGAGGCAGCACCTCAGTTTTGAATGCTGTGTGTCAGGTGCATTGAAAGCTTTACTGGCATTTAAACAAGTTTGGACCGATGAAAATCTGTTATTTTTTTGGTTTTCATATTTTCTGTATGACAATAACTTGATCTTCACATCTACCATAAGTCTAACTGATGTTCAGTTTGGAATCTAGGACATTTGTAGACCATTACAATTTCAAGGAAAAGTTGAAATGGTCAAAAAACGTGGCCACCACATTACTACTGTAAACGTGGAATCGTAAGGAAGCATTGTTTGAACTCAGATATTCCTGGACTGTGTCATCGGAGCCTATGGGATGTGTCATCGGAAGATTTGGGTGGTTGTTGGTCACATGGTGCAGTTGCGGGTGCGGTTGTAGCCCAGAGCGGCAGCGCTTCAACCTCTTCCCCTCTGTTCTGTTCCAGATGACATTGGGGGGGCACAGCCTGGGCCTTTCCTAGTGAGGGTGGTGGGGGCTTCTCTGCAATCTCTGCCTCTGCCCCCTCTTCCCTCCCATACCACCATCCAGCACAGCCTCAGCCTCACTGGTAAGACCAAAGAGGGGTGGAGGGGCAGGAGAGGGGCAGGAGAGGGGCAGGAGAGGGGCAGGAGGGGACAGGAGGGGGCAGGGGGGGGAGGGGGGGGGGCAGGAGGGGGCAAGCAGGGGGCAGGAGAGGGATAGGAGTGGGAGTAGTAGAAGGGCAGTAAGAGAGCAGTAGGGTGTTGTGGAGGTAGGGGGTATTAGGGGGGTACTAAGTGGACAGTAGGTGTGCTGTAGGGGGCAGTAGAGCAGTGGTCCCCAACCTCGGTCCTGGGGGCCCACTGTGTATGCTGGTTTTTGTTCCTGCTAGTCTCTTGATCAATTACGGTTGTTGAAAACATCTGTTTAAGTTCTATCATTTCCTTCTTTGAACTTATTTTAACACAGTGCAGGTTTGGCTCGTTGCCAATTGCTTTGTCATTGAATTCTTCATTTTCCACAAATGGTTTCTGTGACCAGCTGTTCACTTTAAAAAAGAAGGCCCCCACTGATTTCACCTGTCTACAATTGAATCAATTAAAAGATGTAACCTCTTTGTAAGGGAATCATGTGTCATACAGTGCATTACAGAAAATGAGAGCAATAGTGACTGATTAAGTGTCCTGGGATGTGAACATGGGACGTTTATTGTTCATGGCATGCATAGCTATTTCTGACATATGGTCTTAACAGTGTGAAATCATGCTTTAATATACATTAAAAGTGTCTAATTATGAACAATTAACAGCTAGTTACAATAGAGAGGCTACAATTATGGTTGGAATGAAAACCAGCACACACAGTGGACCCCCAGGACCGAGGTTGGGGACCAGTGCAGTAGAGGACGGTAGGATGTTGTGGAGATAGGGGGTAGTAAGGGGACAGTGGGCAGTAGGGGTGTGCTGTCAAAGGCGTGGACACACCAGGGACTGGCAAAACTGGAGGAATTCTTTAAAAACTTTTTTGAGAATATCTTTTTTCATAACAGCGGATGTGTACAAGGATAGATACACCTGCACCTGTACAGAAATTGAAATAATTGTGGATTCAAGATTTTTTTTGTTCTTCACTTTGCCGGTTTCTCTGAGCAAAGCTGTCTTCAGAATGAAAGCAGCCGTTATCCTCATTATCTTAACGATAATGTCACGATCTTGATCATCGCGATCACTGTTGCCACAGTCACTGCCTGCCACTGTTGTCATGATGCCTGGACAAGGTCAACATGTGAGACAAGTCAACTTTTAAAAATGTGAGTCTCCCAGAATGCAGATAGCGATACTGATATTAGTGGGATAGTTAGTATTGTGAGTATTGTGAAATATAACTAAGAAAAAGAGGGTCACATGGCTCCTCAAAAACAAAAAGGCCTGGAAGAAAAGGCCTGGAAGAGAGGGGAATGTGGGGGTGGGGGGGGGGGGGTAGTGGGGTGCGATGGGGAATATCTAGGTAAAGCACTGGTTCCCTGTTGAGTGGCAAGATCAATTGACAATTTAAAATGTAGTTATTTGGCAGACACCTTCATCCAAAGAGACTTACAAGGGTGCATTAATATGGCTAGAGAGCTAGTAGCTATCAAACAGTAAGTTAGTCTAATCATTGACATTGCTGACATTCATGTCACAAAGCCTGTCATACAAATTTAAGAGAGGGTTATGATTTATTTTTTTATATATAAATTGAGATGAAGTATGAAAAGGGGGGTTTTCAGTCTCTTTCGGAAGATGGCTAGAGATTCTGCCGTCCTGACTGAGTGGGGAAGGTCATTTCACCATCTAGGGACGAGGGCAGAAGAGGCGGGGCCAAAAGGAGCGCCTACCAGGTGTACGGAGAGAGATCAATCGGACCTTAACCCTAACCACATCACATATAACTCACTGGACACATAATTGCCCGGGGAGGGAAGGTTTTAATCACCAGGGTATATTCCCCATCAGTTGTGCAAATGCAATGGCTTGGGTCAGTGGGGGGACCTGCAGTCTGATTTTAAAAAATGTTTTAGATTCCTTCGTTTCAGAACGTTTGACGCTGGCCACGGCAACCGGGGTTCGATCACACCGGCAGCGTCAGAGTCAGCTCTGGCCGGGAGTGCCACCGGGGCGGCGATTGGCTGTCCACCCCAGGGAGGGTGGAGGGAAGCCGACAGGACATTCGCTGCGCACAGGAGTGGCTCTGAAGTACCAGGTTGCGGTTGACGGCCTGGCGCGTGCCGTCTCGGAGGAGATGATACTTTGCCTTTGTCACTACCGGTCACAGGGCTATGGCAGCGAACTCACATTACAAGGGGGTGATTGAGGTGAAAATAGCGGGTGTAATTGGCTATTCAAATTGGGAGAAAATCTGAAACAAAATTTTTGAAGAAGATTCCCTCTGGAAAAGTGCCTCTGTGAAGTTCTGGTGTGACAACCGGAATTTTGCTATAGGTCACAAAGACTTGATTGTTTGATTTATTGAGCTGACTGTAAGCGTTTGCGCTGTTGGAATACACTGCTGCTGTGTTAGTTAGCACTAGACAGGGGGCAAACCAGTTTCTATAACTGGTAGCACTAACATTTCCATCCATTAACATGGCCCTTGTCCTCAGGATTTTGTTTAATGGGGTAGACTGAATGCGTTCTCACCAATCTCCTCATAAAATGCCGTCACCTAATGGCAACAAATATAATCAGGAAATGCTACAGAATGGAAACATCAGTGTGAGCGTAATCGTCATAATTGTGCGACTGCAGCACGAGCTGGCTAGCTTATGCATTAGTGACCTTCAGCTACTGCTAGCGTGCTGGCCAAAAATAAATGCGAAAACTGTGATTGCAACCAATAAGACTATTATCTTGAAGGCGACATCGGAATTGAAAGTACAATGTGCTCACAATGAGTTTGATAACTGGGTTGAACTGATTTTGTTGGTCTGCCGTGGTAGCTTGGCCTTGTTTTCCACTTTGGCTGTTGTATCAATTTGTACATGCACAAATATTATGGGGGATAATGAGCTGCACTGCTACATTGTTACTTTAAAATCTGTTTGTTTTAACAGGATTGTTCAGGGACAGAATGCACTTGAAGCTATTCTACCGTTGGTGTTCATATTGTTTGCTACATGAAATGACTTTCACCCACTGACAAAAATGTGTTAACAGATTAGGCCTAATGCTGAGTTGTTTGGGTATACGTATGAGGTTTACCGTGATGTCAAACATGGCAGAAACACAGATACAGTGCGGTTGTTTCGCGATACGTATACGTGTATATCAATGGCGCCTGGTGGGGTCCACATGAGCTGAAGCTGAGGCCCGGGGGGGGCTGATCTGACCTTGACCTTCTCTGACGCTCTGGTGATAATTCTGACTGCCCCTGCTGCTCTGATGATGTTATGATGATGATGATGGTGATGTTGATGTGCTCACTGTCCCTGAAGCTGCCTGCCTGCCTGCCTGCCTCACTACTGCAAAAGAGATTATCCTCATATTAAATGTCTGACATCATATAATTTAAGACAATCCTACCATCTTCTTTCAATAACATATCGACAAATTGGGGGGGGGATCTGATCTCCTCTGCTGCTCTGGTGATATGGTTGCTCACTGCCCCCGCTGCTCTGATGATATGATGATGCACTCACTGCCTCTGATGCTGCCTGCCTGCCTCACTACTGGAAAATACAGGAATTATCCTCATATTAAAAGCCTGACATAATATCCTACCGTCTTCATTCAATAACAAATTATTACTTTTTTCATCAAATTAGTACTTAGAATTAAAACATTAGAAACAAATCGAGATAAATTGGCAGTCTGTTAACCCATATCCGCCTAATGCATTATTCTGTATAAACACGGTGTGTGCCTAGCCACATAACACACCCATTCACACTCAGCCAACCTTCAGTCTAACACTTCCCTCTTATAGGAAATGGTAAGAGAAACAATAGGCAAATTATGTATCATATACAAATTATGAACATTTGAAAATATGTATTTGTACATAATTTGTGGAGATGTATGATGTCATTTCAATTAAATATTTTAACAAATGAGTGTTATGATGTACAAAATGTGTCAGTTATGTACAGATACATTCTTGCAATCTTACATTTATTTGTCACATGTACATTTACATGCAACCATTTTGAAATTGGACGTGAAAGAGTTATATTTCAATGAATTGAGTTCGTATCATTCTCTGTAACGTTACAAGTTCATCTCATGTGAAGTAAACCACGTGAAGAGGGTCCAGATCCATGAACTGGGCCTGGCGTGGGGGGGTGAGGGTTGATGGGGGCAGCTCACACTTCTTGCAGGATCTAGGGCTCGGGGGCTCTGACTCTGACTCTGATTCCGAGGCCAAGGCAGAGAAGAGAAGAGAACATGCAGTCAGAAAAAAAGCTACTGCTATAGCCAGTAGCATTATGTAAGAGCAGGGGAGCACAAGCATAGGAAATATACAGATAGCCCTGACAGGTGTAAGCTATGGCAGCATACCTATTAGGAGAGGGACAGAGAGAGAGTACACGCAGCCATGAGAGAGTTCCAAACCATCCACACCTGATTAAGGATAACCAGCATAACAGTGGTGGTAACACGTTGAGGAGGTGACAGTATGGAAAGTTTCTCACTCCACTATATAACGTTAACTAGTAGCTAACTTTACAAAACAAAAAGATAGAACAAAACTGAAGCTTATTATTTGACATGTTGAATATACAAAGACTTTCTTCTAAAACGTCATGCTAACTTACTAACTAGCTAGCTAAAATCTCATGTTTGATCTGAACTGCAAACAGCTAGCCCAAGCAAGTTAGCAGACTGACAAGTCAATGCAATTATCGAACATTAGCTAGCTACTGTGGCTAACTTTCAAACTCCCAAGAGATCAATTTAGAATATAAATGATTAACAGTTCATTTAAAATACTGAATTACAATAATGGAGGAATAAAGATGAAATAATTCAAACTATTTCCATCCTCACCTGTAACTGACGTCACGCTCCAAAAACTTCTGCGCCCAAGCCGCAAATATTGTAGCTGTCTTCTATTGGACAGTGATGGGGACAGATCCTGATTGATGGAGGCATGTCAAAATCTGATTGGACGTAGGGCTTGGAGACTCACCTTCCATACGAGCCTATATTGTCCAATTAAATTCCCCAAAACCCATCACATGTTATTCCATTCAATACATTAAGTCCATAGAAACCCAGAGACAACTGCTACCGGCCGAGCTTCCACTGACAGCTTCAAGCACATGAGGCGATAGATAGTGCTGGTATTAAACAAAACATTTCAGTCTAAGTGACATACCATGGAATTTAAATGCCACTCTCTGTCTGTGGTATTTTTAAAAATAGATATTAAGTAAAAATGTTTATAAATATTGTATTTAAAAAATATTTCCCATCCCCCAAAAATTATAGGGGAAGACAAGCTTCCCTCGTTGTCTTAAATAAATCATGTGTATCGTTCTCTCTCTGGCTGCTTACTTCAGAAATTGCAGCGCCTTCCAAAGTGTGACTTTTGTTCCTGATCATAGATGTTCACGGTAATTGGTCATTTGGAATAAGGTAACATGAAAATGATCATGAACAATGATCAAACCGACTTGGTCATGGCTGCCATTACTGCTGCTGTGGAGCCCAGCCCACATGATGTACATGTATCCGTTTCAACCAATCAGGGGCTTGCATTTAGTTTTGAGTGAGTGGGCGAGGCTACAGATAAAATCAGAGGCAGATATGATCATGTTTGCTTTGATTGGTCAGGACAAGTAAAGTAGTTTTGTGTTTTATCAGAACTCCCTGCTAGATTAATGTAGAACTCTCACCATGTCACGGTACACTGCACCAAACTAGTGTTACAGAATATTTCAGGGTAGATGGCTACCTATGTAACTGTTTTTTAGGGCTGTTTGCTATGCATTGTGGGTGTTCACTCATATAAATGTGATTACTATCATTTGCATATCATACTCAATGTCATGTTTTTTTGTGTGCAGCTGTAGTGCTGTGCCTACCGGAATTATTTTAAAATATTGTTGTTTTTTTAAAGTGATGGTAACATTAAAGGCTGCCGGCAAGACCTCTAATGCATATGGCCAATTTTCTCCGGAAACATTTGACGTAAGTCTTTTTAACTTGGACAAGGTAAATGTTGTGCAGAAGAACTGCAGTCCACTCGTCGACCAGAGTCGGCACTATTGTGCAACGAGGCGGGGGAAACCTTGCCAACCGAGCAGCCTCCTTCCCTGAGGAGCTCTATGGCCTATTACGCACAGGGTTAAATCAAACTGTGACACATCCACACATTGGTGCCAAACTGGAACTAAGCTGCTCTTTCTGTTTACATGCATAGTTTACAGTTTAACAATTTAGTTATTTGGCAGAGGCCAAATAGAGTCCAAAGTGACTTACAAGAGTGCATTAAAATGGCTAGAGGTCATCGCTAGAGATGCCGAACAGTAAGTTACACTCTAATCGTTACGGCTTACTTCCTGTTTGGCACCAGTAAGTGGATATGTGAAGGCCTGCCCTGACCCCTACATTAATAACTATAGATTATGCATCACCCTACACGACTCCTGGCCAGACTGACTTGGTCAGGATTCGATTCCAGACCGTGGAGTGCCTCACTGCATAGAGAACCAGCGCTTTAACCCAACAAACTTTAAGCCTCTTTTAAATAGTGCGCCCTCTGCTGGAGCAATCGTGTTCTCCACTCCATATTCCATGTACAATTTCTTGCATATGCAGTACGTGCAAATTCAGATTCTCAGTCTATTGGGAAGGCTCTAGACATCTATGGTTCTACTTGACTGTATTATCACTCTGTTTAATAAAAAATGTAACTGTAACAAGATTTATTTTTATTTTTTCAAAGCTGCTGTAATGTGGTAGATGCAAAGACTTTGACTTGGAGGTTGCAGTTATTTTTGAGGGTAGGTCTTGGATCAATGACAGTGGGCGTAGGCTGCTGGTAGCCAGTAACTGACAGAAACGTGCAGCGTGAGTGACCGCGTGCCTGTGTGTTTCAGATACCTTCCTCCGGGCTCTTCCTCGCCCCAATCCGTCACAGGTGGACGCTTCGCCCCCCTCCCAAACGGGCCAGCCTGCTCTCCTCTGCCCCCTCACCTGCCCCGACGCAAGCAGCTTCGCTACGAGTCTGAGAGAGCTGGAAAAGGTACAATCACACACACACACACACACACACACACACACACACACACACACACACATACGGTGATGCTTGAAAGTTTGTGAACCCTGCAGGGGGTGGTGGTCATTATTTCCATAACCCTATAAAATCTTTATCTAAACCTCAATTCTTAATTAAGGTATCCAAAATAAAGGACACGCACAAATAAATATGATAATTGAATTTAACTAAACTGGTTTATTTAATAAAAACTCACATATCCTTGTGTGCAAAAATATGTAGACCCCTTCTATCAGTGGGCAATTTTGATTGTGGCCAAAAAGACTGATTTTGACTCATCCGTCCAGAGAGCAGACTTACAGAAATCTTCAAGTTTGTCCAGGTGGTCTCTGGCAAACTTAAGATGGGCAGCTTGGTTCTTTTTAGACAGCAGAGGCTTCTTCCTGGCTACCCTTGCATGGCATTTCTATTCAGTGTTCTTATTGTTGATAGATGCGCAATGACATCAGGTGTAGCGAGGGAGGCTTTTAGATCTCTGGATGTTATTCTTGGGTTGATTTTTACTTGAGTTATTATTTTTCTTGTAGCTCTTGGTGATATTTTAGAAGGACACCCACTCCTAGGCAGAGTTGCTGTCGTGTTAAACGCTCTCCATTTGTATATTAATTGTCTCACAGTGGACTGATGGAGCCCAAGTCTTTTTGATGTGATTTTATATCTTTCTCCAGACTGATGCGCACTCACTACTCTCTTTCTGAGCTCCTGTGTATGGTGTGTTTTGCATTCACCTGTATGGGGAACACCAAACTGACCAGGTTTCTTACCTGTATTTAAGAGAGTGCCACCCAAACTCATTCCTAAAGATCTGATATTTGATTGGTTAACTTGGTACCCAATTATATACCCACCTTATTCTACTTACCTACTTGATTTAACCAAGGCAACAGGAGGTTCACTTATTTTTCCATCTTCACAAATTTTTTTCTCCATTTTTTTATATGCACTATATGCACAATTTACTCAGAAAATGTATGAAATTGGTAAATGTAGACCCTTTATTTCATTTAAGAAGAGACTGGTTCTGATTATTTAAGGCTTTTGTGGTAAAAATTCTAGATTTCTCTGATGGCACAAGGGGTTCACAAACTTTCAAGCATCACCGTATACACGCATACAGATACATAGGCACACACATACACAAACACATGCAAATATATACACATACACACACACACACACACATATGCACACATACACATACATACACAAATGTATACGCATATACACACTACTGCATCACCTCTACTAACTTACTGCTGGCGTAAACAGTTTCTTTTTCTTTTTATATCCATGTCTCATGGCTGCAATGACCTTGTGTCTGTGTGTGTGTGTGTGTGTGTGTGAGAGAGAGAGAGAGAAAAAAAGAGAGATTGTGTGAGTGTATTAATGCATGTCCCATGGCTGCAATTACCTGCAGTATGTGAGAGTGTGTGTGAGAGTGTGTGCATGTCCCAAGCCTTCAATAACCTGCATTGTGTGTGTGTGTGTGTGTGTGTTTTACAGTGTGGATGGTACTGGGGTCCCATGAATTGGGAGGATGCGGAGATGAAGCTGAAGGGGAAGCCAGATGGGTCCTTCCTAGTGCGGGACAGCTCAGACCCTCGCTACATCTTGAGCCTCAGCTTCAGATCCCAAAACATCACGCACCACACCCGCATGGAGCACTACAGAGGTGAGGGGTTCAGATGTTTGGGATGGAGGACAGAAGTTCGGAAGGCACTTGAATAAAGGGGACTCAAATAAAGTTTCAAAGGTCCATTCACCCAAATCCCAAACTAGGTGTACCTTAGGAAGTATATTAACTATTGAATATAAAACCGTATGTTGAATAACCTTTTAAGTTCTTGAGTGGCACAGTTGGTGCCGGTGGCACAGCAACAACCAAATCCAGATCCCAAAATTGGGGGAAAATACTAGAATACTAGAAAATACTTTTACCTTAACTCAAAAACAATCCAGAATGCATCTGGCAATATCAAGTCCCCTTGCGTTGAGTGGGAGAAGATGCAGCCACGGAGTGTGCCTCCGGCCAACCGTTTTGCACGGACCCATGGGCTGACCGCCAATCAGAGACCTTGAAGCGCGTGGTTCTGGCGCGCATTGGGGAATGCAGACTCGCACTGTGTGCACAGGAAGCTGCAGCGACAGGGCAGTCCAGGGCTGCAGCGGGCACAGAGCTCACACACACGCGCAGAGCTCACAGACATGCGCTTTCACTCCAGCGCATGGTCCTGCACTCTGATGCACCTCCATCACTCATATGGGCCATTGCTTTTGTGGTATGGACCTTAAGGGTCCGGAGCCCTTTTCAGCTTAGTGTTTACCCCATCTCTGATGCGTGTTTCTGAGGCTTGTTTTCCCGCCTCTGTTGCATGCTCTCCCCCTCTCTGCTACTGATACCCGTGTCTCGTCTTCTGAGGTGTGGTTGATGCGCGTCTCCTGTCTCTGATCCGTGTTACTGATGCGCGTTTCCTGTCTCTGATCCATGTTACTGATGCGCGTTTCCTGTCTCTGATCCATGTTACTGATGCGCGTTTCCTGTCTCTGATCCATGTTACTGATGCGCGTTTCCTGTCTCTGATCCATGTTACTGATGCGCGTCTCCTGTCTCTGATCCATGTTACTGATGCGCGTTTCCTGTCTCTGATCCATGTTACTGATGCGCGTTTCCTGTCTCTGATCCGTGTTACTGATGCGCGTTTCCTGTCACTGATTCTGTCCATAGGTACCTTCAGCCTGTGGTGTCACCCCCGGTTTGAGGACCGCTGCCACTCAGTGGTGGAGTTCATCGAGCGTGCCATCATGCACTCCAAGAACGGCAAATTCCTCTATTTCCTGCGTTCTCGTGTGCCCGGTGAGTGAGCCAATCACGGGGTACCGCTCGGGAGAAAAAGGCTGTGATGTGCCAAATGTTTTTTTAACACCAAATTCTGATTATTTCCCCCAAAAAACACAACATATAATTCTGCTTTTCGGTCTCTGTGAGAACACACCTTGTGTACACTTAGTAGTCACCGTAGTTTGAAGTGAATCCATAACGGTGGACCATAAGTCATAGCATTTCACTGTGAGAACTTTATGCATGCCTATATTGTTATCATTTGATTTTATTGTAATATTGTTGTCTTCAGGGCTCAGCAAAATAGTGTGTCCTTGCCGTGTTCAGTATAATATAGTGTCCCTGTTGAGTTCAGGGCCGTGCTCAGAGTACTACTGCCTCCTTGTTGTGTTCAGGACTCCCTCCCACGCCGGTACAGCTGCTCTATCCCGTGTCCCGCTTCAGCAACATCAAATCCCTGCAGCACCTCTGCCGCTTCCGCATCCGACAGCTCGTCCGCATCGACCACATCCAGGAGCTCCCTCTACCAAAGTACAGCTTCACACACCTCTCTCTCTCTCTATCTCTTTCTCTCTCTCCTTCCCTCTCTCCCTCTTCCTCTTTCAGATATTTAAATATGTCTCATTTCCGTGTCAAGAGTGTTGCTAAAAAGGCGAATGCATATTAGGTTATGGCGTTAACAAGGAAAAACCTCCCATAGTGACTGACCCTCTCTTCCCCCCTCCTACACACACACACACACATTTTATACTGTAGTTAATTACTTTTTCAATTTGATTGGATTTTTTTGAATGATTTCAGCATCAAATAATGGCAGTTGTTCTCTCCAAGCGTAGTGTTCGGAGTGTCCACCCCACACACGTTGCAGACGTGGGGTTGTTTCTGTTTGCTGTGTTCTTTGTGTTTGTTTGATCGCTCGCTCTTGCCCTCTCAGATCTCTGATCGACTACCTGAGGAAGTTCTACTACTACGACCCCGAGGAGGAGATGTACCTGTCCATGAAGGAGGTCCGCCGGGGCATGGGGACGGAGCCAGGGGCGGAGCCGAGCGTGGAGTCTCAAACGTAGCTATTGGTACTCCACTGGCTCAAGTGAGTGTCCGTTTGGTGGGTTGCGCCTTCGTTGGGGAAGTAGGTTCACACCGCGCGTTAGAGAGTTGTATGGTTGTACGTGCTGTAGACTGTTGCATAGTTTAGTGTGTGTTTTGTGTATTGTAGGCTGGTGTGCAGTGATGGGTAACTCACTGATTTGAACCAATCATTGTGTGTTGTTGTGAAGTTGTTGAAAGCCTTTTGATAGGTTCAAACAAGTTAGTGATTGACAGCTAATAGTAGCTCCCATCCACTTATGGTGTCATGATACTTCATTCTCCCATCAAGAATGGTGTTGTAGTTCAGTGTGTTGTAGGCTGGTGTGTAGTTTAGTGTGTTGTATGTTGCTGTGCAGTTGTGTTTGTAGGCTGTTGTGCAGCTCATTGTGTTTGTAGGCTGGTGTGTAACCTTTCAGTTTTCTCTCCTGTTACAGGGTTTCTCCCAGCAGCCTTGAAGACTGATGGTGGGCAGTCTCACTCCGATTGTGGACGTGTCACCCACAGCAGCCAATCAACAATCACGGCTGACTCAATATCAAAACTGTGTTGGTAACAGGGACCGGGATGGTCCACCCTCCTCCCTTTTGGACCAATGGGAAGGGAAGGGGGTGTAGTTAGAACAGAGATCTGAAAAAACTGGAAGCGCTATCTGACCTTGCACTGGGCTTACAAAACATTGACAGCTAAAACTGCGTTCTCACAACGTTGCTGAAACATCGTTCTCACTGCGTTTTCCGAAAGTTGCAGCAACGTTGTGGAACGCTACACCATTGGCAGTCCCCACAGTGAAAACTTGAAACTAGAGCAGTCCTGAAGCTGGAGACGAGACGGGACATGTGACTAGCTTGAGACGAACATGTGACCAACTGAAGATGGACATGTGACCAGCTGGAGGTCTTGGAGCCTGCCAAGACGGGTGTCCTCTTTGGATTGTTGGCATCCTGGAGCAGAATGAGATTCTGCAGAGAACCAGAGCCTTTATTTATTTGTCTGTTTAGTTTGATAGAATGTAACCGCCCCTGTCTGCTCTCCAATAAACCCAGCCGCATCTGGCAGTAACATTTGTTTTGAAGGACCGAACAAAATTGGTGTTTTTGTGTTTCTTCTCCGTCGGTCGGCACCTGCTGGATCTGTACCTCCTGAAAACCTTTGTTAAAGACTCGATAGCCAAACTGACAAGGAAGAGTGTGTATGTGTGTATAGGTATGTGTGTGTGTTTTGGGGTGGGGGGGGGGGGGGTTGGTTAATGGCTGTTGGGAGACAACAACATGTGGAGCTATTCCTTCAAATTTGAACCTGCAATTCTCTTGTTAAAACTCCAGGAGGATCCGTCAAGCTTTGAGGGCGACGAATACAGGGACGGCCTCACGTGTGCCGAAACGGAGAGGAAAACAAGACTACTTCTACCGGAATATTGACCGATGTCATTGTTTTACCCTTAAGCAAAACTGTTGTGCTCTACCCACCCCCCATGCAAGATCCATGTCTGCATTAAATACTGTCAACCGGATGGCAGTGAGGCTCTTTTTAAAAACGTCTGAAGGCATGTACGATTTTGTGGAATTTGATTTTAAGCATCAGCAGTTCCTTTCAGGTCATGGTGCATCATTTCTCATAATAAAACATGAAACATAAAAACCCAAGTCTCTGACCTGAACTAGAGGGGCGCATTTGACTGTCCCCGGCCCCCCAAGCGAAGGACGAGCCAGGTGTTGGTTACTTTTTTGAAATGTGAAAAGAAATTGAAATCCTGAGTTCAATTTGGATAATTTTTTGGTTCACAGTGCATGGGATATATGATGATCGTGTGGTTTTTCGTTACCCTTTCTGTCAAATTTAATGACAGGACATGCAGCATTATGCTTTGTGGGTACCTGATGCCTGTCCTATACAATGTGTTGTGCACTACACGGTGTTGCAAACATTTAGCCAAAACCAGATGAGCAATTCAAAGAAAAAAAAATGAATATATATAATATATATATATAATAAAATATGAACTTTAGATTTAATTAGGGATGAAAAATAAACATTTGGGTAAATTTCGCACTATTTACTCAGAAACAAATGTTAATAATACCGTACACTATTTTTTGAACATGAGACCATTCTCAGGTGAAAATGATTTTCATGGGTAAGCTACCCTTTTCCTACTAAAAATGCATTGGGAACCGGCTGTCTTTGTAAGTGTAAAGGCGTTTATTTGTATTGGTCCGAGGTGAATTCACTGCAACGTTTTAATTAGCTATAGGCTACCATATCTTTGTCAAACTGGGTCATTTTTTTGGGGGAGGCGTCTTTTATAACCGCGAATATAGTTAAATGTTTGAAATTGTATGGCTATTTTAACAAGTTTCTAATACACACCATAGAAATGCGACAGCAGACTAGCAGAGGGGTGCAAACTGTCCATAAAAGAAACTAATTAAAAATGACAATTTAAAAATGCTTGCACCGCTTTGGGTCATCAGAGCCACGCACAACCAATGAGCAACAAACGGTGAGTGTTGCTTGGCAACACTAACGGGACACCCTTGTTTTCGATCGTGCTTTACCTCTTCTACCATGAAATGAACTTGCTTCTTGAATGTACCTTTTGTTTCAGAGGGTTACAATGGCCTGTCATTGTTTAATTTATCGTGTGTATGGGGTAGAACAATACATTTCCTTTCGTTTTTACTCTAGGCATACACATTCGATAGTTCTTATCAATGGTTTTTATTCAAAGACTTCGTTACGATGTGTCAGCACTTCCTGGTGGTCATTTTGAAACACAAAACTTCTGACATGCAGTTTCACATTGGTCTTTATTATACTCCATTGGAGGGATGCAACACCATTCTTCCATCAGAAATTCCATCATTTGGCGTTTTGTTGAAGGCGGTGAAAAATGCCGGCTCATGCCGCTGCAGAATCTCCCATACGTATTCAATCGGATTGAGATCTGGTGACACAAACGGCCATGGCATGTGGTTTACATTGTTTGCATGCTCATTCCGAGACCGCTCGTGCACTCTGGATGAGGGCACTGTCATCCTCGAAGAGACCACTCCCATCAGGACATAAATGCTTCATCATAGGATGAAGGTGATCACTCTGAATTGCTTTGTATTTATTGCCGTTTACCTTGCCCTCTAAGGGGTTGAGTGGACCTAAACCATACCAAGAAAATGCACCCCACACCATAACAGAGCAGCCATAACTCTTAACTTAGTGTTTCCTTTATTTTGACAGTTACCTGTATATGCCCTTTGACAATGCATTTTTCTACTTAATCTTGCAGTACATTCAGTAGTCTACATTTATACTCCAAAAATAGATACTCGTTTTATTTGTGGATTTTCTTTACTGATTTTCCCTCGGGTTTTCTCCCAATTTGGTGGCCAATTATACCCTCATCAAATACCCCCCTTCAACAAGACCGCCGCCTGCGACTACCGGACCAGCCACTACTCTGGGTTTTTATTTTAACCTTAAAATTAGCAACCGATATCGATCCAAGAAACCAGGTGAAGTGAATTAACTCTGTAATCAGCTGCTTTAATTGAGTAAGGGCTGAGTAACGATTAAAAAAACAACCACACCCTATGGCTCTCCAGGACCAGGGTTGTCCACCCCTGCAATAATACACAATATGGAATTGTTTTACAGGTTTTTTTTTCAGGGGCCAGTAGTAAAACATCCCAAATCCTTTCAGATACAAGGTGGCAGGAAGAGTCAAACACATAGAATCGGTAGAGTACGCACTTTGTTCCTTGCCAGGAAAGTCTTGACATGCATGTGACATGTGGCCATCACACACAGCGTAGCGTGTGGCGGCAGCCAATGAGAGTGCACCTTTTTGCACGAAGTAAGGGAACTACAGCGAACGCTGACTGTGATCTACATTCCAGCACATACCATCGCATTTTCCCCATGCAAACTGGTCCACTTGTTGTTCGCTTATAACAGGGGTGTTAGACTCTAGTCCTGGAGGGACGCAGTGTCTGCTGATTTGTGGTGTTTCAGCACATAAGCGATTAATTTAATTGGCCAGGTGCGTTTCTCATAATTCTGGGAGATGCAAGTGGTTTGATGAATAAAAAGTTACGGCAGGGTCGCTCAAATTTACGGTTTTCGTCTGCCGAGCGCTGCTGAATTTGGATTCTTAGGCCAGATTTGAGTAACCCTTAGTTAGGGGAAATCGAATACTGCCCGCTCTAACACACTTGCCAAACCTCCCGTTTTTCCAGGAGATTCACGTTTTTTTAAAATTTTAATATTATTATTTCATTTCTCGGTGGCAGTTTACTCTTTTATATTGTGGACAGGAATGTGAAAATTAATTTAGGCTACAAATAAGGACTGCCTTACTAAATGTAAAATTTGGAGCGTGAACCACATAACGTCACCCAGAGAGTGCACGAGAGTGCTAACAATCACACATCTGTGATCTGTGATCGAACGCCGCTCAAGTTGCATCCAACGGCCCCGTTCTCACGCGTTAGGATCATCGTAAAATATGATATTACACACTGAATATTACCCCAAACGTATTTTTTCATAATGACAAACTACTCTTGTATGTATGTGGGAAATCTAGGACATGCATATTCAGCATTGTATGTGCACGACATGGAAAAGGTTTAACACCGCTTCAGGACTGAAACTGGTGGCATTTCGGAGAGTGGTATGGTCAGACCATGGACAGCGGCGATCCTGGAGACAACCATTGGCTTTCGATCAGGGGGGTGGCCAACTGCATTCCTGGAGTGCCGATGTGTTGCAGGTTTTTGTTTCCACCAATCACGATGGCTCAATTGGCTTATTAGCTGTACAGGCCAACGCAGGTTCACTTAGATTTGACCACAGCAAAAACGTTTCATATAGGGAAGCAGGAACCGTTTTCAGCTGTTATGCATGAGCTTATCAAATTTGTTTGAGCTAAACTGTCAGATCACACAAATGTTATCATATAAATTGTACATTTTAAATATTTACATTTTAAAGAATTAAGAGCAATAGTTGGAACGGGGGCGGCACGGTGGTGCAGTGGATAGCGCTGTCGCCTCACAGCAAGAAGGTCTCGGGTTCGAATCCAGGCCGGGGGCCTTTCTGTGCGGAGTTTGCATGTTCTCCCCGTGTCCGCGTGGGTTTCCTCCAGGTACTCCGGTTTCTTCCCACAGTCCAAAGACATGCACGTTAGGCTAATTGGAGAGTCTAAATTGCCCGTAGGTATGAGTGTGTGAGTGAATGGTGTGTGTGCCCTGCGATGGATTGGCGACCTGTCCAGGGTGTATTCCTGCCTCTCGCCCGGAACGCATGCTGGGATAGGCTCCAGCCCCCCCCGCGACCCTGACCAGGAATAAGAGGCTTAGATAATGGATGGATGGATGGAGTTGGAACGGGGGTGTATAACTCCAGGCCTGGAGGGCCAGTGGGTATTGTTTTTTGTTCCAACCAATTCCTCTGGCTTAATTTTCTAAATGGCGGTATACACCAATACTGCATCTACTGAGCTGCAGTCTGTAAAGCGGGCTGTATGTGCATCTGATTGATGTAGGATGGGTGCAGAACTTCAAGTCTGAAAGGCCGGTGTGTATGCTGCTGACTGACTGTGGCTTAATTCTCTAAATGGCTGTATACACCAAAACGGGTTCAGGACTATATCAGACCACAGTCAAATGTTTTTAGCAAGGTTACATAAGCAGTGTGTAGCTCATGACTTTATTAAAAAAATTGAAATCAAACCTGTGATTGGGCTAATGGCCTAATTAAGAGCAGAAGCTGGCATGAAATCCCGAAATGCATTGGCCCTCGTCGTGCACCCCTGATGTAAGATTGCGTCCCTCATTTATCTCCATCTCTTCCTGGTGCTTTGTGAAACTCCCAAAATACTTAAATCTGCTTCGTGGCTAACCTGCAAAAATCGTCAGCTCAGTTAAATAGGAATGGGTGCTTTGGTGCATGTGGTCCCAGCAGACAACCCAATGACTGCGAATGCCCTTGCAAATATGTCTTATTGACGGGTCCGTTTTAATAGGTTTACACAAACCATATAAATTATATTTTAGGTGGTTCCGGAAATGTATACATTTTTGTAGAGGTGTGGTAATGCCAGACAGAAGTTATAGCTTCCATATGAACCATGTAATAGATTTTTGTACTTGAGGTTAAGCGGTGTCACAATCTTAGGCCGTGCATGTCATGGCAGACATTGTTGAAATAATTTTGACACTAAGGTTAATTTGTACGTTACATGCACACGTTAAGATGGCGTACAGAAGATGGTGATAGCGCTGTGTAGTTTATCAAAAAGGTCTATTCAGGCAATTCATCCAAACGCACTAGCTAGCGTATAGGAAAGGGTTACTCAAATCTGGCCCACGGATCCAAATTCAGTCCTGGTTTCCTTTTCTCTCAGGCAGTTAATTGAACAATTAGTGCAAACGATTGGCCAGTGTCTTCACACCCGACTCCCAGGTAAAGGGAGTGTGAGGGAGTGTGAGGGAGAAACGGCAGTACTTGGCCCACGAGGACCATAATTTTAGTAACCCCCGCTATAGCATCCAGCACAGTAGCTAAACCCAAAACGCATGAAATTGATGAATCTCGTATATACAAAAACGGAACAAGCCACATCGTTTTTTCTTGTGTGTTTATTTCAACTGCCTCCTTTTCATTTTCTCTCAATGGGAAAGCACTTTGAGCGTTCTTTATGAAAAGTGCTTATGTACACTGGTTTTCGCCGTCGTTACAAATGAAACCTGGGGACATCCCGAGACAAAAACATCATAGTGGAAGTTAAAAGCTACAAGTTCAAAGTTTGTTTGTTCGATTTAAATAAGTCAATGGAATGCATGGAACTGCGCCTAGCGTAGCCATGCTGCATTTGCGCGCTCCGTCGAAACTTGTTCTTCTGACGTGTCGTATTGGGGTACCTCAAACTCCAAACAATTTACGGGATCCTGTGTTACAAAAATTAGATTTTTATCAATGAAATCAAAACGCAAAATGTACCATTTACTGGTGGAAAAAAAGAGCCACGTTTTCGCCCATTTTTTCCAGAAAGGTCAAAGTTCACCACGTCAGTAACTTGGGGCACAGGACCGCAACAAGGGTTTCCCAGCTCGTAAATTTCAGTGTCCTAAGCTCATTGTTTACGATAATTCAGAGGGCACACAAACGCAGCATTTAGTGTACAGTTTAAAAAAAAGAAATCTGGACATCTCATTCCACGTTTCATGGTGACGCCACCAGGTATTTGCGTTTGGTGCGAAATCGAAACCGTTGCATGGAGTACAAATCCAACCTCATCGTTGCTTCACCCATCTTGGCTAATCTCAGGACCCCACACTTAAAAGCAGCTTGGGGGGATGTAAATAACATATGCACATGTATATACAAAACACACATTCTAATGGAAGTATATATATATATGCCCCTCCCCCCCTTTCATGCAAACATACTGTATTTCTGATTCCATCTGTCCGTCTCAAGCTCCAGAGCAGTACAATTTTATAAAATAAAAGCAGATACAAAAAGGTGATACGGCAACTCTCTCCGCCTGTCCGCGATCCGTCTCTCTTGTCGAAGGAGTAGATTAAATAGAAGTGTGTACAGGTGAACAGGCCCCCCCGATGTGGGTGGGGGGGGGGGGGGGTGGGGGCGGATGATTCAGGTGAGGGGGCCGCCCCACGTCCCCCCTCCCGTGCCGGTGGGGCCCAGTACCCCCAGGTCGGCCGTGTGCTTGTGGGCGTTGCCCTGCGGAGCCGCCGGGGCGCAGTTCAGGGTGCCGTTGAGCGGGGCGGCACTGTGGGGGTCCGGGCTGGGCAGGGGCGAGGAGCTGGAGGGGAGGGTGTTGGGGCTGCTGGGCTTGTCGCTCAGGGACTCGCTGTCGGACGGGGGGCTGGTGTTCATGCCGTCGGAGTGGGCGGACGCGGCGGGCTGGGCCAGCTTCAGGCGCTTCCTCGGCGGCTGGACGCAGTAGCGCAGGGGCAGCGGGCCGCTCTGCTGGGGAGACCGGTTACTTCATTCAGCACCACCTCTACGCTCCTACGCCTCGCTCAACACCACCTCTACGCTCCTACGCCTCGCTCAACACCACCTCTACGCTCCTACGCCTCGCTCAACACCACCTCTACGCTCCTACGCCTCGTTCAACGCCACCTCTACGCTCCTACACCTCGCTCAACACCACCTCTACGCTCCTACACCTCGCTCAACGCCACCTCTACGCTCCTACGCCTCACTCAACACCTCTACGCTCCTACGCCTCGCTCAACACCACCTCTACGCTCCTACACCTCGCTCAACACCACCTCTACGCTCCTACGCTCTGTCTACTGCTCCGCCCTCATTCAATGCCATCGCTGTGTCTAAAATAAATGACTCTTTGAAATGGAAGGTTCTTGTGATGCACGAAGGCCATTTCACTGAGTAAAGTTTACCATTACAGATCGGAGAGACTGGGGCAGGGACGGGGCTATGTGGTGTTGGGAGTGGGATGGGGGCAGGACTGTGGTGTAGGGGGTGGAGCTGTGGTTGTGAGGGAGGGGGGGTTGTGGTGTAGGGAGTGGACTTTATAGCTTTCAGGCAGGGTCAGGTGACTGTGGGCAGAGCGTGTGTTATGCACTTACCCGTCTCCATGTGTAGATGTAGGCGATGTCGATCAGAGTGTAGTAGTCCTTGAGGGGCTCACCCTCATACAGTACCTCAATCTGCGGGAGAGAGAAGCACACATTGCCACAGGAAATTCCCCTTGTGATTCCACACAGGTAGGGCATTTTACCCTTTTCAGGAACATTGAATTTTTTTCCCCCAGAAAATTGAGGAAACAACACCTTTTGTTTAGTTACCCTGTAGTTGTTGGGGATGTGAATGGTCTCTTAGTTACCCTGTAGTTGTTGGGGATGTGAATGGTCTCTTAGTTACCCTGTAGTTGTTGGGGATGTGAATGGTCTCTTAGTTACCCTGTAGTTGTTGGGGATGTGAATGGTCTCTTAGTTACCCTGTAGTTGTTGGGGATGTCCATCTTGCTACGCAGGAACTTCGCCAAGTGCATGACAGTCATGGCGGCTGGACAACGCAAGAACCGTTTATTGTTGGCCTGGAGAGGGAACAAAATGAGAAAGATGAGTGGAGGGGGAAATTAAGGCAGAGACAGGGCAGTGTGAGAGAGAGAGTATAAAGGGTAATGTAAATGGGGTGATATTAATATAAAATAAAATAAATGTTAATCATTGATTTGAATACAAATGCAACGATGCAACAACAGTTTTTTCCTCATGTCTAGTGTACATTGCACTCAATCACAAAGGGTCAATTACAAACATGTGTCTAAAAGAAATGACACACATGGTATGCATATAAATACCTTCTCTCTGTCTGTCTCTCTGGAGTCGGAGGGTTTCTTGTCATTTCTAAAAAATAAAAGAAGGAAAAAGACAAATTGGTGCTTGCTGGGTCTACATGGAACATGTGCAAGCATCGGCAGAACTGATACGGACGGGAACGTACTTCTTTTCCTGGTGAAACTCGATGGAGAGGCTGATGATTTCATCATCGGCTGCGACTCTCTCATCCTCCCTCACCTCCCCCAGGTCCTCTTTGCTGGCCAGCGCTCCTGCAGAAAGAGAGGCGGGGGGTGTTACAGAACTTGTCAAACAGAGAGAGCTTTTCAACTAAGGTTTTACAGCCACAACATGAGCAGCTTATGTTAAAAAAGGAGGCTACAGTAACGGAAGCAACGATTCCCATCAATAAAGGGTTCAAATAATTAAAATTGGTGCAATGACGTCACTTTCAAAGTTACGAATGTTTCAGAGTTCCGAACGACCTCCATTACTGATTAATTTGTTCAACTGTATTATATATTCTCTCTCACACCCCCATGCATATGTCCAAAATGTATCCAGAAGATGATACATATTACACAGGAATGGAACTACAACTCCAGTTTTAATGCTTGTGTGTGTGTGTGTGTGTGTGTGTGTGTGTGTGTGTGTGTGTGTGTGTGTGTGTGACATACAAATATTGCAGGAAGGTTAAGGGGAGAGAAAGAAAGGGGGACTGCGAGAGGGAAGTACAGGGAAGTTTTTACAATTCCTACCATCAGCCACAGGGTTGGCCGTGTAGAAGTCCCGTCTCCGTTTCATCTCATCTGTGTCAGAGAAAGAAGGTGAAACAGGTTTGCATAAAGATGAGAAGGCAAGGCAGGTGGATATAATGAGAAGGTATGAACTGCTGTCAATTATTAATAGCACCTCATTTTCTGTCCATCGCAAACTCACCCGCTTAATTATTCAGGGACCGGATAGCCCAAAATAGATTTTGTTTAAGTGGCATTCATTGGGAGCATTCCCAAAATGATACACAGCTGGTCATCCTGAGGAGCCATCTGAATATCACTTTATGGGACCGAATCACATTAAGATTTTTTTCTTCTTCTTTTTCCCCCCCATGAAAGTGCTTGCTGTCTTTTACTAGTTTATGTTCAGTCTTAACACGGCAGCGTTTTTTGCCATACGGAAACATGGGAAGCACTTGATATAAATAAATAATAATATACGTGAAATGCTTTAATATAATTAAGATGATACCCATTTTTATGACGGTGTGTTTTCAGAGTGGGGGGGGGGACGAGGGGACTGGCTCACACTACAGGTAGAATGGCGGCAAACATATCACCTTATTTACGTCAACTTTTTTACATGTATTTTCACTTTTTAATTGATTGTTTAATAGGCTAAAAGTAGTTATGAGGAATGCGCCCCTTCTCCTGCTAAATGTATGAATGAATTAGTCAGGCTGGCTCACCTTTGAACAGCCCAGGGACCAGCTTGTACACAATGTCCTGCAGGGTCTTGTCCGACCTGCAGGAGAAAAAAACACAGCAACACCCAAAATGAAACTGACTACAACCACCCCCCAACACAAAGCAGCATCAATTACAGCAACTCCACAAAACAAGCAAGATCCATTACAGGTCAATTGAGAGAATACATTGTAATTACCCTCTGGTGAGCATCATTACTTACAGTGGAAATAAAATTGTGCAATAATTGATTTTGGGGGTGGGTTGGGATTAAATCATTCGTCCTCTTGGTACCAATATCAATGTTGCGCGGATGATATATAGACATGTTTTTTTCCCTGTGGCAGGCTTCATATGATCCTCTGGCATTTAAACAGCTGGATACACGGTTGGCCTCTCTGGTCTCATTGTGGAGGCAGAGATTGGGGCCCGTATGTATAAAGCATGTCAGAGTAGGAGCGCGGATCTAGGATCAGATTAGCCTTTTGGCTCATAATGGATGGGGTTAGGATGTGGACAGGGGAAACCGGATCCTAGATCAGCAATCCTACTCTTGAGATGTGTTATACATACGAGTAAACGCGCAGCGCGTGGCACCGTAGCGCATGCATTCTTGCGCTCACCTGATGCTGAGCAGTGGCCGGGTTTTGTGCACCTGGACATCACACCTGGGACAGAACTTATTGGTCTCCAGGAAGCTGACGATGCAGGTTTTGCAGACTAGAGAGAAGAGGGAGGGGAGGAAGAGTGCAAATGAATGTAGGATAGGCCTAAGTATAGTGTGGAGATGGAAATACTCCCATTTCACTGGAATAGAGGCACAGTATAGTGCAGGGATTGATTTATTAACCTGCTTTGCTGAATACAACTCAAACAGACTACTTAGCCCACTTTGGGAGGGGGCGGGGGGCTTCTACTGTTTGGCTTCCAGCCCATTATTGATTTCTAGAACTACCAACGGTTAATAAACCAGCCTACGGTACTTATATTTAAGAGAGCATGTCAAAACTACTCACCGTTACTATTCAAAGAAATCATAACAGCCCTACAATGTCATTGACCTTTTCAACATACCTTAAAGTGTCATAGATTGTCACACTAAGCAATTCATTTGAATGCATTAAAATTCTAGTTGTATTTCAAAAGGCATGAAAAATGGGCGATGCCAACATTTTAGAATTCGGTATCATTAGCACAACCTCAAGGCCGCATATCAAAAGCGTAATAAATGGGTGTGAACTGGTGGTGGCTAAGGCCCACCCCCTTTCACTGTAAAACACTTGGGAGTTCGTGAGATGAAAGGCACCACACAAATGCAATCAATTCCACTAAAACAAGACCGAAGAAATGGAAAATGGAAGACGCCGGGCGTAGCGAGGCTCGGGCGCGGGCGACACTTACAGGAGTGCAGGCACTCGACGATGGTGGTGGCATCGATGAAGTACCCCACGCAGAGTGGGCAGATGAGGTTGGGGTTCAGCTCTGTGATTTTAATCCGCGTGGTTTTGTGCATCTTATCCAGGCGGCAGCATCTGCAGGAAAGGCGAACGGGGAGAGATCAATCCACTCGTCATGCCTGCCTGTCACTGTCCAACACCGAGACGCTAAATATACCCAATGCTCTTCACTTTAAATACAACAAGAGGTCTGCCCTTTACTGTACAACACAAAATGCTAAATATATGTGGTACCCTTTCATTTTAAATAGCCTACAGTAAACCAAGACGGCAGATGTACTTTACTATACAACACTGAAATACTAAATATACATGATAATCTTTGCTTTAAATAATACAAAAACCAAGACAACAGATGTGCCCTTTACTATACAACACATTACAAATATACCAGATACCCTTTTCATTTTAAATACAGTAAACCAAGACAGCATGTCAGCCTTTTACTGCCCAAGGCTGAAATGCTAAATATAACCAATACTCCTCGTTTTAAATACAGCAAACTAAGCTAAATCACACACAACTCGAGAATGACCCAAACCTTAACTTTGAGGTCAGCACTTTAAGCAGGTGCCTATTTTTGGTTTTGGTTTCTTGCACCGCGTGCACCTGAGTGCAGGTGTAAGCGGAGTCACCACGTTACATTTACATTTGACATTTTAGGCATTTAGCAGACGCTCTTATCCAAGAATTTACATTTCTTTACATACAATCCATTTATACAGCTGGATATTTTACTGAAGCAATTCAGGTTAACTACCTTGCTCAAGGGTACAACAGCAGTGTCCCCACCTGGGGATTGAACCTGCAACGTCTGAGTTACAAGCCCGGTTCCCTAACCATTACACTACACAGCCAGGCAACACGTTCTGTGTTTGCCTCTATTTTTCCCCCTTTTGCGCCTGTAAAAAATAAATGAATAAATCAAACCTCACTTTTTGCATTACAAAAGCTAACTCTGGCGTCCTTTTTTTTTTTTTCGTTTTTGTTTTTTCATAACTTAAACTCAAGGCACAACAGGCTGAATCGAGTCCAAACCTTTTTTTTAAATGTCTAATTTTTTTGTTATGGGGGGTTTGCTGACAAAGGAAACTGACTGAGTAGGAGAGGCATTCCCCTGGACAAGATGTGGTTGCCAGCAACACCTTTGGAGTGCCTTCACGTCCACACACACAGATGGGATGATCAAACTAAATAACAGGGCAGGTTGTGAAGAGAAATGGCCTGCTACAGAAAATGGATCAAGGGCATTACGGTGAAGTAATTTTGATCATTAATATACTCTTTGAACAGCAACTTGGTCTATACAAATTACACAGGGCACTTGCATTTCTTGTTCACCAATGCCAGCCCTTTTATATTTCTATATGACAAGTGCTATTCATAGCACAGCATGACACTGATGAGGTAGCGTCTACAGCTTGTGTCAAAACTCCTTTTGAGTCATTTTTAACCATTCTCTATCCCGTATTTTCATGTATGCATACATGTGTGTGTGTCTGTATATATACACATTAAAAAAATACATTTTACTGGCCTAGTATTGTTCTGAATATAGTAATATTATTGCTCCAATGATGTTTAATACATCATTACTTATATTAGCACTGTAATTATTATTTGTATTTCATCTGCAAATTTAATTATATTGTCGCATGCAGGCATGGTGATTAGTGACGAAATTACACAACGTTACATAACAGTATGTACTTGTAAGTTTGTAATAAACAGAAATGCGTGTGCATGCCACCTACTGGTACAACGCTAGCTTTGCCAGAGAATTGACATTTACTAAATTATATTAATATAACTTACAAATGTACCGACTGCAAATACGAGTGCCGTCGCCTTTTGCCATGCAATTTTTAACTACAACGTTTTATTCCCCGAGCACGAGTTTTATTTATATCCTCGGTATTGTTATTTATAAGTAAGCTCAAATGTAGGCTGTTCTGCCGATATTCCACTCCCGATGCCCCGTGCCATGGTGCAGCCATGTCTATATGATGTTGCCTACGTAGCCGTACCTGATTGTCTCGCTACTTGTGCGGAAAAGTTGTATTTGTTGGGCTAGAAGCCTGACTATATTGGTCATTCGACTACTTTGAAAATATCTCCTTATATACCAGATTTGGTCTGCCCAAGCTAACATAGTCTGTACGGCACTGCATCGCGACTTCAAAACATTGTCGAAAATGTCTGGTCTACCATATACACACGCTGACGATACACTACAGGGCGAATACATGTTATACTTTCGAATCGAAACGAAAGCAAATGGTCCCAAAGTATGCGAATCCCCAACAAAAACCGGGCACAGGTGAACAAGCAACAAACCTGGCCAGCCAAGCTAGTTAACTAGCAAGCTAACGTTAGCTACCCCCACAATATAAACAAGAGCAGTCTAAGCATCACCTTGATTGCTCAGCTAGCTCGCCAGCTACAACTGCTTGGCTACACCTCTGCCGTTTTCTCCCCGGCAACAAAAACACGCAGAACGCAGTCATTCGTTTTCGTGTATTTTGCCGAACGGACAACACAGGCAAATATTTGAGCAAAAACAAAGGGGAGACCGGTAGCTAAAGAATATAAATTGGATCTGGGGCGGCCATCTTGACATCTGAATGATTAGACTAAATGTCAAAAAAACGAGCGAGAAAGAGACTAGGGTAGCCTATTCAACGAGCGCTCCAGCAACAAAATGGCGTTACGTACGAAATCTCTACTGCATTGCACCAACCTGATATCGCAGGAAATTCACACGCTCTTCTATCTGTATGTCCAGAACGAAAATTGTGACTTTGCTAAGATATGTATTGTAAGGACGACACAAAATGGCTTTTTTTTTTTTTTTTCAAAGCCAGACGACGGACCGCCCTATTGTATCACGTGGCTGCGTTCTCCTCTGGCTGCAGAGAGGCTGCGTTTGGGGTAATCCCTCAAATATTGGTTTCGCCAAGGTGGATCGAGCACCGTGTTTTGCGTTTGGCTTTACCTGTGTACACCATGCTTCAAATACAGCGCAGCCACCTCTCAGACATTGCAGCAATTATGAGGGTAAAAACAACAACACGGGGAATCACAGAACATTCGATGCAATCATCTCAAGCAGTTTTTAGGCTAACAATAACATTTACTAAGGCTATTGAGTTTTTTAAATTTGTTCTCCCTTTCATAAGTGCTACACAATTAATTGGCAACACAAGGGCGACGTCCAAATGGCAGAGGTTTTCAATAGTCAACTGTATAATACAAAAACCCTTTCGTAATTATTATAATTACTAACATAGGCTATTATATGACACAGGGGTCGCAACTTTAAATGGCCATTCGAAGGCCCGAAAGAACATCTTAACAATTTGGCAACAAACACCAATATATTGTCCATAGACCGTCCAACGAGGCTTGACAATTAAAAAAGGCTTATTTCCTTTTAACGTTACAAGTTAATACTAGAAACGTGCAAAATATGATCATAATCAATATAGATTTTTGTGTGTGTAAAAGAGCCCAGGGGGACTTCACTGAAGTACAGTATGTATCAGTAAGGTACACCATGGAAACTGCTACAAGATCAGTTCCGTCAACAACGGGATGGAAATAGAAGTAGAAGCTCGCAAAAAAGCTACTTTCGCCATTATTCCATGCAGTAATAACTTTCCGAGTGAATACATATTTTTTGTTGTAGAGGCAGACCATTGAACATTAGTAGTTCACTGTCGCTCACTGTCATTTAATTTCTTTCCTTTTTCCTTTTTTTATAACTAGACAATATCAGTGACGCTTTTACATGTAGGCCTATTTGTTTATTATCTATGATCAATAGCTGCTTTATATTTGTATTTATGATTTGTTTTTAGAAAACCTTTATTGGATTGTTGAATTTTTTTAGTTCTTCATGTGTTGTGAATGCAGTTTAGTTTCGATTATTTTATGTAGGCACACGATGGGCTGCATGGCTTGTTTTTCTTTCAATTTTTTTTTGTTCTATTCTTCACAGCTGAAGATCTCGCACATAACTGACCAGCAGGTGCTACTGATTATCTACACAATTAATGCCAAATTGACTAGTTAATTGAAACCATATAACTGATAAGTCCATATACTATATATGGCAAATATATAGGCCCCGGTGCTAGGCCCCGTCCTATTTTCTCTGTACACCAAGTCACTTGGCTCTGTTATTTCTGCTCATGGTTTTTCCTATCACTGTTATACTGATGACACTCAACTCTTTCTCTCCTTCTCTCCATCTGATACCCAGGTCCCGGCACGGATCTCTGCATGCCTGCCTGACATCTCCGCATGGATGTCCACCCACCTTCTGAAGCTGAACCTGGGGAAGACAGAGCTGCTCTTCCTCCCAGCGAAGGGCTTCCCGATGATTGATGCGTCAATCACCGTGGAAGGCTCCATAGTGTCTCCGTCCCAGTCTGCCAGGAGTCTTGGGGTAACCCTGGACAACCAGCTGTGCTTCTCGAGCCATAATGCAGCGATCATTCGGACCTGCCGATTCTCTCTCCACAACATCCAGAGGATCCGACCGTTCCTCACCCAAGAGGCCACTCAACTCCTAGTCCAGGCCCTGGTGATCTCACGTCTGGACTACTGCAATTCCTTGCTGGCAGGCCTTCCGGCCTGTGCCATCAAGCCACTGCAACTAGTCCAGAACGCTGCCGCTCATCTGGTGTTCAACCAGCCGAAGTTCACCCACGTCACCCCTCTACTCTCCTCTATGCACTGGCTCCCCATCGCAGCACGCATCAGATTTAAATCACTGGTGCTTGCTTTTCAAGCAGCCAGAGGTACTGCTCCCCCTTACCTCGTCACTCATCACTCCCTACACCCCTCCCAGACCTCTCCGCTCTGCCTCCTCTGGTAAACTGACTGTCCCTTCCCTCCGGGCGCCTGGCAGCCGCTCCTCGCGGTCTCGCCTCTTCTCTGTCCTGATCCCTCGCTGGTGGAACGACCTTCCGCAATCGGTCAGGACCGCGGAATCACTTGCGATCTTCCGCAAGAGACTCAAAACCCACCTCTTCAGACTCCACTACCACTGAACTCTGTCCATCTAGCTAAATTGTCTTCACCACTGTTTACTTGTTCAACACTATACTCCAAAAAAAGAAAAGAAAAAAGTACACTAACCTTTTCCTTCCCGGTGTTACAGGTATGCTACGCAGATGCCTGCAATGATGTCTATTGCTGTATTACTGCACTGATCTTGTGCGCTAACTATGATTGTTCCTACCATGTATTAATGCACATCTTGTAAGTTGCTCTGGATAAGAGCATCTACTAAATGCTTAAAATGTAAATGTAATGTAAATGCAATTAAATCTATTCACAACTCATCGGAACGCCTCAAAATTAATTTAAAATTCAACCCGTTGCATAGCCTACATCCGAGATACATTGTTCTTGAAAGGGATTATTCCACTGTACACCACATGACAACAGTATATCGTACTCATGGTAGCATTATTGTAATAATTACAATTGAATATATTATGTAGGTATAAACACAATTATTCTTATTTTTAAATATGCCCAACAATATGTTGCGATTAGTGGTGTGGAAATTCTGCAGGTAGGCTATTACAATTGAGTGCTTATCCAAGTCAAATGTGATTGGATTAGGAACTAGTCACAATTTGCTTATAGTTTAGCATACATTTTTAGTGACAGGTCCAATATCTGTTAAGTGTGTATAGCCTTTGGCCTTATAATGCAATGCTTGTTTTGTAACATTGTAAAGATGCATGTGAAGGATAACTATTCTTGATGAAAATAATCATACAGATAGCTCTCAAAAAAAGGTTTTATTAAATTATTTATGAAAGACTGGCCTAATTAGAAAATCATAATTTACCCAAACCCCTCCCAATAAGAAAAGATTCAAAATTACAGGAGGCACTCAGCTATAAACGTGCCCCAGGATACTTCGTTAGTGACCGAGAAATAACGTTACCATGAAATAATTATCGCCACTAGCATCGTACAGTGATAAGCAGGTTTTTACCCTCACTCACTCACTCACTCACTCACTCACTCACTGTATTAGCTACCACAGGTTCATTAATTATGAAGGGAAGGGCGCAATCACGTGCCTCTGGTTATTTTACTAGACATACGTACAAACATATTAAGTAATTGAACAATCAATATACAGTAAGGTAATATCTGGCGAACAGAAAATGACAGCAGAGACTATTTATTTGGTGATAGTGCCACTGATATCAGAGTTGCTATGGGGATTTTCGACGCCGCCTTGCGGAAAACGGATGTGACGTATTATGTGCTTTCAAGGAAACTGAAGTTTTGAACCGTTGGGAACCGCTAAGTGAAGTCTGAGTAATTAATAGCCACCGATCCTTATTTATTATGAACCACTCTCTGTAAACTAATACGCCATATCATTTTCTCAAGCTAGATTGCATAAATGTAAGTCGATATGTGTTGCACGTCGATTGCTTTTAAATGCATGTAGAGAACTAGCTACCCAGCTAGCTAGCATTGCCTACTTTGTATATGCGAAAACTAGCCAGCTTGAAGATGCTAGCTAACAGGGAACTAACTTTCGCTAGTTTGTTAGCTAAAGACAGCTGACGTTAGCGAATGTTTGAGTGCATTTAACTTACTGAAGCAGATACTGTACATTTAGCTTGATATACTTAAGATAATTAGCGAACTATTTGCACGCCTAAATGCAAAATGTATCTCAGTAATATATTCTTTGTAGCACTTATAGCTACGTCTAACGTCAGCCAAGCCCAAATCTGTGCATGTAAGCCTTTGGAGTGGCTCGCTAGCTTGATAGATTTGATATAATATAAAAAATAATAACAAATGAGATCCATGATTGTAGCCACCATCCGTGCTATGTTTCTGCACACCGTTTCTACTCTGTGTGCTGCTATCTAGCCAGCTAATCAGCGCACTGAAGTATCTCTTTGGATAGCTACCAAGAGATAGCCGGTTGTTAATTTTTGCATGTTGTTATACTACAGGCCACAATGAGCCAACAGGAAGACTCGTGGGAGAGACTAGACTCCGAATTTGACCATCACTTGGTGGACATGAAACCACATGTCCTGAAACTTCCCCAGAAGTCAGGTAAAATTACAAACCCAAATCTATTTGCATTGATCTTAGCTTAATGTCATAAATATAAAAGTAAATCGACTATATGTCTGTTATTTAACATGCATACACTGTTTAACATTATACACTGCATAATGAAATTACTAAATAAAACATGCTACTATAATACTTACCCTCCCTTCGTCCTCCCTGTGATGCTTGATTCTTTGGGGTAGAATTAGATTTTTTTGGAAACATTTGAGAATGAAATGGTTTGTACTGTTGTTTTGTTTGTTTGGAGAAATCCACAACTTTCTGTGTCTTATGTATCAACCTTAACAATGTACCTGAACCATGGCAATGAAATGATCTCCTTACGGGTTCAACACAAACAGAGCGGCAGCGATGTGCCATGTGGATAAAGAAGCTCTGTGATCCGGCCTCAGGCTCTGGCCTGATGGGAAGGAAGAATCGAAACATGTACACTCAACTCCTCCTGCACATGCTCAGAAGAGGGGTTCTGGGCCCCCTTTACCCACAAGCCAGAATCTGGTGCCCTGAAGACTCTCCCAACATACATGGTAATGACTGCCAGTTCTACCCAGCATGCAAGATTAAGAGCACAAATATTGTGTTTATTCCTGTGTTACAGAAACTGCATTTTACTCCCCAAAAAATGCAACCATAGTTTGGAATTTTACTGGAGTGAAACCAGCATCGTCCACTGACTACCACCCACACACGGTCCCAATGTATGCTGTTGAATGTTTTAGTTTTTGAATACTGTACATACAGCCATTGTGAAACGTTATCTTTGTTTGTTAATGCATACAGTCATCATGTTTCCTGTGGTCAGTCGCTCCTTTCGAGTTTTTAAGCCATGCTTCGCCAAAAAACTAAACAATTTTGAATATGAAAGACTGTTTAATTGTGCAATATCCTGTGATGCATCAATTTTCCTAACACTATTGGCTGCCTCAGGGCAATGTTTCAGCGGAACTATAGAAACTCATTGCATCCCCTGCATTTTTCTCATCAAGTCAGAAGTTTTCAGTGTTGTTCAACGAAGGCTGTTTTTGCACTCGACCAGATTTCCTAATTTGATGCCATTTAAATTTCTCTAAATTCCACTTACTTAAAAAAAAACTAAATGGCACTTCATTGCCTGGGTTATATAGGACGTTTTTAACAAAAATAGATGCAAGGCAATAAAAAAAATTGAACAATTGTAGGGGCATTTTTTAATATAAAAACAATTGGGCGATTGGCTCACTGGCTCGGCTCAATGATTCAGTTTGATGCTGGAGTCGACCTCTCATCCTTTAGTACTGATATTAAACATATATTCTGGGTTGCTGTAAAGCCCCATCATTTTCTCTCTAAATCAATTTTGAATAAAAAAGGGTGAGCTTTTCAGAAGTTACACGTTAAAATTAACCTTCACTGAAGAAAAAAACCCATGATTCACAATGCGCTTGATTCTAAATTAAGATAATCTCTTTCGGTTCCCGTTTAAATATTGCTCCTTTATTTTGTTATTCGCGTTTCATGAAGTGATGAATCAGTGCTTGTATAGTTAGCACTGCCCTCTGCTGGCCACATTGGGAATCCACACGCAAGAATGCCACCGTTCCTCTAGGGTTCAGGTTTGAGTTACCGGCTTTTATCCTTTCCACATTTTCGTTACTATTTTGCATTATCAAGTCTGAATTATCCAATGTACGTTTCGCACTTTTGCTCACATTTTTATTGGTTTCAAAATAAACTCCCAATGATTTGGGATTATATTTTTAAATACAAAATCCCCTGAGGAGTTTAGCGTAAATCTGTGATTATGGTAGTTATTATTAAAGGATTACTGATTTCAACACTTGAGAGCTGCTTTCAGAGCTGCTTACTGCTGGTGCTTATTTCAAGTTTCCTTTATATTCTGCCATGGTGATTCTAGATTATGACAAAGACTTGTCTGTGGTAGTGGCATGAAGAGAGGGAGAGGTGGTTTGTCCATCAAAGCAAAATAATTTAAAAAATCACGTCAAAGCCAAACTTCATTCATAATGACTGTGAAACATAACAGTGATCAATGACCACTAAGCTGGTCATCTATAAATGTTGAAGTTGTGCAAGTGTACACTGCTGTTGTAAGACGGCTCATCGCGGCTCTTCTCTTGACAGTTGATCTACTTTGACGACCCGTTGCTTGGGGGAACTCTGGATCAGAATCCCGCCACCCTGCCAGACTGGGTGTCCTCAGAGCTGGGCCACTGCGAGGAGACTGCGTCCCCCGTGTCCAGACGGATACCCAACGCCACGTCCTCTCCACACGCACACAGGTACTGTAGAACTGGCCAACACCATATCACCTACTTACACACACAGGTACTATAGAACTGACCAACACCATATCCTCTCCACACACACAGGTACTATAGAACTGACCAACACCATATCCTCTACACACACATAGGTACTGTACAACTGACCAACACCATATCCTCTCCACACACACAGGTACTATAGAACTGACCAACACCATATCCTCTCCACACACACAGGTACTATAGAACTGACCAACACCGCATCCTCTATACACACACACAGGTAGTATAGAACTGACCAACACCATATCCTCTCCACACACACAGGTACTATAGAACTGACCAACACCATATCCTCTACACACACATAGGTACTGTACAACTGACCAACACCATATCCTCTCCACACACACACGCACATAGGTACTGTACAACTGACCAACACCATATCCTCTATACACACACACGGGTACTGTAGAACTGACCAACACCATATCCTCTCCACACACACATAGGTACTGTACAACTGACCAACACCATATCCTCTATACACACACATAGGTACTGTACAACTGACCAACACCATATCCTCTATACTCACACACAGGTACTGTACAACTGACCAACACCATATCCTCTATACACACACACAGGTCCTGTATAACTGACCAACACCACATCCTCCATACGCAAAAACACGGTTACTGTAGGAGTGACCAACACCATATCTCCCGCTCACACACGGGTACTGTAGGACACAGCACATATTCTCCTCACACACAGATACCTTAAGAACTGACCAACACCATATCCAGTACGCACACAAAGGCGCTGTAGAACTGACCAACAACTGTTTTGTTCACAGATTGAATCAGTTGCTTGATTTAAACACATCTCCATGCTACACGTTCCGTTGCACAGATTTTCTCTCAGGCTTTGACAGCGAGGAATGTGCTGGCTTTAACAACGTGCTGGCACTAATGGCTTTGGGTTTCATAGCACTTGACAAGGGAAGTGAGCCAAAGCTCAGGATTAGCATTTTAAAGAGAGCATAGAAACATGAATACACAGTGGTGCATCCTGAGGTAACAAATGGTTCTTTGGTGCAATTTTTTAAATCTGACTTGTCTTGTGGGGTGATCAGTGAGATTTTTTTTTCTGTCTTTTAATGTCTTATCTAACTATCTATTCCGTGAGGTTTTATTTTTTTGTTGAAGTCATCAGTTTTCTTTAACGTTCTTCTATCTCTTTGGGTGATCTGTGAGTTTTTGAAAACTATCTTTTATCTCTTGGTGTAATCTGTGAGTTTATCTCAGCCAGAGAATGATCGCGGGGTCATTTAGGTTCTTTCCATAGCGGCTCAGTCAACTGGCGGTTGTGCAATCCTGGATTTATCCCAAAAAGTCCTGATGTGAGTTTAAACTGTACACGCTTAAAAGGCGCAAGCACCGAATCACACACAAATCATCATTTACGAAGGCGCGGCTTTCCAAACAGCTTTTGAAGTTCGGAGGGCCAAGCAGGGCGGTTTGTGGCGTGGCAGAAGCCTCCATCGCCGCTGTTTATTGACTCGGGTTGATAAGGAGCAAGAGTGCGCTCTCGCGGGACAGGGGGCCGGACCGAGACGCGGGGTAATTGCCGGCTTTTAGACGGACCGCGTCCTTTATACTGCGTCGAAGTGGAGCGTTTCTCAGTAGTCTGGGGAAATCTGCCCAAAGTACAGGGGGAGGGGGTTTCTCTCTCTCTCTCTCTCTCTCTCTCTCTCTCTCTCTCTCTCTCTCTCTCTCTCTCCCTCCACATATTGACGCGGAAGATGCCGGACTATCCAGAGGAACTGTTTTAGAGGGAAAGGCTCACAGTTTAATCAGGCATTTGGATTTATTTAGCTTTGCTTTTTTTCAGTCGAAGGTGTGCTCTTTCAGCTTATGTTCACTTTACAGTTTCTCCCAATAGAATTTTGTCAGATGGTGATTTGTTCTCTTTGTCCTGAAGGGTATTATTATTAAAAGCTATGTAGTATAGCAGCGTGAGGTGTTGTGATCCCTGATTGGTTGGTTCAGTGTCATGCTGTTAACCCCGATTGGTTGGTTCGTTATCGTCACGGTTCGGTAACGATTACGAAACTTCCAAACACTGTCTTTCACCAGAGCGTTGATTGTGATGTCACTTTGCGTTGCTGTGGATCCCGAACACAAGATCGCACATGTCAGATTAGAGTCCAAAGTTGAAAAGATGAAAGGCGTTAAATCTATAATTCTAATAACAAAAATGCGACCATGCTATCTTAGATTTTTTTTGGGGCAATGCTAAGTATAGTAAGGGGGGGATGGTGAGCCGGCTTGGGTCCGCCGTGAAGTACGTAAGGGAGTCTCCAGAACGTGGGTGGGTGAATTCCGTCTCGAAGGAAGCGAAGTTAGCTGCCCTCTGAGAATTAGCTTGCCTCGTAGAGAAGAGTGACGGACCCGTGTGGGGAGGGTAAATCGAAATAAATATAGGGTGTAATTGGCTACTAAATTGGAAGAAAAGTTTGAAAAAATGAGAAACAAATAAAAAAATAAAATTCAGTGTGAAAAACTAAACCACTGAGTGATGTGGTCAGTTCTTCGGGAAATGAAATCGAAACATGCAAAAACCCACACTGACTTTTAGCACTCAAATCTATGTCATAGTCTGTGAGATGTGTTTTTGGTAGTTTTATCGAGTCCGCTCACAGACATCAGTTCAGATTGAGTGTGGATTGATGTTTTATGTGGCACTGATGTACTCAAGTCAGACACACTACCCCGTCATTGAAAAGTCAAATCAGACGTTTTACGTTTGGCCACCAGGTGGTGCCCTTTCCCCACTATCTTCCCCAAAGGAGCTCTGTCAGGCAAATGCAAGAGTAGTCAGCAGGCGCAGAGATCTCTCAATGTAGCTTCGGTAAAGCCACGGTGCTGACTGCAAGTTTACCATGGCACTTACAGCCTCAGCGTAGATCAGTCAGTCTCTGCGCTGTGTTTGTTTTGTTTGGCCTGCGGTTGGGCTCATAATGGAGAAAATGTTGAAAATCCCAGCAGGGGGTACATAGTTGCCTCGGTGTTGACTCAGCATTTGTGGAGCCATGTCAGTGTAATGGAGTAGGGAACTTGAGGCTGCATTGCGTGGATAAGCCTGTGGTTTTCTTTAAAGTCCAGATTCCTATCAATTTCTTTTACCCCTCTAAACCTCTCTTTAAATCCTCTTTTTGTGACTTTGGGCCACAATGTCATTGTACTAAAGACGTTGTACAAATAAAGTCCATTATTAACCGAAAGCTTGGAATTATAGGGTTCTAGTTCCAGTTCTGCATTGCTTCTACATTCATTTTAACATATTTCAAGTAGTGTCAGCAGTTTAGTCTCCTTCATTTGTTCATTATCTAACCCGCTTATTCCCGGTCAGGGTCGTGGGGGGGCTGGAGCCTATCCCAGCATGCATTGGGCGAGAGGCAGGAATACACCCTGGACAGGTCGCCAATCCATCGCAGGGCACATACACCATTCACTCACACACTCATACCTACGGGCAATTTAGACTCTCCAATTAGCCTAACGTGCATGTCTTTGGACTGTGGGAGGAAACCGGAGTACCCAGAGGAAACCCATGCGGACACGGGGAGAACATGCAAACTCCACACAGAAAGGCCCCCGGCCCGGGATCGAACCCGGGACCTTCTTGCTGTGTGTGCTAGTTTAGTCTCTTGTAAAGCAAAAGGACACAACAAAGAGCATTCCCATGTTATCATAGAATCCTATAATTATAAGCTCTCGTATTATTATTATCATGATGAATAATGACAATAATAATAACCTTGACTTCAGTCTGCCATCTGCGTGCTCTTCCTCGTGAGAACCTCAGCAGAAGCGTCCTGTATGTGTTTTGCCCTCGACCAGATGGATGATAATGCTGTGCTCGCGAGGGAGAGCAAACGTCCTTTAATGGAAGGTTGTGTAAAGCTGGTTTGTCCTCGGCTGCAGGTTGTGCGCAGATCGGATCAGGCGAGCGGCACAAGAGCAAGCCATGTGTCTGTGTGGTCACGTTCTTTATGTCTGTGAATCAAAATCTGAGCCCTCTTCCGGTTAGCACCGTGGCCTCACCATCGAATGCCTGGTTTTTCACATCAGCAAAGGTTCGAGTTGGATAGGGGCTGCAGATACCACTTTAACAAAAGTATTTTGGATTTTCTGTCATTAAACAAAGGGCTCAGTGCCCTTTCCGCACAGGCCTCAGATCAGGACAGCAACGAGGAAAAAGGACAGGGGAAATGGCGCCCTCTGCTGGGAGGAGTAGGTACAGCGCCATGGCCTGCAGGGTCTGTCCCCAACCACCAGTCAGTTAGTCATTTACCTGCATGTTACCATAGCGGCTGTAAAGAGCACAGCCTATGTGAGTGAAATATATTCACTGTACCCAGGCTGCAATATTAGTGCCTGCCGTAAGCTAAATATATGAGCTGTTCCTAGGGTACAATATCAGTGGCTGCTGTAAGTGAAATACATTAGCTGTTAACAGGGTACTATATCAGTGGCTGCGGTAAGTGAAATACATTAGCTGTTAACGGTACAATATTAGTGACTGCGGTAAGTTAAATGGTATAGCTATTAACAGGGTACAATATTAGTGCCTGCCGTAAGCTAAATATATTAGCTGTTCCTAGGGTACAATATTAGTGGCTGTTGTAAGTGAAATACATTCGCTGTTAACAGGGTACAATATCAGTGGCTGCAGTAAGTGAAATACATTCGCTGTTAACAGGGTACAATGTTAGTGGCTGCGGTAAGTGAAATGGTATAGCTGTTAACAGGGTACAATACTAGTGGCTGCGGTAAGTGAAATGGTATAGCTGTTCCTACGGTAACGCACTAATGCAGGAGGAGCGCAGACGGAGCATGAGGCCTGAGTCAAATTCCAACTCTAAACACTTAGGAGGCCGAGGGAGTCTAAAAGCTTTACTTGGCATTAGGCGGAGGCCCGCGGAAGGGCAATAGATGGATATCACGCGGGCGGAAAGAACAGAGGGGCTTGGCGTAAAACGAATGGCAGATGTAGATAAACCCTTAAGCGTGTTTGAGGAGCGAACCGCTCGCCTCCGGCGCGTCAGACGAGAGAACCCCGGCTCCGGCTCCGGAGGGCCGCCGGACTTAGCGCCGCGGCGCAAAGCAAAACACGAGGACCCCGTTCCCCCGGTCAGAGGGATCAAGGCCGGCACGCTGTGGCCTGCTGCCCGGCGTCGAGGAAGTGTAGACGCTGCCACGGGCAGGAGGTGCGTTTTTTTTTTTGTAACGTACTCCAGTGTTGTTCAACTACTTCTTCCTGGGGACCAGGAATCTTTGGAAAAATGGAATCTGGTCCAGACAGGCCCAATATAGTTTTCACCTACTATTTATTGAACAACGTATGAATAAGATGTATTGTACATACAGTGGGGTCCACTACCAAGATCTGTTTGTTTTCGTTGTTCATTGAAACACAACATTTTTACTCGTATTTGTTATTCAAGAATGTCATAAAACACTGGTACAAATATTAAAAAATGTTTGTTTGAGAAAGGATGGTATGAAATTGAAATATCTATAAATATTTAGTTTGCACACCATTGCCTTTAATTTCCTCAAAATGTTGTGACACCTTATTTTTCATTTTAGTACATGGACACTCCTAATACACAGTGTGAGTTGTTTTGGTCTTGTAACAATTAATACCAGATATTGACGTAATTAATACGGTCCTCTATGTGTTCTCCTTGCTACCGCAGGTGCTTTAAAAAAAGGACACTACCTTTGCAAAGGTTTTTGCAGCTGCTTGTAATTCTGTCAGCAGAGCTTAGTGAAGTAGTTAGAGGTCAAATTGTTCTCCTGAGTAAACATGTTGTGATAGTTTTTGATGAATGATGAAAACAAACAGATCTTGGTAGTGGACTCAGACTTTTGGACCCCACTATACGTGTAAGCATATGTGCCTTCTTAAAATATGCATAACTATTACTTATTTTTCTGTCGCTAGTGAGAGGTATGCTGAAACTGTAGAGGTAGACCTGGGCATATGATTTTAAATTTAAATGCATTAAAATGCAAAAATTCTCCCTCTTCTCCACAATCAAGAGCCAAGAGCACATCTACGGTGGGCCAAACTTGGCCCCCCTGTCCGACAGTTGAGAAGCCCAGACTTATGCAAATACTCAGCTCTGAAAACCGTATCTCTTATCGCCACTCCTATTTTTTTGCGCGTCTTGAAAGGAATTCCTGACATTCTGATGGGTCCTTTTCCCCCCTCTGTCCCGGCTACAGGAGGAGACACACGCACGGAGACAAACTCCCGCCTCACACCCGAGCCACCAGCGCCCCGACACAATCGGCCAACGAGGAGGATCAAACGGTGAGCGCTTATCTTGTCCGTGCAACCGCCGCTCCTCCGCACTGCGACGCTGTGTTGTTTTAATACTCTTTACCGGTCCAAACTGCTCGTCTAGTTTGCCGGCCCAGTTCCCGGTTTACTGCAGACTCCCAGTAGTCGGATCTGTTTGACTCACTGGTCTGGAATCGTGGCTAATGTGACTGGTCCCTGCCATTTTTTTATTTAGTATTTTTCAAATGTATTTTATTTCATTTTATTTGGAAGGTGGTTTGATTGCCTTGTACGAAAGGCACTTTGGAAGTAGTTCATATGAAATCCGAAGACCTGCCAACATAAGCCGTCTTTAAGCAAGACACCGTTTAGCCTTAAAAAAAAACCCCAGCTACAGGCCCAACCTCAGTTGCAGCAGACATGCCAACCCTCCCGATTTTGCCGAGAGACCGGAAAATCAGCCCAACTCCCGACCTTACGGCCACGTGCCGTATCCTGCCGGATTTAGAAATATAAAGTGCGTTTTATTTTGTATTATTATTGTGTATTAGGGGTGCATCGATATGAAAATTCTGGACCAATACCGATAATTCAAATAACACAACTGGCCGATACCGATCATTTGTTATTTATTTGTGCCCTGGCAAAAGAAAAATCAGTTTTTCTCCTAATTTGGAGAGCCTGTAAATAAAAGATGCTGCCATTCCATTCAAGTTTGAATTTAGACCAGATTGACGCAACACAAATTGACGGATAATTATCAGCCACTGCCATCGGTAAACTTGATCTTATCGGCCGATAAGCCGATTACAGTCAGCAAGGCAAATATTGGCCGATACCGATAGCCACCGATATATCGGTGCACCCCAAATTGAAATCAGGTGGACTAGTGCGTGATTGGAGCAAATGCCTGCAGACACTGCGGACCTGGAAGCCTGGAGTTGAATAGCCCTGCGGTTAGGGATTGCACGCAGGCAGATAAAGCATTCCTGTCATTTTTCTTTCTTCCAGTGTGACAGACGCCGGGCACTGGTGATGTCCTCTGATGACAGCGACCTTGACGCGTGCCTCAACAGCTGGAATCTCGGGGTGGGCTGAGAAAGTTTCACTATTCCGTTTTATTATTTTGTTACTTTTATTCTTTTTCATTCATGATAAAGCACCACAAACCCTCCCCTTTAGCTTAAAAAACAAAAAAACAACAACATTTGTTTCATATTTTCCTCCCAATTTAGTAGCCAATTCTACCCTGTTTCTACTTGAACTATCCCCCCCTCTTTCTACGAGCTTGCTGCTGCAGGTCTGGGACTTGCAGTGACAAAGGCAAATTAACCGCTTCCTCCGAGATGGTACCCTGCCAAGCCATCGACCGCAACTCTGGTAGTCACAGAGCCACTCTTATACCCCCCGAACTGGGCTCCCGGGTCAGAGCCGGACTGGAATCAAACCCCAGAGTGGGCAACTTGCACTCCAGGCGAGTGCCTTTACCGTTATGCCACCCCGGGCCCCCTCCCCTTCAGCCATGCTTCTGAAATTGTCGAGCACTGCGGTGCACCATGCCCACCGTCAGACCCGCCGCGCTTGAAAAACCCCGCTCCCAGGGCCCTGTTTTCTACTGGCCTCGTTCCTGTCCGTCTGCCAGGGCGACGGCTGGATCTCCACTCGTATGCACGGAGGTCATTTCTGATAAATTGCGTGATTGAGAAAGATGGAAGCCCTCAGTAAAATTGAGATAAATCTATGTTTACTCCCCGTGTCAGCGCAGGCCCCTCGGGAGTAACAATGCTCTCCGTACTTGATCGCGGACGGCTGTTTTTACGGTTGTGAAATCGGCGCTGGATCGGGTTTGACCTTTTTGATGCGTGAATCGATGTTCGCTGTGCAGACACCGGCGTGGTTTACTGCTTCCCGGAGCCCGGTTCCTAGGAAAAGAGTGGGATCCGATAGCGCCCAGGCTGCTGGGAGGTGGGGAGGGGGTGCTCACGTAAACAGACATGGCCTCCTCTCGCATGTCTCGTCTCGAGTGTCTGTGGCTTTGGCTCAGTTTCAGTAAGCCGTGGCCTTGTTTTATTTCCCTGTGCGTTTGTGTAATGGTTAGGGAGCTGGGCTTGTAACTCAGAGGTTGCTGGTTTGATTCCCAGGTGGGGCACTGCCGTTGTACCCTTGAGCAAGGTACTTAACCTGAATTGCTTCAGTAAATATCCAGCTGTATAAATGGATTGTATGTAAAGAAATGTCAATTGTGTAAGTTGCTCTGGATAAGAGCGTCTGCTAAATGCCTAAAATGTTAACGTGAATTTAATGTATCCTTTGCCCTGCTCAACCCCTGGCCTTCAGTTTCGCAGTACTGGAGTAATCTGGGGAGGGGAAACGCTGCCCCCCATCCCTGCTCTGAGTTACGGATCTAGACGGGATGGGAGACTCACAGAAGACGACGTGTTAATGCAGATTTATTTTTGTCGCATTGTATTTCAAATGAATAATTGTGAAAATTTTTGGGGAAAAACTATTACTTGTTCAAGAAAATCATTTTCCCTGAACAATTTGCATTAGTGTAAAATAATATCACTTTACCATTTCTTTTGAGCGTGCAATCTAGCTCGTAAGCTCTATCGTGTATTTTATGCAGCCTTTTTTTTTTTTTTTTTTTGATCGTCTTTATCAAGGGTCTCAATCGTTTCAGCTGTATGTGTTGTGATGACATATGGCGGAAAACCTGTGGATCCATTGGTGGATCCACGATGGGGAGCGGCGACGGTCTTTGTAGATAAGGATCTCGAAACGGCGGAGCGCTGCCAGGTGTCCTGTGGCTGGTTATCTGTGGGGCTACGTCGTTAGCGGTTAGCATTCGTCTTTATCAAGCTTTATTAGCTCAATGCAGCACAATGCGACATTCATTCCTTTAATAGCGGTGGCAGGGTAGTATAACGGCGTACTTAACCTAAATTGCTGCAGTAAATATCCTGCTGTATTATATGTAAAAATGAATAAATTGCTCTGGATAAGAGTGTCTGATAAATGCCTAAAATGTCAATTAAATCGTACAACTTAGTACTATAGGAACTTGACGCACACAGAATTGTCCTTTACAGTTGTTGTCCTTTACAGTTATTATCATTTCGATTTCCAGGAACAAAAACACACACTCTAACACACAACTTTACAATGACGACTGCAATTATGCCAAAAATGACAATGCAATCTAATAAGTATTGTTTTAAAACAACTTTTTTATCACGTTTAATTTGTACTCTTGGGCTCTCCTCCTCTTCCGAAGTGTCTGAATGGTCCCAGCATCCAATATGTGCAGAATGAATATATGCAGACGTGTCTTAAAGGTAGCCTCATTGTTTCCCATTCACTTAATAAATGTGTCACTTAAGCCTTAGGACGAATAGGCAGAGAATTCCCCTGTGTCCTTTAGTGCCAACCAAAGATAAAACATTAGAGCAAATTTACATTATCTCTTCTTAATTGAGTTCAGCTACAAAGTGAGGTCATTAGACTTTAAATCGCATCTGATCGACAGAGCTGTTTAAAATATGTACATTTGTCGCACAATGGTGGAGCTAGCCACCGTTGTCGACGATGCGCGTGTCTTTGGAGAACCGTCTTGAACACATTTTCTTTGCACTGTTGGAGCAAAACCTTTCACAGGACCCTTTTGCTGAGTGTCAATTTCCGATGCATCCCTTTATAGTTAAGACATTTATGTTTGTCACTTTATGGTCATGGGGCTATATGGAAACTAGTGATGGTTGTTGGAGAAGCACTTGGGGCTAATAAATGCAGATTTGTATTATTATTTATTTTTTAACGATCCCCTCCTGGTCCTTAATAGGGGGTAAAACGTGTTTGGGGTTCACTGCTGTGACTCAGTTGCTATAGTGCAGCCAAGTGGAAATTTCGGCAGTGGCGGAAAAAGCAAGTTTGCTGTTTTCCGCCTGAACGGCTAAACCCGGTAAAAAAAGAAGCAGGCCAAACAAACGGTCTTTGACGTGTGTGTGCGCTTTTGAATTAGATAAGCACCGAGTGGGATTGAGCTCCGGCTGTGCTTGTCTCTGCCAGAAAAACAGTGTTGCGGGAAAAAAATCACTTTGGCATCCGATTCCATGGTTGTTCCATCTCCAGAATCTGTTCTTGTGTCAAAAACACGGGACTGTTTCATGGGGTTTTCATTTGATAACAGAAGTTCAGTGTGCGCACCGCGTACCGTATCTTTTTGAAGTCGCATCATAACGCGCGCACATGGAACCGTGCTCGCGGCTTATTTTGCGTGTTTCCTGTTTAAATTCCATCTGGTCCGCATCCAGCTGGCTCAAGCACAGAGTTTCGGGCCCAAAACCCCGCGATTAAAGAAACGGGCTTGCTTTCGCGTCATATCTGCGCTGTTGAAAATACATCTGTCTATTTTGGAGGACATCCACAATTTCTTTTTGTTTCGGCTTGCGGTTTATTTGTCGATAGTGAGTCTGATTTTAACGGTCATTTAGATGACAGGCCAGCTGAAGCCCTATGGGATATTCATAACTTTAGATATGACCTATATGACCTATCTTAAGTTATGGTGATAAAGTACGCTGAGGAGGAGCTAACCTACTGTACCTCAGTCCTGTCACGATGCTTGTGTGGATAATGCACAGAGACGAAGTATAGAAGATCTCTGGCATTGTAATTCTTATCGACATCTTGTCCAAAAATTACAATTACTTCCTTACTTTTTGGGTTCAGAGTGTCTTATAAATAAAACTATTTACTTTTTTTGCATTTCAGTTCAAATTTGTTTTGTATACTTCTATTTATTTTGGTATTTGTTCATCACTAATGTGTATTATCATTCACTGTCATTTATTATACAGTGGGGTCCAAAAGTCTCAGTCCACTACAAAGATCTGGTTGTTTTCATCATTTGTCAAAAATGAACACAAAATTTTTACTCAGGAGAACAATTTGACCTCTGACTACTTCACTAAGCTCTGTTGATGTAATTACAAACAGCTGAAAAAACCTTTGCAAAGGAAGTGTCCTTTTTTGAGATTAAAGCACTTGCAGTAGCAACGAGAACACATAGAGGGCCATATTAATTAAGTAAACATCCTGTATTAATTGTTACAAGTTCAAAACAACTCACACTGTGTATTAAGAGTGTCCATGTTTAAAACCCAATTGAAAAAGAAGGTGTCACAACATTTTGAGGAAATGAAAGGCAGTTGTGTGCAAACAAAATATTTATAGATATTTCAATTTCATACCATCATTTCTCAAACAATAAAAAAAAAAAAATTGTATCAGTGTTTAATGACATTCTTGAATAACAAATACCACATGAGTAAAAAGTTTGTGTTAGTTTTTGATGAACGATGAAAACAAACAGATCTTGGTAGTGGACTCAGACTTTTGGACCCCACCGTATGTATGAACAATATGTTTATTTTGTGATAAATGATCATTCTGTGTGATAGTTTGGGTTTCTCGATAGACTTTGTCCCAGGTTTCTATTTTCTTTGATGCTGTCGATACTATTCCTTTTTCTTGAGCAAAAATAAATAAATATATATATATATATATACATAAGTAAGAGTGCTTTTATTTAGGTCTGCCCGTAAATGAGCACGGATTGCTTACCAATTATGGGCTTTGTTGACTGAATGGCGGGGACAAAAAAAGACCCAATACGAAATGAGAAACAAAAACGGATATGGGTTAGCGGCACACAATGGCCCACAGGGGCCTGTGGTATTATTTTATGGAAACTAGTCAGGCTGACGGAGGAAAGTATTGAAGTGGCACCCTTTGAAGTCATTCTGCTTTGTTTATGACAACTAGAAAGGGGTGGGCAGGGGGGTTGAGGGGGGGGGTGGAAAAAAACCAGTAAGGGATTGTATTGTTTTTCTCTTTCAGATTGAAAAGCCCAGGTATTTGCGGGAGAAGCCCATCCCCCTGTCTCCGGTAAGTATGTCGCCCCCCTGTGGCGTTGGTCAGAAATACGCGTGGGTCACTCTACTTGGGCTCAACCAGAGCTCTGCCTCCCGACCCCCTCTCAGGTGCAGTCGAAAATGGTGAGTTTTAATTCACCATTTCAAGTTCTATTTATTACATAAGGAATAAAATACCCCGGGCTGTGCAGTTGTATGATAATAAACCACGACAGGGTGATGTGATTCGGTCCTGAGGCAAAGCCAAGGTTATTGAATGATAGTTCAATTGAAATACAATTTTGGACATACGTTTTGTATTGATTTGGAACCTCGATAAGGCCACTCTAGCTGTCTCCACTTCATAGTCGTGCATTATTATTTTCTCCACGTGTTTTACTTGAAAATAATTGACACGCTCTCTCCACCAATCAGAATCAAGTATTCACACAAGCCGTGGTATAAGAGTCAAACAAAGTGCTACGCGTGATTGTAGCATCTCACATGAGCCCGGGATTATTTGTCCCGTCAAGTTCCTGTTCTGACTTTAGGGTGATGTTTTCCTGTCACAGGTCTTAGGGGAAAATAAATGCTGGGGGGAGAAAAAAAGAAGTTAAAATCTGGAAACTGCAGACATTTTTTCTTTCCTAGCAAAATCAGAGAGGGTCGGGCAAGAAAAATGTTTTGGTTGAGCTCGCGTGGAATGACCGACCCTTTTTCTTTCCAGAGTGTTTGCCTTGGCTTGCTGAATCTGACGTTCTGATGCTGTTTTTAATAGATTTGCCTCAAAACAAGCCGAGGAAAAAATAGCACCTTCTGTGGCGATCAGGCAGCTTTTCACTCACAAGAGAAAGAGGTAGGCTTCAAACTACGGGCCCCGACACAGACTGCACCACTGACAGCGGTAGTTACAGCAGTACTGACAGCCACACTAGCAGAGATGTCTTTGAGGGCCTCTCCCCACCCCCCCCTTCCCCTGCCTCTTGACTCGTAGAATAAAATATAACGTTGGGGCCTGGCTCTGATTAATAGCCACTGCATTATACCCTCCGGGGACCTCCTGTACTCAATTATATCCTTCAGCTGAAGGACAGCGCTAGACCAGTGTGGCTTTCCCCAACCGCCGCTATCATAATTCACTTACGCCAAATGACAGGGAGATGTCAAGCACGCTTTTATTGTCTCATTTTAAGTTAAGCCGTTCTTAAGTGTCGCAGATAAGCGCTCGGCGAGATGCAGAGATGAAAGAGCCCGGCCCTAAAGGGTCTAAATTGTTTCTGTCTCTGTTCCTGGTTTTGTGTTTTTCTCCCTCCCTTTCCCTGCTGTAAGAGACGAAGGTGTTCCTTGCTAAGACGGTGGCGCAAGGCTTACAGCGTAGCCGTCTCTCGGCGTTGTGCTGAAACAAGCCGGCGAATGACTGCGTACTGACCATAGATGTATGTTTAAAAGCACACAGCCTCGTCCTTTATAATCATTATCATCCTTGTGATTCCCAGGAAAACAAACACACACACACACACACACACACACACACACAAACACACACACACACAAGCATTCATACACACACACACACACACACACACACAGACACACACACACACACAGACACACAAGCATTCATACACACACACACACATTTAGTTTTCATTAAACCCGTTCAAATTTCAGGCTGAAAGGCTCAGCTTTTAGGATGGAAACCGACCGCTTAATCAACTAAATGGTTTCAACTTTGCGTTGCGCTCCCTCACACCCTCGAGAGATAACAGAGCCATGATGCAATGCAGCCTTTCTCGACTATTCCGTGTGGCATTTTGCATTACAGTACAGCAGCTTCTCGTATTGATTGGGCATAACGACTGTGAGCCTAGGGCTGAGTTCTAGCCTGCTGTGCTAGAAGACCGATGGCAAAATGAACAGTAAGTGGGTCAAACATTACTTAGCGGATGAGCAGATGCCGATTCCTACTGTAGGGCTATAGTCTAGTGGGGGGCTGCAGTAGGCATGTCAGTCAAGTCTTCCTGTTAAGGAAGTGTGCTAGTACGCTAAACAAATTGAGAGAGCAATGTCAGTACGGTTAGCTGCCTCAGCCTTTTGGCCTTCCGGGGCTCTTATAAGTTTTTGTGGTCTGTTTGGTGCAAAAGATGTACCTGGTAAATCGAGGTGGCTATTTTTGCCCTTGAGTAACCCATGTGAGGCATGATTTAATGCTTAAAGCGCTGGCAGAGGATCCATTCGGGTCATGCTTAAATACAGTGACAAAAGTTTAAAAAGTTGGTATTGTTTTGCCGTACGTTGTGTTGAACGAGAAATGTCGTAAACCTCAGAAATATTTCCATTGTACGTTGGCCTGAATTTATTCAATGTTTGTCCTTAACTTTGACTCATAGTTACACGTGAGTGTATTTTTCTTCACAAATGCAGTTTGGTGACAAGCAAAATTAATTAAAAGAATTGTGGTTAAGGATAAATGCTGATTGAATCCAGACTATAGTTTATTTCAGAATCCAGACTTTACACAACCCCCCCGCCCCCTCCCCCCCCTACCGGTCTCACGCTGAGGGAACCAGCAGGGCCAGTCTGACCTGCATGGGGGTTTCTGATGTTGTCGATTTGCTGCCGTGTTTTGGGGGCTTAGGCTTGTGTGTGTTAAAAGGAGAAACTGTCAATATTGCGGGGTTAGGTTTCTCTTCCCACGTTGACATAGAGGTTTGGTTGTTTTTTTCGGGTTGCGATTGATGTGGTGTGGCTCCCACCTGTTTGATGTGGTGTTCAGGTGGCGGGTTGCCGTTATTTTGCCTATGTGATTGCCTTGGAAACGTATCCGTTCCCACGGAGACCAGGTTTACCCTCTGTTAGTTGGCTGGTGTGGTAAATATGCCACTTAGTAAAATAGTGTAGCACATTTAAAGCATTTCTATAGCATTATGATGTTTAATTTACAGGACCATGCTGAAGGGCTTACAACATTATTACAATCCTCAATAATACCACCGGCAGCAAATACAATTAGATATGAGTGAGATTATTCTAATCCTTCTTCTGTCACCTTCACTTATTTTTGACTTTTCAAAAAAGTAAATCTTTCTGATTTGAGATTGAGTATTTTTTACTTGCATAATTCTGAGCATGTTTTGGCTTGTTGGTTCTGAGTATGTTTTGGCTGGTGTGGTTCTGAGTATGTTTTGGCTGGTGTGGTTCTGAGTATGTTTTGGTTTGTGTGGGTCTGAGTATGTTTTGGCTTGTGTGGGTCTGAGTATGTTTTGGCTTGTGTGGGTCTGAGTATGTTTTGGCTTGTGTGGGCCTGAGTATGTTTTGGCTTGTGTGGGCCTGAGTGTTTTTGGCTGGTGTGTGGGTGTAAGTATTTTTAGAAGGTCTAGATGTGTATATATCACTTTTCTGCCGGCTTGTACAGGGCCCTGAACACTCCTCAGATGATGAATCAGAACAGGGAGGCACCTGGCCTGGTGCACTGTGAAACGCAGGCCTTATTTGTGTTGGAGGCTCCTGCGATCGCAAGAGTCGCTATTCTCCGTCTGGCTGCTTTCGTAAACGCCAGACCGGACCGTTTCCTGTTTTTCTCTTTCATTTTAATGAGAAAAATATTTCAGCTGTGGTACAAAAATCGTAATTCTAAGTAACACGGTTTTTCTGTTTCGGATTAGGAAACATTACTAATGAAAGTCCAAGTGTTATCGTCTTTGGTACTTGGTGAATAAATCTCGCTCTCAAAACGCTTTCTAAATCGTTGAACATAAAGAAGATGCAGTAAAATGCGCCGCGAGTCAGAGGCGAACGGCCTGTGTTTTGAAAATAGTGTTTGTACTGGCAGAGGCGAGTTTGGCGCGGTCGATGGGAGCTGAAAGCTTTTTTGGATTGACTTAAAAAGACGACAGGAGAGATCCACCCTTGGACACTTCTCTGGGGTTGCGCTACGTATCACGCTTCCAAAGTGGGTGACTCAGTCAAAGACACCTGAGCCATATAATCACTTCAAACCATTCCATGAACCCCACCCCCTTCCCCCGGTCATCAAGGTGCCAGCTAGTGTATCCGGGAAATGACTGTGACATCCCTCCCCCGCACAACGCTGAATGGAACATCCCACCCGTGTGACATCACAGCTATCTTGATCTTTGCCAGGTGTCGACAAGCATCAGAAGATGGATAAGATTGTGGCTCACACCACACATCACTCGTGAGGGGCATCCAAGCCTCAGACAAAATATATACTGTATGTACAGTATATATATATTTGTTTTTTTGAGGTGGATAATAATATTTGGTAAAGCAAATGCAGGCACAGGTGTGTGCAAACTGGAAAGTGAAATATGGGCGCTACTTGCGCAACTGTCCGCCAGATCTTATTTCCTCTCTTTTTTCGCCCCTTTGAACCATCCAAAAAAGCTGCAGTCAATCAACTTCATCTCTGGCGTTTGAAGTGTCTGTGCAGTGCTTCAGAAGCCTTCAGCCATCTTGTTCTCATCAGGCCCAAACGCCCACTCTGTTCTCACTGAGGTGTCCTTCTTCCCCATTCCGCTCCTGAAAGAGACTCCTCTCGCTTTGCACAGTGGGAACTGTTGAGAAACCCCAGTGACGGAAGGCCTAAATATCCTTACAGCGGATGGAAGAAATGTGGCCCTCCATATTTGGCCCCAGTTCTAACAAAAAATATTTTGAATGGTCTCTGTTGAGTAGATAGTTAGGCCACTGGATAACTTTGTTATGGACAGTGGGGAAATGTGTTATGCTTAATTTGAAAGAATTGTCTTAAAAATAAATAAATAGTTTCAGATTTTTTCCAGTTTTTCTCCCAGTTTGGTAGCCAATTACTCCCTCTATTTATTTCTATTTACCCTCCCCACACAAGTCCGCCGCTCATCTCTACAAGGCAAGCTAATTCTCAGAGGGCAGCGAATTCCGCTTCCTTCGAGATGGAATTCGCCCACCCACGTTCTGGTGGCTCCTTACGTGCCGGACCCGAGCCGGCTCACCCTCCTCCCTGGGGCGGGCAGCCAAATGCCACCCCGATCGGGGCTAACGTCCCGCGTCCCTGACAGGCAGCGCCCACCGTATCGGACCAGCCAAAATACGGTGTGTTAGACCGCTACGCTATCCGCCGCCCCCTGTAAATATGAATATAAATATAAAGTCAAATTAACAACACAGCCATGACAGATTATAAGGCACAGTCAGAAGATTTCAAAGTGGACAACAATATTAATAAATATGACCTTTCATTTTCAGTTACAAAGCATTAAAAAAAAACCCAAAAAAACCCCAAAAATATGGAACCAAGCTACAACAATTCGCTGTCATTATGAGGATCAATGAATTGAAAGAAACCCTCCAGATCGAGGTCTACATGTTACCCAGAAAACACCACTGCGGGGATGGGGGATGTTTTTACGTGCCGTTTGTTTTGCCCTCAGGGACACGGAAGTGTTTCCCAGAAGAGGGAAGCTCAGACTCCTTTTAGAGACGATGATTCACACACATCAGTGCATCTCCAGTACATCAGCTTCCTGTACAGTGCTGTGAGACCAGTGCTGTTTCCCAGGGATACAATGCTTAAATGCTGGCACTTCCTGTTAACGCACTGGTTTTAAGTGTTGCGACGGCGGTAACTAATCGAATTCCCCTAGCCCAGGGGCCCACAACTTCCTTTCTTAGGGGCAGGTGTGTATGCAGTTTTTTTGTTACAACTGATTACTCTGTCATAATTTTCTATATGGCTGTGTACACCAATGCTGGGATCACTCTTATGTCGGACCATAGTTAAAAAAAAAAAAAAAAAAACAACAACAAAAAAAAATGTGCTGATGTGCAGTCTACAGCTGTAGTTCACAATTTTATCGAAAATGTCAGATCAATTACATTATTGGGCTAATTGAACAATTAAGAGTAGGGGTGGCAGGAGTGCAGGTTGCCCACTGAGGCCGGGGTTTGATTCTGGACGGGAGTCCCATTCAGGGGCTGCGATTGGCTATCTGACGGGGGGACGCCGGCAGGAGTAATAATTAAGTTGAAGTTTGTATTAAATCCTGGACCAGATCAGCCGTCGTTTGGGAGCACCTGCTGTAGACCCTGCGGTATATCATCATCTTTAGAACACAGATTGCTTTCGGTAACGAGGTAACATATATTCTGTGTGAATCAGAATATCCCTGCAGAATCACGGCATTCAACATTCTCTTGTTGGAACAAAAGGTCACTTCCAATCTGAGACATCTATAAACTGAGGCATTATAATAATTATATATATATATACACAACTAACAGCAAAGATAGCTAGCAAGCTGAAGTGGGTTTTGCATATGCTCAACAGCAGTCAGAACGGACTTCTCGCTGCAGCGTGACTTGTAATTACTTCTTCCAGACTCGGTGACAAATTCACATGAACCAATTTCCATATTTTAATGAATTTGTTACGCCGGCCTCTTCCGGTGCTTTAAAGGAAGGACCGAAACCTCGGCCGAAGCAGGGAGCGGCGCGCGGCGCTCTGGCCGCTGAAGTGAGAGCGCGTGTTCTGCTCGCGTCTGTTGCCTCAGACCCCAGCAGATTGAGCTTTTTTCATTTTTTTTTTTTCATTGTATTTTAAAAAAAAATTCATTTTTTTTTACAAATGATTGAAATTCCACCGTTTCGCACATTTTGCAAGTCAAATTTTTAATTGCATCCTTTGTCACGACTGAACTCTAAATTGTGATGCGGTATTGTCTCATTCCATCCTTAGTGCTTCTGTGTGACTCAGTAGGTAGAGCACGGCGTTGAAAACGCTTGGCTTGTGGGTTCAGCTCCCACAGGGACCACATATACTGAAAAATTTATGCATTCAGTACTGTAAGTCGCTTTGGATAAAAGCGTCTGCCAAATGGCCTATATTTTATATTATATTATTTTTCATGTTTGACCGTGGCAAAGTCTACTGAGATGTTTCTCTTTTTTTTTTTTGGAGGAAAGCTCTCTGGTTGCAGGTGGCTGCAGTTGTGTGGCGGTAAATGGCGCCAGTTTGAGTTCTTCTGCTTACAGAACCTTTGGCTCTGTGCAGTAGGTCTGTGTCTAAGCACTGGAACCTGGATCATGATACTGTGTCAGAGAGGATCCCTTGCGTCACCATTCGGAAACATTCAGTACGATAGGGTTTAAGGCACTGTGATTGGAGAAACAGAGTGAGGTACAGTTTAAGGCAATCTGATTAGAAACAATTTATTAAACAGTGAGTGTGGGTGGGTGAGTGTGTGAGTGAGTTTATTTGATTGAGTGTCAGTGAGTGTGTGAGTGTGTGTGTGTGTGTGCGTGTGCGCGAGAGTGTGTGTGTGTGTGTGTGTGTGTGTGTGTGTGTGTGTGTGTGTGTGTGTGTGTGTGTGTGTGTGTGAGTGTGTGAGTGTGTGTGAGTGAGTGTGAGTGAATTTCTCCCCATGTTTTAAAAAGACGGTGTGCATAAATATAAAGGTATTCACGGTAGACGGGACACTTTGAGAGCAGGGTGCTCTGTGTTCTCGCAGTAATGGCTGCCAGCTGGTGCCGAGAGAGTGACGCACAGTGAGTTTGACCTGTGGATGAGATTTCCCAGAGAAACAAGTGAACTTCTGACAGCGATCCCTCCTGTGCTCTCCGGGAAAAGGCAAGAAAAATGAGAAAATGAACCGCGGTATAAATCAGCTCATATTTCTGCTGCGTTACACCACGCCTGTTTTTGTGGTAAAACATGTTTCGCACGGCTAAGCACAAAGGAGGCTGGCATTATCCTGTCATAGCGGGCTCTTCCACGTTGTTGTTCCACACCTGCATTTCCCCTCCTTCCTAAAGGGCAGCGTGACCGACCGCTGCCGCGGTCCGGTTTTGAGCCGGTGTGGCCGGTGGGGAGGGGGGCGAAAGCGCTAAGTCATTAGGGAGCGTCTCGGAGCGTCCAGCCTTACGTAAAGGTTAGAAACCTGGCCTGCGAAACACTGCCTTTGAACAGAAGGACCTTCCGTCGGCTTTAAAGCGTGGCGGCGGGGCACTGTGTTTTCCTGCTGCTTTGCTCTGCCTCAGGGCCTGGCCAGCATGTTGTCATTTACATTTTAGGCATTTAGCAGACGCTCTTATCCAGGGAATCTTACACACTTTACATTTATTTTCATACAATCCGTTTATGCGGCTGGATATTTACTGAAGCAAATGTGGGTTAAGTACCGCGCTCAAGGGTGAAACGGCAGTGCCCCCACCTGGGAAGCGAACCGGCAACCTCTGAGTTACAAGCTGTAGGTGTGTTTGGTGCTTGGATACAGCTGCAGGTGTGTTTGGTGCTTGGGTAGAGCTGTAGGTGTGTTTGGTGTTTGGGTACAGCTGCAGGTGTGTTTGTTGACCTTGGTCTCTGTCCTCCGCAGGGCGAAATGAAGGCCAAGGTGCTGGAGGCCAGGTATCAGGAGGAGTGGCTGAAGATGCAGCAGAGGCACGACGCAGACGTGCAGAAGGTGAGAGGCGCCACAGCACCCGATGCCTTCAATGCAGCACTCGTACTGCAGCAAGCATCCATAATATATGTTGAATATATACGAGTTCACCTCACTTCTGTATGTGTGTCTGTCTGAATATTAGGGATTATTCCATTGTAGCCGTTTAATAACTGAAAAATGACACTTACAATGTACAGAATGTATATACAATATATATTGTTTTTGTCTGTTGTTCTGTTGAATAAGGTGGGGGATCGGTCGGTGGGGGAAAAGGGAATTAAGGGCATTGGGGTTGTGAACAGCACGTCTGATGTCGTTCACATCACGTCTGTCTGATGATCACTTCAAAGGAGAGTGTGTGTAAAGAGAACTCACGAATACAGACTGGCGAAATGTCACATTTTGGCCCAAATTCAGCTTCCTTCAGAATTAACAACGAATAGATCCGTTAAGAGTGCGCATCATGCTTAAAATCAGGCTCGGCGGTGTGTTAAGAAGAGGAGGGGCTGGCCTGCCGGGCCAATGGCAGTGAGGATAAATAAAAGCAATGTTTAAACTGAGTAGAGAGGGTAATGAGAATCGGCTTTCGGCAGCGAGAGCACTGGATTGTTACGGTAACATATATTAGATGTTAAAGTTGGTTGGGGGTTAAAGGAAGGAAACTACGGTGAAAAGGGTCGCGCATTGAGTGTCTCTTTAACGGTAAAAGAAAGCGTGTGGAAAATGTCTCTGCAGCAGAAACACGGGCTGCTCTTCAGAAGGCCCTTTGAAGAGGAGGAGCAGCCCTTTCTTCCGCTCCAGATGGGCCTCCGTCGAGCGCGTTTCAGTTTGCCGGCTCATCCTAGACCTCCCTCTTCCTCCGCGACTGCTCAGAGAAGAGGGGGATCAGGTGTTTGCGGTTATCACGTCCACACCTTGGGCTTCGCGCCAGTCGAATTGAACAAAGGCCGCATTTGCGTGCCCTCTCGCGGCCTGTGAATCGCGAGCAGGAAGTGATTGTAAACAGCATATTATGGGTACACTGATCAAAATAAAGAGGAATTCAGAACAGGAACACAATATTCTGTTCATGTTCTGACACATGAAGGAATATTAATAACGCAAACGTCCTTCAGCACTCTATTTTGAAAAAATACTTGACATGTGTGTTTGTTTCTTCATGCAAAATACCAGGATGTGTAGCTACATACATAATGGCGTGTTAATGTAAACTTATCAAGCGTTAGTAGCAACCAAATTGAATCAAGTGAAGATGTGGGACTCATTAGTTTAGAGATGTATTTCATGCCAGGGGTAGAATCTTCAGAAATAAGGTCTGGTGTTTTGTTTTAAGTGTGAGCATAGAGTTATGTATTTTTCACACACTCACCCACCCACACAAACGTACAACATGATGCATCATCTAATACATAATATATTGATAGGGATTAATTACACCACAATTGTAATTATCTCCTATATGTCACCAAAAGTATACAGTGGATCCAAAAGTCTGAGTCCACTACCAAGATCTGTTTGTTTTTATTGTTCATTGAAAACTAACACAACATGTTTACTCGTGGTATTTGTTATTCAAGATTGTCATAAAACTGATACAAATGTAAAAAATGTTTGTTTGAGAAAGGACGGCATGAAATTTTAATATCTATAAATATTTCATTTGCACACCATTGCCTTTAATTTCCTCAAAATGTTGTGACACCTTATTTTTCATTTAAGTTTTAATACATGGACACTTCTAATACACAATGTGAGTTGTTTTGGTCTTGCAACAATTAATACTGGATATTGACATAATTAATATGGTCCTCTATGTGTTCTCGTCCCTACTGCAGGTCCTTTAATCTAGAAAAATCCTTTGCAAAGGTTTTTCCAGCTGTTTGTAATTATGTCAACAGAACTACTTGAAATTGTTCTCCCGAGTAAAACATTTGTGTTCGTTTTTGATGAATGATGAAAACAAACAGACCTTGGCAGTGGACTCCCACTTTTGGACCCCACTGCATATTCGCAAAAAAAACATCCTTTAATTCTTATGACGTCCTGAAATATGAAAAAGTCATTTTGGCAGTGTGTAATACAATGCACAGCATGCACAATTACGCGAAAGCTAAGGCTGTACAAAACTGCACTGGCAGAAGCAGAAGGCCTAACTGTGTGTGTAGGTGTGAGTGTCTGCTGGAGGTATATTCATACAAAATATGTTCCTGTGGGTAATTGGTCAGCGCAGTGGCTGGGCTGAGAGTTGGGACTGACATGGGGCGCATCCTTAAAAGGGTAAAATGGCTCTCCTAAAAGCATGCGTCTCTCCCGGGATGGAGTTACCATGGACCCCATGTCTCTGGCCCACTGTGTTAACTTCACAAAGTGTGGCCAAATTGTACTCTTTTGGGAAATGACAGGAAATAAATTGCACGTCCTTTACAAAAATTGTGTGAAGGCAACCTCCAGCCCCATGGGTGTCTGTCAGTCCCTCTCTGATGTGCTGGGAGAATGACATGTCTCCTAATGGAGGGAAACAAGGAAGAATCCTCTCAAGTTCTCTTGATGCTTTTTTATTTTATTTATGAATTTTTTTGGAAGAAAAATCATACTGCTTCATTTTTTAAGGAACATGAATTTGTTTGCTGTCATGAGTGTGTGTGCCCGCTGTGTGCGCTCTTGAGCGTGTGTGTGCATGTGACCATTTCATGACAGAAAACAAATCCCCTCGGAGAGATCTGTGTATAATAATAATAATAATAATAATAATAATAATAATAATAAACTGTATTTATATAGTACCGTTCATACAATAAATACAATCGCTTCATTGAACAGATTGTACATGAATCTATTACAGAAAATAGATGAATCATAAATAAATAAAAGATAAATAAATTGAACAATGATAAATTAAATTAAATCGAATTGACATAACAATGTAAATGCCAAACATGTTGCATTTAAACACCCGGATAAAAATAACCGACGATCGTAAAAAGTACAAACACAAGGGTTTTTTCTGTGTGTCCCCTATCTGCTGCTGAAGATTTCACTTTTTAGTGTTGGATTCCAAGCAGCTGAAAGCGCAGGAAATCAGTTTATTATTGGCCCTGTAAATAAGGCCAAACGCTGCCTGCCTGCCCCTGGCAACCGGGTATCTCCTTCAAATTCCTGCGCCTCTTCAGAAGGGCGACCGCCCCGTCTGCAGAACAATAACGGAATTTGTACGATGGGGCGCAGTGGGAGGGCTGTGGAGGACTCACCACAGAGGAAGAAACGTGCCATGTCTACAGGTCCCGGGGAGGGGAGAGCGTGTGCAAGGTTTACAAGTGTGGTTTAGGTGTAAATCGGTGGTTCTCAAAACTGCAGGTCAGGTTCCACCGGTGGGTCGTAGGAGGCGTTGGGGTGTCGGTTGCCAGATGACACGTGAGAAAAAATAACTTGGTGTGTAATGCACTCTCCACTGATGTTCGCGGCAGACAAATTCAACAGTGGACCTGTCACATGCACTGCACTAGTTATGGTGCAGGTGTTTTGACTTAAGTTGAAAAACATTCACATTCCATGTTTTGATCATGCATTTTAGTAAGGGGTGGGGGTCACAGAAAATGTATTTTCATTAAGTGGGTCAGAGGCACCCCTGATTTTAAATCATTTCCTTTTATGGTTTACTGACCTGCCCCACAATCTAGAATCAGATCCTGGCTCTGGCAGTGCTGTCTCTGACTGTCGATCACATGGGGAGACACAATATGTCAACCGTCGCCTCCTTAATCATGCATTTAGTCTAAAACATTTATTAATGCATCAGGATATTTAATGACTTATAACGCAGGCATTACTGCTTTATTAAGGATTTATAAGTAGACTGCATTCTAAAATGTTACTCTTTAAGTCTTTTTGGCCCCTACATCTGAGTGTACTTCCCCCTCCAATAACAGAGTGTGCATCCATGAATATGGATTAGGTACAGCCAATTTCAGAGTTTCAGCCAAGTGTTTTGCGACCTACATGCTATAGAGTTGGATACAAGTAGTGGTCAAGAAATTGGAAGCACCAATATGATGCCACTATGGGACCCTGCTCTGTAGAGTTCTTGATGGACCGTTCTTGATGAAACTGCCTGCTCATACCCCGATTTAAATGTGCAGCCACAACACCTGTGTGGAAACACCTGCTTTCAATATACTGTGTGTCCCTCCTTCACTCAAGTGTTTCCACCTTTTTGCCCACTACCTGTGTGTGTGTGTGTGTGTGTGTGTGTGTGTGTGTGTATACACACACACATAGGTATATAGGTATATACAGGGGGTAGACAGAATAAATAATGGAAACATCAAACAATATATGAATATTTATGAACTAATATGGAGTTGGGCCACCTTTTGCCTTCAGAACAGCTTCAGTCCTTCTCGGAATGCTGTGTTGATTTTAAAACGTATTTTATAGCAGAGACGTGTTGTTAATTAGTATTGACATTAATATGAAACACGTGTAGACTTCACATGTGTGAAATTGCTATTCCGCCACTTAAAAATATGAGTCCTTTTCTGTTTGGCATTTCCATTATTTTGTACACCCCTTGTACATTATGCACGTGAGATGTGACCATGTCTGACTGCTTGTTGACATGCCCGCACGCCAGCCCTTCATGTGTGTACTGAATGAATCATCGCTACTGAATAATGCAGATGTGCCCGCGCGCAATCACAACTAGAGCGCTGCTCAGTGCCCTTAGGCTGTCGAAATGATCACTTTATATATTTGTTTTTGCTATATCCTTTGGTTTTAGTTGGCGACCATCTTGTGTAGGCCCGTGTGTTGCAAATGCAATGTCAACAGATCAGTCACTTGAACGGGTCATTTAAAGGCATTTATGTTCTGTATTTGCCATTTCTCTCCTCTTAACTTTAATTAGCATTTTTTTTTAAAAGACATATTTATATCTTCTCCTCGGATTGAGAGGCGTAGTGGAAACACGCCTGAAAACATACCTGCTTTCTTCCTCAAAGCTGTTGAAAATGTGTTTGAATGCGTCGCGAACAGCGGCGGCGAGCATAAATGTTCGAGGACTGGAAATAGAGCGAGCGTTGGAACATTAAAAATGCTTTTCCAGCGCTCGAAATATTCTAATTAGCAAAGTAGGTCACCGAATGAAAGACCGATTTAGCTTGAACCATCCGTTTAGACGAACAGTGACTTTTAAATCCGGTGTCGTGTGAGGACAACGGCGCATGAAAGCGCCTAGGATCGAGAGTGAGTCACTATGGTAATGAGGCTGTGAGACTGTGGCAATGTATGCATCCTCTGATTCGCTTTAGCATGGCACACCCCCCCACATAATCTCTAAGAGGCACATTTTAAATATTTAGATAGAGCCAAAAAACTGTGGTGAACTGTGGAGGTTTTTGTGATGCAAAGCTGCCGCATCGCAAGGCCTCGCGTCGCGTCAGCGGGTGCCGCCACACGCGACCGAAACATGCGGACGCGCCTTTGGGTCAGGCGAGAGGCGGAGGAGGGCAAACGCTTTGGCCCACACCTGTACAGCCTTGCTGGCTCGAAGAAGTAGAAGAGTGAAATCTTTGAGGCTGCGCCGTCTCTGGGTTCGTTTAAAGGTGAGGCGTTGGCAGCGATGTGCTGGGTGCCCCCAATCAGTCAACATGTTTTTAATCTCCACAGGGAGGAGGGTCTCTGGTGGATTTCTTTTTATACCGTATTTTTCCGGGTACTCCTCGATTTGGAACGTCAAATGGCAACTGCTGGCCCACCCCATTCCCGCCCAACGCAGACTAGCTTGTACGTCCTCTGAAGTGCAAGCATTCAGCCACCGCTTCTTTTGTCTAGGGTTTTGCTAGGGTTCTGGCAGCTCGCGGTGGCCCAACGTCCTACTAAGACCCTTTATGTTGGTGTTTCCTTTATTTTGGCAGTTTAAACTTTTGGGGTTTTAACATTTTCCTGAGTATTGTTAAGTACTAAAGGTCAACAAATTCTCAAAATGAGAGCCCCCCCCGCCCTCACCTTTATCCTGCAATTAAAAAAATAAATTGCCTACCAAACAAAATCTAAATTCATTTTGAAAACCCCTTGATTTTCAGCTTTTTTTGGGTTGGGTTTCTGAGTCGTGACTGAAAATGAACGGTTGCCTTTTGATTGAAGCGAACATCACACAAAAAAATCCCTTCTGCTGCATACGAGCTATTTAAAAGGTAAAGAGAAGTTAGCTTTTTTTTCCGGCGGAGTGCTTCTTTAAAGAAAACAACTTGTGTACGCTCGGAAATTGGTAAGAGTCAAATTCTGTCAGTGTTGTGGATATTACGCTCGAGGCAAAAGGCACGCGGGGCTTAATTTCACAGAGCTCAAAAGGGGCGAAGAAAGCATCTCGAGACAGATTAACATCCGCAGCTTTTACTGTCTCCTCCCGAGCTGCCGTATCTCTTTCTGATGTCGGGAAAACCACGCAGGCTCTTCAAAGGCCGTGAGCCAGTGTGCCGCGGCTCTTTATCTTAGCTGACATTAGTGAATCTAATTGAGCTCGCGTCTTCACAACAAATCCACCGGCTTTCAGAACTGCATCCAAATGAAGAGATTAGCTCCCAAGGTCAGCGCGCCGCTCCGCGTGGATCATGCCTGTGACCGCCGGCTCTGGTAAACGAGGCACGTGACACACCCGTTTGAACTCTGGCCCCGGCATCCGAGAGCTGAACCGGACGAAATGGAGATGCCTGCAAAAACGCATCGCTAATTAGTCTCTCGTGCCACAAACCTTTCAATGTGTATTATTTAAGAATGCAAAGAAAAGGATTGGATCGTCAAACAGGATAGCAAAACAAATGTGTTGGCGATGAGCGATAAAGTTTCTTGATGCTAGGATGTTTATTCGTTTGTCTCGTATTTCAGTTCTGATTGGTCTGACAAATGGGGAGCAGTGCGAGGAGGATTGGACTAGACGGTGGACTATTGATGGTCCTGATTGGCTAACGCTGCCTAAAAGCAGTGCAATTTTGGGAAATGGAGTCAAGGGTGTTGCTTGAGGACAATTAAATGGTATGGCAGGACAAACACCTGGTCATTCCTGAAATTATGATGATAACGATGACCACAACAATGCCACTTTGAAATTGCTCCAGTTCAAATGTAGAATAGAGATGGTCACCAGTGGGGGAAAAGAATAAAACCCTGGCTCATTCACATGCTATCAGGTCACCATCATCTCCTTACGATTTGTGCGATAACAACACAAGGATGTTTGATGATAAGGACGGGCCATTCAGCCCATCCAAACGCATCGTTCAACCTACTGCCTAGAGAGCATCTAGAAGGTGATATCCAGAGGTGTTTGTAGCTGTTCATAACAGTAGACTTGTTTCGCAGAACCTGGACCTCTCCTGTGCTCGGCACTCGGAAACCAACCACAAAGTAAAGTCTGACACAGGCCTGGGTTCAGTCAACATTATTTTCCTTTAACTTCGACTATTAATAAATACATTCAAGTGTTCCCTTTTTTTCCTCCTTAACAAAACAAAGATTGCAGAGCTCAGAGACTCACCAAACAGTGCGCATGAAGAAAAAAAGATTAACACTTTCATTTGTTAGTGAGCCAAAAAGTTTAGGACAAACGATGACTAAATCTGGGCCACTGCGCAGCTCAGTTCTTTCACACCATTGGTTGTCACTGTGTGGTAGTGTGATATACAGGTAACTGCCAAATTAAATAAAACACCAACGTAAAGTGTCTTAATAGGGCGTTGGGTCGCCAAAACAGCTTAAATGCACCTTGGAATAAATTCTACAAGCGTCTGGAACTCTTGGAGGGAGGCAACACCATTCTTTCACAAGAAATTCCATAATTTGGTGGTTTGTTGATGGTAGTGGAAAATGTTACCACAGGTGTCACTCCAGAATCTCCCATAAGTGTTCAATTGGGTGGAGATCTAGTGATTGAGATGGCCATGGCATGTGGTTTAAATCATTTTCATGCTCATCAAATCATTCAGTGACCACTCGTGCCCTGGATTGGATATTGTCATCCTGGAAGAGACCACTCCCATCAGGATAGAAATGCTACATCATAGGATGAAAGTGATCACTCAGAATGGCTTTGTATTTATTGCTGTTTACCTTGCCCTCTAAGCGGGTGAGTGGACCAAAACCATGCCAGGAAAATGCACCCCACACCATAACAGAGCCGCCAAAACCCTTCATTTACTCGTGTTTCCTTTACTTTGACAGTTACCTGTATTTCATAGGCTATAAAAGAGTGTGCTGTAACACTGTAGTTCACAGTGAGGCGCCCCCTGTCTGAGATATACAGATCCGATTGACCAGAACTCAATGTCCCCTCCAGATATTGGACAGGAAGAATGGCGAGATTGAGGAACTGAAGACCATGTACAGGACCAAGCAGAAAGACTTGGAGGAGACCACCCGCAAATTGGAGAAGAAAGGTGAGGGATGTCCAGACGGTTCCTATGGGTGTTCAGTCTAGAGCAGCTTTTGGATGGGTGGAGTCTAGAGGGAGTCCTACTGGTGGGTGGAGTCTAGAGGGGGTCCTGTGGGTGGGTGGAGTCTAGAGGGGGTCCTGTGGGTGGGCGGAGTATAGAGGGAGTCCTACTGGTGGGTGGAGTCCTCCTGGTGGGTGGAGTCCTAGGTGGGTGGAGTCCCTGTGGGTGGGCGGAGTATAGAGGGGGTCCTGTGGGTGGGTGGAGTCTAGAGGGAGTCCTTTGGGTGGGTGGAGTCTAGAGGGGGTCCTGTCGGTGGGCGGAGTCTAGAGGGGGTCCTACTGGTGGGTGGAGTCTAGAGGGGGTCCTACTGGTGGGCGTGCCCTTTGCCAGCTGCGTGGAGTTACGGCATTAATGAGATCACTGCTGTGTCAGATATTTCCTGTTTTTAACCACTGTGCAATGACAGCGATGCCGTCTCTCTCCTGCAGTTCAGAGCCTGGTGCGGGAGTCACAAGTCATCCGTGAGAGCAAAGACAAGCAGATCACAGAGCTGAGGAAGATGCAGGATGAGAACACCGACTCGGTAAAAAACGAGTGGGAAAAGAAGGTAAAGGAGGGGGGCTACTCTCCTGGAGTTTCCGCCAGTTACCGCCACATTAAAGGAGGCTGTGCTTGAATGCGGCAAAATCAGCAGTGCCCGCAAAGGCCTTGGCCTGCCTGACCATCCCACCTTTCACCTGTCATAGCCCTCGAATTTGGGATTTGGATTGGGTGTTCTAGCACGAGACTACGAAATTTGTTAGCGTGTGGAATTTTGATTGGATATTGGGAAGATGGATGTGGTTTTGATTGGATACGATTTCTGTCAAATTTTGGGGTAAAGCTGGGACTTTTTTGAGTGAAAAACATGATTTTGATGAGATTTTGATGTAAAGGATGGGCTTTTAATTGTAAATTGGGAAGAGGGATGTGATTTTGATTGGATTTCAGGGCGAAGAATGAGATTTTGATTGGATATTAAGGTTAAGAATAGCAGTTTAATTGGATGTTGGGGTGAAGGGCAGGATTTTGATTGCGTGTTTGACATTTGTTCCCGCCCAGCTGCACACCGCGGTGGCGGAGATGGAGCTGGAGAAGTTTGAGATGCAGAAGAAGCACACGGAGAACATTCAAGAGCTCCTGGACGACACCAACCAGCGGCTGTCCAAGATGGAGTCCGAGTACAGCGCTCAGACACAGCGCACAGTGAGTGTGGTCCGGACACGGCGAGTAAAAGAAACGTGGACACGGTATTCCTCTGCTTGTGCTGGCTGTCTGCGGGAGATGCAAGTCTGTTCAGTCCGTGCTCTCTGGTGCCTCTTGCACATTACCCACAGGGGGTTGTCCTTAATTAGATGCCCGGAAAAGATGTCCGATTTCTGACGTCTTTCAGGCACTTGGGATAATCAGATTAGCATGTGATCAAGGATATGAGGCACAGGACAGTGAAACGAGTGGGGTTGTGATGAAGTGTGACTGGTTGTGATGAAGCCCGATGATTCATTGATAGGCGGGTTTGGGGGGCGGCGGATAGTGTAGCGGTCCAACGTGTCGTATTTTGGCCGGTCCGATACGGTGTGCGCTGCCTGTCAGGGACGCGGTTCGAAACCCATCTCTACCAGACCGGCACTGGTCATCAACCCAGATTGGGGGCAGCATTTGGCTGTCCGCCCCAGGGGGGAGGGTGAGCCGGCTCAGGTCCGCCGTGAGGCACTTAAGGTAGTCTCCAGAACGTGGGTGGGTGAATTCCATCTCAAAGGAAGCGGAGTTTGCTGCCCTCGGATAATTAGCTTGCCTCGTAGAGATGAGCGGCGGACTCATGTGGGGAGGGTAAATCAAAATAAATAGAGGGTGTAATTGACTACCAAATTGGGAGAAAAATGTTAAAAAAATTGAAAACAAAATGTTAAAAATGTTAAAAGTGGTGTTGGAGGGCAAGTAGGGTGTACTCTTCCCTTTGGACCAAATAGAAATCTGATTCCCCGTGACACTTATGGCGCTGTGCTGTAGGTGTTAAACCAAGGTCCTGACTCACTGTTGTCATTACAGATCCCATGACACTTGTTTTTAATTTATTTTGTTTCTGATTTTATCCCATTTTCTCCCAATTTGGTAGCCAATTAGACCCGCTATTTTTATGTCAATCCCCCCCTAGTAATGTGAGTTCGCTGCTGTAGTCCTGACGAAGGCGAAGGCAAAGTGACGCCTCTTTCGAGATGTCACTTCTGGCGACAACCCCGGTCTCCGTCCCACGCTGTAACCACTGGACCACGCGGGAGGCCCCCCATGACACTCTTTGAGACAGTAGGGGTGTTAAACCCTGGTGTACTGGTCAAATTCCCACAAAAATCACCCCATGCATCTGATTGGCTCCACATTGCCCACCCACATTGGTCCCTCAAGTCATCACTGCAAAAGAGAATGGAATTCTCAGATGACCTACCTCATTAAATGAAGTTTTAAAAAAAAGGGGGATATCTCACCCCCCCTCCAGCTCAGCACGTACCACAGTGTTAAGGCGCGTCCTTGTGTACGTGTTTCCAGGCTCGTCCCCGTGTGGCTGTGCGCCTCTCCGAGCACGTCCGGGGGCAGGCCTTCATTATGGGATGTTCTCTCATGCTGGCATGCAGTGTGCCAGGACACAAGCCTGGGCAGATGGCCCTCGGCCCACCGTCTGATTAAATCCGTTGATGAAACGGGGATGGCTTTCGATTCTCACTTCACGATTTCTCAAGTACTTCTCATTGGGCTGGATGTCGAAGACGTCTTTGGAGATCTCTAATGTGATCTGCCATATTGAATCGTGGACCGGGGTGGATCCACCGGGCCCCTCCCTGCAATGTGGGCGGGCTCATCGGCAGACACGATGCTTTTACGGCCAGGCGTGACGTCTGCAAAGATATAAGAAAAGCCTGGCTCTCTAGGCTAGAGGCAACCTGACCCAGCACCTCACTGAGAAAGGTCCACATCATGCCACTCCATGTGTACGCCTTAGTGAAATCATACTGCTTTCTTTCTATTGATTGAGCAGAACATTTTAGGTAATGAATAGGCTTGGCTGACTAACCTTGTGGTTTTCTAGTACACGCTTGCCATGAGCGCAGTCACATTCGGCACGTTCCAGGTATGGCCACGTGAATGGCCATTTTGTAGCACGACTTGTCTGTCTCAAGGTCTTTCTTTCTCTACTCGGTGTGCATATTGTGGCGTCCCCAAGGGTTGGGCGACACTCACGGACCTTGCAGGGGGCGTAGGCAAGTGCAAGAACACGGAGGAGGCAGTAATATAAGCAAAATGATGCTTTATTAACCGAACAAACACAAAACAAAGGGTGGGGTCTTCAGGGGAACATGGCTCCTCCGGTATACTTTATCCCGTTCCGGAATCCAGTGTCCATGCTTCCGCCTTTTCCTCCACATCCCTTTTTCTTTCAGGGGGTCCGGTGGGGTAACTGGGAAAACATGCTCTTCACAACATTGTTACTTTTATTCTTTGATTTATTTTCCACATTTTCCTTAAAATCCCCTTCCCTAGCCAGTTCCTAGGGTCATCCCGTTCCATCATCTGCCGGTTCCATTTCCCGTTTTCTTCCGACCAGAATTTCTGCGCTCCATTCTTCTCTGTCTTTTTAATGTTAGTGAGGAGATGGACTTACCACGTCAGGAGAGGGTCGGGTGCTCAAACAGGCCTCGGCCATAATTAGGAGACCTTCCTCAACACTATGGTCCCACCATAACTCATCCTCTGCCAATTGCTCCTCCAGTTCCCCTCCAAGATCCGGCAGGCTGAGTGGGACTGAGGACCATCTATCCCGCGCCGACTCCAACGTCTGGTCATGGTCTCCTGCTGGATCTACTGGCTGCGAGATCTCCACCTGGGTGCCAAAATCTTTCCTGACCGGAACACATTTTACAGATTTGAGTTCTTCACTCACCTCTTCCAGTTGATCTTGTAGATCCACCAGAGTCTCGGTCTGGATTTTTAAAACCTCGCGAAAGGATTTCTCTGTGGCCCGCTGCTGGGCTTCTATCTCCGCCATTTTCCCCTGAAGCTGTGTGGTCTGCTCCAGCTGCAGCTTCTGGACCTGCTCCTGGTGCTCCAGCGCACTCTTCTCCGCCTTCTCCTCCGCCTCTTTGAGTCCGCTCCGAACCATCCCTTGGTGCCCTCCATGGACTGGATTTGAGCCTGCAGCTCCTCCACCGTCTGCTGTAGGCTCTCCAGCTCCCGAGTGCGGGCCTTCTCGTCGCGGAGCTGTGAGCGGATCTCCTCCTCGGTGCGGTTCTTGTCCTCGTGCAGGCCGCGCAGCTCCTTCTCGTAGCGCGCCCGCACGCCCAGCACCTCCTTCTCGTGCTGCAGCCACGCGTCGCTCAGCTCCTCCTTGTGCCGCGACTTCTCCTGCGCCACGTCGATGGCCAGCTCGTCCAGCATGGCCTTGCGCTTGTCCGCCGTCTTCCTGGTCGCCTCCAGCTCCTGCTGGAGTTTGTCCTTCTCTTGGCCCCGTTCAGTCAGCTGCTCCAGGAGCCGGCTGTTGGCGCGGTTCACCTCCTGCAGCTGGGAGCTGACGTCATCTCTCTGGGCCAGGAGCTTCTCCTGCTCGGTCTGTAACTCCTGGTTCTGGGCCTTTTCCTGCTCCACGCTCTTCTCCAGCTGGGCCAGCTGCTCCCGCAGGGCGTTGGCCTCGACCTGGTGCGTATCCCTGCTCTCCTGCTCCACTCGGCACCGGAGTTGCTCCGCCTCGGACGCATGGTTCTCTGCTGCTTTCCTTAGCTCTGCCTCCTTCTGGGCGAGCCTGGTCTGTGCATCCCCCAAGGCCCTGGCATACTCATCTGTGGCCTGGTCCTGGGACTCCTGCATGTCCAGACACTGTCGCTGCTCATTCTCAAGCCTCTGGGTTAGGTTTCTCACCTGCTCTTTGAGCGCCAAGTTGTGGGACTGTACACGCCTCATCTCATCACCAAGGGATGCCTTCTCCTTTTTCAGCTCCCCACCCATGATTCCCAGCACTCTCAGGGAGTCCATGTGGTGCTCCTCTTGCAACTTCATCACGGCCAGCAGGTGGCGCTCCTCTGAGGCGCTCACCTCCAGCTTTGCCTTGCACTGCTCAAGCTGGGCACTCTGCTCCAGCTGTTGGACCTCACGGAGGGTGACACGCCATTGGTCCTCCACCATGGCTGCCCGTCTTTTCAGTCTCTCCATCTCTTCCTTCATGGAGTCCGTTGCACAAACGAAACACAAACCCTGCTGCACTACCTCCTCTTGCCTATCTGTGCTGCCCTCTGCCCGCATTCTCCACCATATGTGGCGTCCCCAAGGGTTGGGCGACACTCACGGACCTTGCAGGGGGCGTAGGCAAGTGCAAGAACACGGAGGAGGCAGTAATATAAGCAAAATGATGCTTTATTAACCGAACAAACACAAAACAAAGGGTGGGGTCTTCAGGGGAACACAAAAACATAAAGTCCACAATCCTTGTCTCGTTTGTCAAAGTCCGTTCCAAATCCAAAGCAGCAATCCAGGTCCAAGTTCCGTTGTCCAATCCGTCGTCAAAATCCAAAGCAGTCCGATTTCCAACAAACAAACACACACTCCAACACTCTTTACAAATCCTGGCTGGTCCACGACTTCCACAGGTTTCTTTCTTTCTCTCTTTCTTTCTTTCTTTCTTTCTTTCTCTCTCTCTCTCTCTCTCTCTCTCTCTCAAACACACCGCACTCCTTCCCCAAACACGTTCCTACTCCTATCGCAGAACAATGGGAGCGAGACCTTTAAATAGGCCTTGCAATGGCCTTCAGCTGGTCGTTAGCTCCCATTGCCTGACTTCGTTCAGGTGTTTCTGTGGTCTGCTGGGAAATGTAGTGAAAATGGCTGCCATGTGTTGGAGGCCAGGCAGCCATTTTCTGGTGCAACCCTTTGGGCTGCCACAATATAAATAATGTTTGTTCTGTTTTCATGTTATATTTTGTTATTAGCAACAGTTGTTGTTGTTTGTTGAGTCTATGAAAGAGGTTGTGAGACCAGGACTCGTATCCTTGATTTTTTTTCCCCCCTCATGATCTACAGATGGCCTTTTTGTTTCTCGCGCGAGGCTACGAACTGCGGTGTTGCGAGGTCGGCGCCCTTGTCCTTGATTAGCGGCAGGTGTTCCAGGGAGTCGACCGCGTTGAGAAACGTCCCGTGTTATCGGGCACCGCAGAGAGCGTCGGTGTCAGTCTGCGTTTTCATTACGGTCTTTTTTTCTCTCTTTTTGCCAGTTTGTGCAAACAAAGGCCCTACTTTCAAGGTTCCTGCCGCAGGCGTCGCTGACCGTCCAAAACGCAACTTCTGTCAGCACCATCCATTTACCCCGGCTCAGAGCTCTGTACATTATATCTTTAATCAGAAGTCTGTCGTCGAATGTACAAACCTGCGCCCTTCTACATTCCAGAATGCTTGTGGCTATTTGTAGGACATTGGCTGCGGCTGTTTTCATTATAAATGGCTCAGCAGATTTTTTATTTTTTATTTTTATTTGTATTTTTTTTTATAATGTCCTACGGAGCTGGATGACTTTGCCTGTCCGTCCCTTTCAGCCGTGGATTATTTATTTATTTATTCGTCATTTCTCAGATTTGAACAGTATACAAACAGCGATTCAGTCCCCCAGCAAATAGAGATGTTGAAGGCATGCTTCTTTTAGTGTACTTGTTCTCATGTTTTTACGGTGTTATTTTATTTCCCTCGCATTCTTTTCCATCAATAAAAACATGGAGAATTTTATTCACAGACTGACACCTTTCAGCATCGATTTTTTATTTCTTTTTTATTTTAAACCTTTATTTAACCAGGAAGACTCAAAAAAATCTCTTTTCAAGAGAGACCTGGCCAAGGTAACAGCAGTAGGCCTACACAATAGTTACAGACAATACAACAGTCAACGGTACATACAACAATACACAGAGATGGCTCTTCAGTCTGGAGGAAACATGGCATCTCAAAAACATTTACATTCCTCAGTTACAGATTTAAAGGCATAGTGTTCCTGCCCACCAGCGCTAAATAGATTTTTAAAGGCATAGTGCTCAGCAATGCCCAACAGAATGAATACCAACTAAACCTTGAATCGTCGGCAATGTGGGACAAGCCGCATTACGGTATGAATTAATTTGGGCGTAAGGGGCCGTCTTTGGCTGTCCCGGGCTAACTGTGTGGAACTGGGTCCTAACGGTTCAGAACAACTCAGACCGCGAGCGAAGTGCGGCGCATGGCTGAAGGCGGATGAATGAAAGGCGGCTAACCGTGGCTGCTCTGACCTCCCCCAGGAGCAGATGGCGAAGGAGCTGGAGGCGCGGGTGAAGCAGCTGCAGGTGGAGGTGGAGAACGGCAACATCCTGCGGCAGAAGGTCACCCAGGAGAAGGCGGAGCTGGAGATCCAGATCGCCTGCATCAGCTCAGAGCTGCAGGAGTCCAATCGCAGGTGAGCGCCTCCACACACACACACACACACACACACACACACACACACACACAAACACACACACACACACACACACACACAGGCACACAGAGACACACACACACACACACAGACACACACACAACACACACACACACATACACAGGCACACACAGACATACACACACACACACACACACACACACACATACACAGAGACACACAGACGCACACAAAAACACATACACACACACACACACACACACACACAGACAGAGACAGACAGACACACACAAACACATGCACACAGACAGACACATACACACAGAGACACGCACGCACACATACACGCACAGACAGACAGACACACATACACACACACAGGCACACATACACACACAAACAGACAGACAGACAGACACACACGCACACACACGCACACACACACATAGAGCAGGTGCACATACTCAGGTAAGCAGGTCTGATCTCTCCACGCACAGGGAAGGAAAAGGTCCTGATTGTCTATCTCGTCAACAGTTCATTCACAGCTTTCACAACATAAATGATCCCAGTCTTCAGAAAGCGTTCCTTTTCAGGCACTGCTTCGTAGGCTCAGTGTAACTCTTGTATATCTGCAGGGTGTGTCCATTCTCATTTAGTAGCAGGATGTACATGAATAGAATCATCATCAATCTCATTATTCTTCTGCCTCATTAGGCGCATGACAGCTCCAGAGACTCCCAGCAGACAGTGCGCTGTCCCTTTTAAAATCAACAGGCAAATATACTATCAAAAAGACTACTATATTAGTCGACTGTCACTACACACAGAGCATTCGTTTAATAGTGGCAGCGATACATAAACAAATATTTTGTGGCTGTGTTGATTTGCATAATTGTCTATGGCATATGCCCTGCATGCAGATATTTTCGTACAGTAATATGTAAAAGTCCACCGTTGGTACGTAATAGCTCCTTGCCTTCTAGAGTACCCTTGAAGAAAACTGTTTTGTTTTTATAGATGCGCTAGAGTATGACATCAGGAAATTAGGTTTGTGTGAAACTCGCACAAAGGTTTCACACAAAGAGGCACCTTCAGTTGCTCAGTACCTGTAGCAGTGCCTGTAATTCACAACAGACATTTTTGTCGTTGACCCCGTCGCCCCCTATTTTGTGTCATTCCCGCCTATTTAGACATACCCAAATATAACAGTTCATTGCTCAGGGACTGTGATGGCCACACGCCTAAATTTGGTATGACTAGAAAGGAAATGCATTGTAGTTTATTGGGGTGCGCCGATAGCATGTGGACACAACACAGCCTAAAGCACCAGAGGTCAAACGTACAATAAAATAGGCGGTTTATAGTTTTCTTTCATCCTTATGCTGCGACTCATGTTTGAAAAATAAATTAAAGGAGTCATTTTATTTGTAGTTCATGATAGACCTATGGATTTTTGTGCATGACTTACACAATATCTCAACTAAATCTGTGCAACAACAGACTTCTAGACCCAAGGGCTCATGAACTAGAGACCCCCTGTGAGTGGAGTTTTGCACGACTTACACAATATGGTCTCCCAAGTGTTCCGAAACCTATCCAAGGTGGCCAAATTGGCCCAATGATGATTTCTATTCACTTTTGTGACACTGGAAACATGTGAAAACTTTTCGATTGACTATAAAAACCTGTTTCTATCACCCAAACCATTATGGATCATTATTTTGCTCACAAAACCAATACTAATGTGATTGCTCAAAGTGTCTCCGAATGTCTCAAGTGGCCCAATTCACTTCTGTGACACTGAGAATCACACTACAACATGTTGTTGCCTGTGAGACACACACACCAAAAAATTTTTTGCTAGAATGATTTCATCAGTGGAATATGTGTATGTGCTCTAATGGGGTGTGATGTTCCTGATGACTTATGAATAATAATGTGTTAATAGTAACAAATGATAATGTGCTGCTATGCTGCAGGGCCGTCGCCCTGTCGACGGACAAGGAAGAACTCGCCGGCCAGCACGAGCAGACCGTTCAGAAGATGCAGGCCAAACACGAGGCGGACATGAGCCACTTCCAGCAGGAGCACGCCATTTGTTTGCTCATTTCCGCCTGCCAAGGTCTAGTGATTTCAACGTCCGCCCCGCCCCAAACCCACGCCCCCTTCACTCCAAACGGAGTCCAAACATATCACGTGCGCACATATGAATATCTCGCATTGAAGTTGGGGAGTGTATATCCGCTGGTCAAGAATGGCAGCGAACTATGAGGGAAGGGGGATGAGAATGTTTCATGTTTGTTTGCGCTTTAAAAGCATTTCCCGTAGTCCTAGGAGGGGGCAGGAAGTGCAGCAGCATATCTGTACACAGTACAGCACAACATTTACATTTTTAGACATTTAGCAGATGCTCTTATCCAGAGCGACTTACATTTACATTTCTTTACATGCAATCCATTTATACAGCTGGCTATTTTTACTGAAGCAATTCAGGTTAAGTACCTTGCTCAAGGGTACAACAGCAGTGCCCCACCTGGGAATTGAACCTGTAACCCCTGAGTTACAAGCCCAGCTGCCTAACCATTACACTACACTGCCACTGCACAATATGTGCATTTGTCAATAAACAACGTACGGTAACCTAGAGGTAATAATAATGATAAATATGTCTGCAGGCGTCTGATGTGATCGTGGGCCTGGAGCATTGTGTGACTCAGCTGAGACAGCAGCTAAAGGACTGCGAAAACAAGCGGCAGAAACAGCTGAGGGTAAGGTGTATGGCTCCGCCCCTTTTCCCGAGGAGTCACAGGCCAGCTATGCAATCCTGCGGTCCGCTCAGACATGACTAACAGATGACAGGAGTGGCAGCAGCAAGCCACTCACCCTCCAGCTAGTGTTCTCACACTCTCTTTCTTTATCTGTCTGTTTGATTTAAGCTTCTGTTTTGTTGTAATATTACCTGCATGTTATTTCACTAGTGGCTGAGTCTGATTAGCCTTGCGCTAAATGTCTATTGCATTTCTGTGTACTCTGTTCCGGTGCTTGTAGCAAACTTTCTTATCTGCACTTAAACATTATTAAACTGCTCACCCTTCAGCTACTGTGTGGGGTCAGGGCCCCACAGACATGACTAACAGATGACAGATGCGATGGTAAGAAGTACCCAGAATGCCATGCAGATAGCTTTCCTCAAATCAAGGCCACTGCTTTCATAAGCTTCAAAGTTTCTTGCCACAAGTACCTTCAAAGAGAATAGGTTATTCTTGTTGTTGATTTGCGAGAGTGCCTTCCGTGGAGCTGTCCGCGTGTTCTCTTTTTTTCCTGCTCACTGCTGCAGTCTTGCTTTTGTTTTTCAGGAACAAGAAAGCAGGTTTCAAAAAGAGTCATCAGATCTTCTCCATGTCAGTGAGAAAAAGGTACGGGAGATGATCATTTTAACCCTTACGTAAACCTTTTTTATTTATATTAGCATTGAACCGTGTGGGAAAAAAAGTGAAAGAAAAACGTTTTGTGCTTGCTTACTAGCCTTCCTCCTGTTTAAAGGACATATGAGGAATTTGTCTGAATGTCTACGTTTATTTCCCTCGCCAACAGCTAAACGTAATCATTACGTGGCCTTGCGTGGCCTAGTTTGGCGTTGATGTAGTGAGAGGGGGCAGGTTGGATTTGGTTGCCGGGGGCGGGTCAGGTGATTGACGCGGTTGCCGTGCTGTGGTACAGGTGCGCTCCCTGCAGAACGCCGTTGAGAACGAGAAAGCGGACGCCAAGAAGAGGATCGCCTTGCTGGAGGAGGCCCTGAGGTGAGCCCCGACCTCGATTAACAGCCAATGGCCTGGCACGCAGGTGTAATCAGAGAGGCATGTATTAAATCACTGACGACTGGTGACCTGCAGCTGGTTAGTAGCTAGGGGGCGCTTATGCGGTGGTAACCTGAGGAACCATGCCCTACCTCAACCAGTCCTGCCTGGGGTTCAAAGCCGATTCCAGTCATAGTCAGCTAACGACATAGCCCAGGCTCGAACCGGCAACCTCAGGCCCCAGCCTGCATTCGTGGCGAGTGCCTTTACCGACGGCGCCACTTGGCAGTGCCCTAAACATTTGAATTCTCACGGTGGGTACACCCTCGACTGTGTAGCCCTGGTAAAAGTTGAGCTGTTTTCTGCAAAGAACCCTGCTGGGCAATATCTAAGAAATCAGGTTGTGTAAGAGCAAATTACTACTTCTCAACTCCCATAGCAGAAAGCAGTTAAATTTCCAGAATCATTTTTACAACGATAGACAAGATTGTAAACCCCCTTCATCTACAGCGCTGAACTCCATAAGATGCTTAACTCTCTCGATAAGATGGATAACCCCAGGCGTCAGAATGCGCTTTCTGGTCCAGATGTAAACGCTTGCCGTTTGCCAGCATCCGTAAAGCGTCCGCATTTATACGGCTGGATATTTACCAAAGCAACTCAAGCTCAAGGATCTTGCCCGAGGGTGCCCCACCTGGGAATCGAACCTGCAACCTCTGCGTCGCAAGCCCAGCTCCCTAACCGCTATGCTGCGCCGTCGCTGTAGAGCGTGGCTGTTTTGTGGCGATCGCAGCCGACGAGCTCCCTTTGGGGCTGAGCCCCTTCAAGACGTATTCCAGGTAGAGCACTACGCCATTCTCTCGATTATAAATAGCTCGCCAGAGACAAGAACAGAACCCTTTCATTTAAAAAAACAACTAAAAACAGCTGTAATTAGTCTCCTGACCCCCGATACCTCTGTTCTTTTAAAAGTGCGGGCTTGTTTCAAAGTTACCTTTTCAGCACCAAATCTTTTAGAGGAAGGTGTTTGTTAAGCAGTTGTCTACTTAAAAAAAAAAAGCCAATTGCACCCTCTATTTATGTCGTGGGCAGCGACCTCCGCTTTTCCTCTGAAACAGAACTCACCCACCCACCCACGTTCTGGCGGACCCGAGCCGGCTCTCCCTCCCCCCTCCCCTGGGGCGGACAGCCAAATGCCGCCCCCGCTCAGGGCTGACGACCAGGGCCGGTCTGGTAGAGACGCGGGTTTCGAACCGCGTCCCTGACAGGCCACGCACACCGTATCGGACCAGCCAAAGTGTGGTGCGTTAGACCGCTACGCTATCCGCCAGCCCGTTGATCACTCCGTCCTAATTCATTGACCTGATCCCTACGCAGGATTGGACGGAACGTTTGGACGGCGTCTCCCCCCGTTTCTATTCTTGGTTGGCGTGTCCTCCGCCGCCCTGTGGAAATCTCTCCGCGCTCCCCGTTCCTCCGCGTTAAATGCACGTGTGTGCATCTGCGCTCGCACGCACACGATGCGTGTGCGTTGGCGCGCGAGACTGTGCGCCAACCCTCCACTTTTACGCCGTGTGGTTTTTGTTCCACTCTTTTGTTTGCATCCAAACGCAAATGAACCACCGCGTTTAAGATTGGCGAATGAAATGCACCCGGACGCGTTTGAGACACGAGTGGAAAGTGACTGGAAAATGAGTGACTGGAAGTAACTGACAGGCCTGGATGAACGAATCCGTCCGCGATAATGAAGCACGCGATCTTGGATTTCTGTCAGGAGGCAAGGCATACGAAGGTGCCACTGCGCTGGGCTAATTAAGCATTCGGTGAGCTAACGAGGCGAGATGCAATCTCTAACTCCTGCCTGCCTGCCGCCGAAGACACCGCTACCGGCTTTAAAGCGGTCCAGGCCGCTGAAATTGCACCGCAGCTGCCCATTCGGGCTGAATGCGCGCGAGGGCGGGCGGGCGGCCACCTGAATTGGAGCACGCATTCGTGCGTTCAGAGGGAACAGGCATTCGAGCGGTCGCTGGAATTACAGCGCGCACGTGCATTCAGAGTGTGAGGACGGCCACTGAAATGACGGCAGGACTGCCCATTCCGACCGGATGCATGTGAGGACAGCGACTGAAATGCCAGCGCGAATATGGAAGCGACTGAAATGAGACGGGAGGAGAGAGGCAAGTGTGCTGTCTCACCGTCTCTGTGCCCTCTTGCAGATTTTAGCAGAGGACTAGTTCTCCTCTTTCAAGTTACTATAGCAACGGGATAAAGAATTACACGGCCCTAAAACAGGCAAAATGTCTCCCTTTCATCCTGGCGCTCCTGTAATCGTCACAGGACATCAGCATGCTAGGAGTGCACTCTCTCTCTCTCTCTCACACGCATATATATTCTCTCTCACACACACACACACACACACACACACACATTCTCTCACGCTCTTTATCTCACACACAGGCAACACTCTCACATTCTCTTTCTCACACACATATTCTCTCTCTCACACACACACACACACACACACACACTGTCTATCAAACACACCCACTCACTCTCTCTCATGCTCTATCTCACACACACACACACACACACACACACTTTCTCTCACACACATACAAATTCACCCTCACACCCACACAGTCACACTCTCTATCTCACACACACACACACACACACACACACACACACACACACACACACACACACACACACAGAAAAACAGTATCACAGACCAACATGTCAGGGGGAAGGCACAGAGATCAGAAGCAGGCCACTCCACAGAAACTACAAAACCGTTCTTATTGACCCAGAAACGGAACAAAAGGTGACCTTCATCAAACCTGGGTTTCTGAGAACCCCACCTGCAAGCTCAAAGACCTGCATCTGTTTGCCGTGCATCGCAGACCTTCAAAGACCCTACGATTTTGAGCAAGCTGAGCATTGCAATTAAACATAACTGCAGCTGTGTCCGTCCAAAGAAAACGTCTGTGTTAAAATTATATTCGTGGCAAAACCGCCGAAAGACGAAAGGGAGAGACCCCTTAAATCATTGTGTGAAATGTATACGACTTGCACATCACATGCAGTTGACTTGCAGGGCCATTATGGCAAACAGTACCAAGAGCAAATGATCGGAATAACTCCAAGCACCTGAGCAGAGTCAAATTTTTGTCTAAGGCTTCTCAGACTCTGCCACCACACCGAGTGGATGAAATGACACATCACATTACATCACATTACAGGCATTTAGCAGACGCTCTTATCCAGAGCGACTTACACAGTTTCACATTTCTTTACATACAGTCCATTTATACAGCTGTATATTTACTGAAGCAATCCAGGTTAAGTACCTTGCTCAAGGGTACGACGACAGTGCCCCACCTGGGATCGAATCTGCAACCTTTGCGTTACAAGCCCAGCTCCTTAACCGTTATGCTAACACTGCCGTGCCACAAGCGATACGAGGGCATACAAACACTTGACGCGACGCTCTTGGCGCTAATGATTTAAGCAGAAGGAGCTCAAATGAGAGCGATGAAAGGGGAGAGAGAGAGCGCTGTGATTGTGTGTGTGCGATGGTAACCCGAGCGAGGCTCCCCTGCGCTCCGCGGCCTGCTGGGCCAGAGACAAAGGGCCCTTTTGATTTCTGCACAGTGTGACCTTCTGTGATGTTCCGGATCGGGCGGCCTTATCAGCCCCCTGCATTCCTCCGCCTCCCGCTCTCGGCAGGTTAGGGGACGAGACCAGAAAGCGACGCGGCCCCCGCGCGGCGAAACCATTGCCCCGCGTTACGAGCGTGTCGCAGACGCTCTCGTTCCGGAGCGAAGTGCGCGGTTTGCTTTTCTCGACGTGGGTCCGTTCACGCGGCTCGACCTTTTTCTCCCCTGAGGCAATTCAGAGGAAAACTGAACATGCGTGACTGAACTTGCGCCTTGCCCGAGGGTACAACGGCAGCACCCGCCCCCCACCTGGGAATCGAACCTGCAAACTTTGCATTAGAAGCCCACTTCCCTAACCAGAACACTACGCTGCCGTCCTAGGCCGTGTAATCAAGAGGCCTTTGCCAAATCTAACGCCGGCTGGCGTGAGTCGGCAGAGGGACAGGTATAAACCTCCCAGCCAGGGACCTCTGGTGACCCTTATTAAATCCGCCTCATCGCGGCCCCCGATTGGCCGTTTAGCCACCACCCTTTCGGCCGTTGTCAGCCTTCACCGGCGGCCAGAGCGAACGCCGTCCCCACAGAACCCCGCCCGGAGTGGAGCCTCGCAGGTGCTTGCTGTCAACGACTATAAATGATAAAGCTGTGCCACAAAAGAGGACGGGGTTTACTCTACCCTATCTGAGCCCCTCTGATCTGGCACAGAGAAAGAGTGTGAATCCACCACCTCCAAGTGCAGGATGGGGATGGGGATGGGGGAGTGCGAAAGAGTCGATCCCTTGGAGGCGAGAACGGAACAAACGCGAGAACAGCCCTGACACGGGTTCACACGGGCGCGCACACACACTCCAGCTCACTTCATACGTTCCTCTCTTCTTTTCGCTGCAGCACATCGGCTTTTATTTTTTTCTTCCCCTCTCTACAAAATTTGAAAGCTGTTGTCAAAAAAGAAGTTCCATTGTCCTAGTTTCTTTCCTTTCTTAAAAAAAAAAAAAAAATTTCTCTTTTTGTGTCGCTCCCCGTTGGAGATGGAGAGAAGGGTCTTTTGTGTTTCGCTTTGCCCCGAAGGCAGCAGGATTAATAATTACAGAGTACACAACATTTTGGGGAGGGGGGGGGAACTATTTCTGCATCTTTGATGTCAAACATGAGAGAGACCAAAATTACAATGAAAAAAATCGGGATAAAGAGGAGAGGTCCAAGGTTTTTTTTTTTGTCCGAACTTCCTGTTATTGTTAGGCAGTGGATTAAAACGGGCCTCCATAAAGAAGGGGGTGTCTTTCCCTGGGGGGAGGGGGTTGTTTTCAGGACGTGTCGGTTTGAGGACGGCAGTAAAACAAAGACAGTTTCGCGCTCCACAGCCTTATTGTTGTGGACATTTTTGGGCCGTGAGTACGACTTGCGTCTGTGTGCTATTTGTAACAGGCCCAGTTTGTGCCCAAGTTTGCAGCGTCGAATAAATTGGGGCTCCCTCAGGCCTGCTCCCGACCCTAACTTTGCCAACTTAATAAAATGAGGATTTCGATTTGAGGCACTTCTTTACGTCCTCGTCCATCCGCCCTGCCTGCGATTGGTTGGTTTGGCGTTGCGCTGCGCAGAGGTTTCGCGTGCAGCGTATCTCCAAACGAACTGAACTGCGATTGATTTTGAATCGAAGCGGTCAAATGGGCAAGGCGCGAAAGGGGGAGAGGCGGACGCGGGCCCGTTCCCTCCACAGACTGCCGAGGGCGTGGGAGAACGTGACAGCTGCCTCGTAGCAGTCAATACAGCGCAGCGGCTGTCTCTGACTGGCGTCATTTGTGATTTGCAGTTGGAGGGAAGAATTCGTTCTCCTCTTGGGGAAACGACATGCCTGGCAGCTCATCAGCGCTTGAGATGAAAGGAAACCCATCCTGCTTTATCAGCGCAATGGCCGTTAACTTGAGTTTACTTTACTCCTCTTAAGTTTATGGAAGCGTTAAAGATGCGAGTACTTTTTACGAGCCATTTTTTACGGAGAGGTATTTGATGATCGGATATGCTCGCGGTAATGTCCTGGGGTCAGTTGACATACGAAATAGAGGCACGAGCACATTTTCAGAAATTTCTTGGATGTTGGGTTTTAGTATTTGAGGGGGGTTGTTTTGAAAAATATTTGGATGGCGTGAAACTATGGCTCTAGACAGTAGAACGATGCTGTGTTCAGCCGCACGACATACGTGTTGTCCCCATTGCTGCTGTGCTGAGGTCACCGTGTTTAGCAGGGTGTGGTGTTGCGATGACTGTTCAGCAGAGTCTGTGTTACCCCCATAGCTCCTGTGTTGAGATAGCTGTTCAGTAGCAGTCTGTTATCCCCACGGCTGTCATGTTGAGGTGACTGTTCAGCAGAGTCTGTCTTACCCCCACAGCTGCTGTGTTGAGGTAACTGTGTTCAGCAGGTTGTGTGTTATCCCCATAGCTCCCTTGTTGAGGTAAGTGTGTTCAGCCCCCATAGCTCCTGTGCTGAGATAGCTGTTCAGTAGCAGTCTGTTATCCCCACAGCTGTCATGTTGAGGTGACTGTTCAGCAGAGTCTGTCTTACCCCCACAGCTGCTGTGTTGAGGTAACTGTGTTCAGCAGGTTGTGTGTTATCCCCATAGCTCCTGTGCTGAGATAGCTGTTCAGTAGCACTCTGTTATCCCCACAGCTGTCATGTTGAGATAACTGTTCAGTAACAGAGTTTGTGTTATCCCCATAGCTGCTGTGTTGAGGTAACTGTGTTCTGCAGGGTATATGTTTTTGTTGAGGTCAGTGTGTGTTTGTGTGTTGCAGGGAGAAGGAGGAGCAGGTGTGCAGGGAGCGGGAGTCACACAGACTGCAGACGCAGCACGCAGAGAGCGCCCTGGACCAGTTCAAGAAGCAGGCGGAGCTGAGCTCCGAGAAGGCCTACGCCAACATGAAGCAGCAGGTGGGTCCCAACAGGATGTTCTTCTCACTCCCACTTCCTGCCAAATCGTCACCATTTTATTCCACTGTATTAGTCACCGTTCTCCCACCTCGTTATACCGGATTGTCCATTTTGGCCCCACAAACCCCTGTGCATGAACGGAGATGGCTATCCCATTTTCACAGCCACGTGAACGGTAGTCAACTTGCTGGAGACAGTCGCCAGGCAGTCATGATAAACGTTAAAACCGCTCCACGCGTTGCTTTTCATTCTGGATGGAAGAACTGGACTCTGGGGAATGAAGGCTAATGAAATGAGCGCTGGCGTGATGATGTGTGGCTCCAGGAATCCATGTGCAGGGGAAGCACCTGGAGGCGGACAGACAGTGGATGAGTCTCGTCTGTTGCGCTCGTTGTCTTACTGGAATTTATATCGTGCAGTAAAACAATGACCACAGCGTTGGTCCATATTCCCTTTGAGTAAAAAATCGCAAGACAGTATGTTATAGCAGTGTGTATTAGTGCTCTATAGCTGAGACAGTATGTTGTAGTGCTGTGTATTACAATTCTATAGCTGATTTTACATTATGTATTATCTCTGTGTATTATAGCTCTATAGCTGAGACAGCTCTGTAGTTGGTGTAGTGTTGTGTATTAGTGCTTTATAGCTGAGACAGTATGTTATAGCAGTGTGTATTAGTGCTCTATAGCTGAGACAGTATGTTATAGCAGTGTGTATTAGTGCTCTATAGCTGAGACAGTATGTTATAGCAGTGTGTATTAGTGCTTTATAGCTGAGACAGTATGTTATAGCAGTGTGTATTAGTGCTCTATAGCTGAGACAGTATGTTATAGCAGTGTGTATTAGTGCTCTATAGCTGAGACAGTATGTTATAGCAGTGTGTATTAGTGCTCTATAGCTGAGACAGTATGTTATAGCAGTGTGTACTAGTGCTCTATAGCTGAGACAGTATGTTATAGCAGTGTGTATTAGTGCTCTATAGCTGAGACAGTATGTTATAGCAGTGTGTATTAGTGCTCTATAGCTGAGACAGTATGTTATAGCAGTGTGTATTAGCGCTCTATAGCTGAGACAGTATGTTATAGCAGTGTGTATTAGTGCTCTATAGCTGAGACAGTATGTTATAGCAGTGTGTATTAGCGCTCTATAGCTGAGACAGTATGTTATAGCAGTGTGTATTAGTGCTCTATAGCTGAGACAGTATGTTATAGCAGTGTGTATTAGCGCTCTATAGCTGAGACAGTATGTTATAGCAGTGTGTATTAGCGCTCTATAGCTGAGACAGTATGTTATAGCTGTTGTTAGTGCTCTATAGCTGAGACAGTAGTTATAGCAGTGTGTATTAGTGCTCTATAGCTGAGACAGTATGTTATAGCAGTGTGTATTAGTGCTCTATAGCTGAGACAGTATGTTATAGTGTGTATTAGCAGTGTATGTTATGTATTGCTCTAGCGCTCTATAGCTGAGACAGCTCTGTTGTTGGTGTATGTTATAGCAGTTGTGTATTAGTGCTCTATAGCTGAGACAGTATGTTATAGCAGTGTGTATTAGCGCTCTATAGCTGAGACAGCTCTGTTGTTGGTGTAGTGTTGTGTATTAGTGCTCTATAGCTGAGACAGTATGTTATAGCAGTGTGTATTAGTGCTCTATAGCTGAGACAGTATGGTGCAGTGCTGTATATTAGCGCTCCATAGCTGAGACAGATGGTTGCAGGCGACGAGAGGCCTGTGTTCTGCTCTGGCCTTATTAAAGCTCCCTCCGTCCTGCAGTGTGGCCTCGGCCCACATCAGCTCTCTCCCTCGCTCCTTCACCCATCGGTCTTCATCTCACTTCAAAGCCGCCGCTCTCCCTCCAGCAGCGGCTTGTTTTCCTCCTCTCCGCTTTTGTTGTTGCTGTGGAATGGTATTAATTAAAAGCAGGCTCTTTTTTTGTTCTTTTCTTTTTTTCCCGTGGCCGAGGGAAGATGTGGGGTTTCTGTGTTTCTAAAGGATCACTCCGTGGTGTGTAGGTATATCTGTAGGCTCCGGGAAGCGAATGGCGGTTCGTCCGTTCCTTCTGCAACTCGGCCCGCCGCGACATGCCCGTTGTTCCAACTGTCCTCATCATCGCGTGCCATTCCTGTCCATATCGGCCACGCGACCGCAACCCTTAAACCGAACTATTTTGTTTCACGCGCAGCACGCCTCAAAACCCATATTGATTTGTCTTTTCCTCTTTGACCTTTTCTTAAACATTATATACCATTTAATTGATCATTTTCGCCAACACGCTAACAGCCCCCCCCCCCACGCACACTAACAGTGACCCTTCCTGTTGAAATCCCTGAGCTCCTTCCGCAGGTACAGAAATGACTCACTCTCTTTTGTTACCTCTACAGATGGAGAAAGTGGAGGCTGATCTCATACGATCAAAAGGACTCAGAGAGAAGCAGGCTAAGGAGTTCTCATGGCAACTAGAAGAGCTGAAGCAGAGATACGAGCAGAAGGTCGGTGGTGCGGTGCTCTTAGTAAAGTTGCTTTGTGCTGTGTTTGACGCTGTTCCTTCTGTGCGTCATATATATACATACATGCCATTTAGCAGACGCTTTTATCCAAAGCAACCACGCAATCATTCGACTTTACCTCCTTTAAATGAGAACACTTGAAGAGCTACTGTATGTTTCCAAAGCTGTACCAACTCTTTCCTGAAAATGACATTGCAGTTTACAAAAGTAAAACATAAGCACGTATTGGCTACGGTTGATGTTAGCCAGCCAGCAGACGAAACATTAACAGATGTGCTTTTTTGATTTCACACACAGTTTTCCTCGGCAGGCTAACGAGAGTTAACAGTGCTAGCGACCCCGTGTACGCTACACAGTCAGAATCCCTCTCTTCAGTCCACACGCATATCGCTCTCTCTCTTCACACTTTATAGCAGAATAAATTTGATATGGAAATTGACAAATGCAATTATTTTTCAACTGTCAACTTTTTTTCCCCTCCGATAAATCAGATTCCTTTTGAATTCAGCAGCCATTGAATTTCATTAGAGCAGTCTCACTGTGCTGTGTTAAAATGCTCACCTTTTGTGTCAGTAAAAAAAGATATAAGATATTGGTGGTATAAACAGTTTCTCAAACTTGCTCCAATGGAATATTAATTTTATGCTTCCTTATCTGATGTCTACCATTTTGTTTTGATTAAAAATCTAAAATCGTTATTCTCCATTTTAATGGAACACATGTTGATATTTTGTCAAATGGAGAAAAGATCACCTTTGGTGCAAATATTATTAAAAACAATTTTTTTACATCCGTTGTCTTTAACTTGACCAAGGACAAAAGCGGTATGCCAGCAGTAAAGTAAAAAAAGTCTTTCAAACTTTGCAAGACTAGGTCATTCCTCAGTAAAAAAATAAAAATAAAAAACAAAAAAACCTTCATCATATTTTCATTAAACCCTACATTTATTGTGTGGAATACTCTATTTAAATGTAAACTCGCCAACGATATAAACTTCCTTTCTATTCAAATGGATATTTCGCAAATATAATAGGATGGGCGTTGTTTTATTGTTGACAGTTATCAGTCAAAATGTATAGCCATTGTTGGTCTTTTTTCTCAGTTGTTTTGAAGCAAAAAGTCACAGAAGAATGAAAGGCCAAAAATAGGGAAAAGGCGCTAACTTTGTGGCTTATGAAAGTAAAGTTTTTAAAATTCTGTTTTGCATTGAAACAGTGTGCTTTTGTGTCTCTGGTCTCAGAGGTCTGGTGGATCAAATGGTATTATTGTGATTCATGAAAAGATGGGTATTTGGTTAGTGGGGGGCAGGGAGGGGGTTGAGATTAGCTTCCCCCACCACAGTAGCCTCAGCATCACTGTGACGTCAGTCAGACAGGGCATCGAGCGCCTCTCCTCCACACTGACCTGCCGTGGTGAGGTCGCTCCGTACACGGAGGGGGGGGTCAAGGCCGAGCCGGAGCGCACCATCACAACCCACGCCCCCGCCACCAGCTAATTCATCCTCACCCTCAGATCCTCAAAGCGACGATACAAAAAACCAAAAAAATGCTGGACCCCTGGAGACGAAAGGCTCCCTCTTGACTCGGCCGCGAATAATAGTGCCCCCGCTGGGGCCCGGGCCAGACGGGGCCCACGCTCTCAATCGGCAATCTGCCGAGGGGGGAGGCCCCACAGTGCGCGGCAGGAGCCGGCGAACCCTTCTCCGACCCCCCCACTGTTCCCGCCCTGTTGGGGGGCGCTAATCGCCTGCAGCCCCCTGGAAGCAACCATTGAGGCGTCGGCTCCTTTAAGAGCACCGCTTTCCGGCAGCCTGCTATTGGCTTCTGTGACGTTACAATGAGGCGCTTATGTTCCGTTTCCATTACGCCGCTATTCTTTTGCCATTCTTTTTTTCCGTTCGCCGCAGTTACATTCTGATACGGATCTAGGCTTCTTTTTTTTTTTTTTCTTCCTTCCGTGCCGCGAAACGAAATCGCCGATCGTCCTGCAGGACGTTAGCATCCCTGCCAGCGTCGGGAGGGAAAAGCATTTTTCCGACCGCAAGATGTACAGTAAGTTTCTAGCCCCAAAAAATTATGATAAAAAATTGTGTTGTGCTTGAACAAAATCAGGTTGAAGGCCACGTTTGTATTTAAGAATGCAACACTTTACAGGTTTCCTTCGTCACTTGGTATAAACAGTAACATCGAGGGGTGACGGTGAACGTAGCCTCTTCGGTTGCTGTGCCAGTTTCGCGACGCGTGGCAGAAACAGAGGGGCGTTTGCTTGTAAATCTGATTCTACAGACTACGGTCCAGGCGATGTCCTTTAACATGACCAGATCATCGTCAACAAGCTCCTGCTGCTAGCGGCGTTGTGCGTCTCTTTTTAGGTCCGTGCACACGCGTGTATGCGGCGGTGTTAATTTTTCCGCGAAGATGCTCTTTCCCTGTGTAAAAATATGATGCAAATACGAGTTTGAGAGACAGACCCGGGAAAACCCCCCCACCCCCCTTTTTGGTTATTGTTTGAAGAAATCCGCTAAAAGGCGAAGATGAAAATCGCAGCTGGACGTTCTAAGCGGCTTTCGTGGCCTGCGCTTCTGCTGGAGGTGGGGGGTGGGGGTGGGGGTGGGGGTGGGGGAGCCTATTCATCACCTGCCTTCCAAAGCTGCCACGCTGCGCCGAGTCCAGCCACCGGGCCAGGTAGGGTGCCACGGCACACAATGCGCCGGGATTAGCCTGCCCTCCGTCCCACGCCGGCCAAGGTCACGGGCTCCTCCCGGGAGGGCACGCGCGGGGAGCCCTGGGAAAAGAGCGGCTTACCGCACAGCGGGCGTCCGCCCCTCTCTCTCTCCTCTCCCTCTCTCTCTCTCTCTCACGCGTGCGTCTGTTTGCGTCGGGACTCCGTAGCTGACAACGCCACAATGCCTCCCTTTTCTCTCCTCTTCCCTTTTTGTTTTCGCCCCTCTTTTTTGTTTTTGTTTTTGTTTTATCATGCTCTTGTTTTTCCCTTCGTGCTTTCTTCTTCTTTTTTTCCCGCCCTCTTTCTACGCCATGCAGCAACCGTATTTGGGCCACCGTTCATATTTTTTTCCGTCATCGCCCCCGAAACCTTGAAAACTTTGGATTTTGCAGATAATTTGGGTTCACGAGGAACATTTTAGAACGGATGACGCTGATTGGCAGGGGGACACTTTTGGAGAGTAACTGTCATAGCGTTTTACTGTTTTTTATTTTTTTTTTTCATCCCAGAATTAACGTTTGTGGCTTAGTATTTCAATGCGTTTATTCTATGACAGCCTGTTTGGTAGAGCTGAATAACAGGTGAAATGTAGCGCCCGGTCATTTTTAAAAATAGATTTGTCCTTTTTTCGCAAAGTTTTGCTGAAGCTTATAGCGGCGATCGTCTTAAGCCGATCTATCCGTCCCGTCGGCAGTGCTGATTGGACGGGGGCTTGAAGGAGCAGATTGCAGACGCTCCACAGGAGATGTGCTGGCCTACGCGTTGTGGTTTTCATAAGAACACAAGAGACACCGAGAAAAGCTGAAGAATCGGAAGGACAAAAATGTTGTCAGTTGCGTTACGAATGACGTCAAAGAATCTGCCTTGGACTTCGGCGTAAGAAGAAAAAAATTTTTGGAGACATGTTTAAAAAAAAATATATATATATCATTGTATTTTTTATTGATTGTTGTTTTGGGTTTTTTTATTCGTGGGGGGGCTATTGGCAAGTTGTCATGACGACAGGGGTGCTCAGCTGATGTCTCTTGCCTCCTGTTGTCCAATCAGATCGTGGAGCTAAAAATGCAGCACGAGCAGGAGAGGACGCACCTATTCCACCAGCACAACGCCGAGAAGAGCAGCCTGGTCCAGGAGCACCAGCTGGAGATCCAGAGCCTGGAGAAGCAGTCGATGGCCGTGATGGTCCAGCACGAAAGCCAAACTCAGGAGTGGAGGAAGCGCGACGCCCAGGTAGGGGTTGGGGGGGGCGCTGTCGCGCTGGACAAATATCACCGTGTCCGCCAGCGCTACGAGAACACCGTCCACAACAATGTTACGTGTTATCGGATACCGCTTTATATTGCTCTGCGATGGGACGCCGATGTTCATATTGTGGGTCCTGGTTGGTTTGAACGGGCAGAGATTTAATTGGGGCAGGACATATTCATACATATAATATTTATATTCTTATTTTTTTTATTTTTAAGTATGTATACACATCATATATGTCTGTGAATAGTTGGTCAGTATTGTTTACGAATACAGCGCACAAATAATTAAAATTGTATCCATAGCATTGCGAAAACTTTGCACGATTCTTTATTGGTCGATTTTCGCCACACGTTTTAACGCCGGACCAAAAAGACGAAAATGGAAAAACCACAGGTTGCCAGTCGGATAAAAAAATGCCCCAGTGCTGTGTTTTCTGGGCATTTTATTCCCAAGCCTGGTTTGCATTTCCCCTTTCTTTTCCCCGCTTTGGCTGTAATGGCAACCCGCAGTGTACCCACCCGGCGCTCAGACGCCTCTAGACCTCTAAAGATACGGTGAGCTGTGTGGGGGCGCCCTCTGTTTTAATCTTGCCACTGCAGGTAGCCACCGCAGTCATTTAAGGAGAATTCATTTTTACATTATTGCACCGTTGCCCATAATTAATATCATTTTTTAATTTTTTGCATTTTTTGCAAATAGATGAGGATTTCTGCTGCCAAGATTATTTCTTCAAACGTGAAGGGATATTGAAATGATTCCGTCCGGCAGCAGGCGCACGCTCTCGACTCCACTGGTGTTCCTTCCCGGCAGGAAGCCTTTCGCCTGACCGACCGTGACCGTATTTGACTCTTCAAACTCTGAAGCGTAATCCATATCGGTGGCCTGGAATGGCATTTTTCCTGGCTCCGGGCTGGAAAACCAGGCGGAGGCAATGCCTGAACTGAGGCCAGCGGGCCAATGGTGGATCGGTGGTTTATTATGGCGGAATGATAGAGATGGAAAATACAACGCACAATTGAATATAAATATTGAAAATATATTGATGGTTGTGCGTGATTCATTTTTGGTTTATGCTCTTCTGTTCAGAAGAATATAAGAGTGACGTTTTGGTGCGATTCTCTCTCTGTGATTTGAGTCAGAATCATTCAGAATGCAGGTTTACCACAACTTCTCTAATGGTCTGATATGAAGTCAGACGGCAGGACAAATTATATACAAGTATGCATAACATATAACATGTATATAATGTATACATTAACTGTATACGTTTTTTTAAATCCTGAAATCTCCTGCCTCCCAATGCGACAAAACAAAATCATGAAATGATCTTTAGATGTGCATGCAATTGTCATTTCTAATAGATTTGTTTCCAGTAAATATATTTCAGGATTATTCGGGATTAGTCTTCGGTGGGACACCCTAGCAATTAGTCTGTGTCCAAAAAAGAGTGAACAGGCAATGAATATTTGATATTAATTCAAAGACATTGAATCAGTCAGATTAGCTCCATTGCTTTAGTTTTCTGTGATGTGCCGTGGCAAATTTTTGAAAGAGATTAAATTTTGAATTGATTAATTGATAGACCTGCAACTGAAAGCCCTAAAGTCCGAAAGTGTGGACACCTGGTCATTGAAACTAACCAAAGACAAAGCAAACAAACCTCCCACAGAGTTACGGAACCTAAATACAACGACCTTAATTAATCAAGGCATTGGTTGGACCTAAAACCAGCATACACAGTGGGCTGCCAGAACCGAGGCCAAAAACTACTGTTCTAGATCAGTGAGTCCATCATTCCTCAACGTGAAAGTAAAAGTAGCTGTACCTACTGTACAGCTGCATGAAACCTGATTTTGTAAGCAACACCATGGTATCATGGATATCATGGTAATCTTGCTTTTGGAGCATTGCCATAAAACCATTTTTTTCTGATTTTATCCCATTTTCTCCCAATTTGGTATCCAATTAGACCCGCTATTTTATGTCAATCTCCCCCTGTTATTGAGACTTCGCTGCCGTAGTCCTGCGACCGGTAGTGACACGGCGATCTAACGCCTCTTCCGAGACGTCACTCGCCAAGCGTCCAACCGCAACCCGGTACTACAGGGCCACTCCTGTGCGCAGCGAACGTCATGTCGGCTTCCCTCCCCCCTCCCTGGGGCGGACAGCCAATCGCCGCCCCTGGTGGCGCTCCCGGCCAGAGCCGACTCTGGCGAGACGGGGAATTGAACCCCGGTCTCCGTGGCCAGCGTCGGACGTTGTAACCACTGGACCACGCGGGAGGCCTAAAACCACTTTTTGAACCACCTTTTATCCCCCATCTTATTGTCTTCCCCAATTTTGGAATGGCCCATAGCTGCCATGTCCCCATCAGTTCAAGGGGGCAGGGACTGCTGTAGAATCCTCAGAAATGTGCGCAGCCAGCATCTGCGCAGTCTTTTTGCCAGAAGACTCCACTTCTTTTTGCACAGACAGACCGCAGACACCCAGTCAAACAGAGGAGTCACTGTTGTGCAAAGAGGTGGGGAATATTCTTCCGTCTATGACCCCCGCCCCCCCTCCCTGAGTGACACTACAGCCGGTCACGAGCTACTTTGATCCAAGGGTCTGCAGTCCACGGTCGGCACTGGCACACAGTCAGGAAGCAGGCCCTGGCCCTGGAGCGCATCACTGCAGTGATGACCAGTGCTTTAACTGGACACACCACCTGAGAGCCCCTATACAGCTGCCTAAACCTAACAAAGGGAGACGAGGAAAAAGAGAACCACAGAGACAGAGAAGGAGAGAAAGAGAGTAAGATGGGGAGAAAGAGGGTCAGACAGGGACAAATAGAGTCAGAGTGTGTCATCGAGAGAGAGAGTCAGAAAGCGAGAAAGCAAAAGAGAATTATACAGACTAAACATAACTATCCAGGGAGATAGGCTTGTAGATATGCACTAGATTGTAGAAGTTGGGGGTGGGGGCTTAGAAGAAGATTAAGAGTGGAGTGGGGGGGGGGGGGTCAGTGGACGAGTGAGTCAGGAAATGAGTGGGGGTTGGGTGGGGTGGTGGAATAATGAGTTTGCAATTGCCATACTGTAGGAAACTGATTACTTACAAAAATATCTACTTTGAAGTTCGACAGTACGCGTGTTAAGTCTCAGAGTTTGCTTTGAAGTGTCTTCTGAAAGAATAAAGTAGTGTGGTAATCTCATATTCAGCACTGAGGGGTATATATATAAAACGCTGCAGTGCTGGGTGAATCCAGTCCAGTAAACACTAGTTTCATCACCCTTGTCCTTGCGTTCAGAATATTGCATTCAACTCTGTATGTCTGTCCTGGGGCTGTCTGTCCATGAGTGTATCCCAGAAACAAGTTTCCTCTTTCTTTTCAAATTTACATACAAGGAGCAGTTTGTGTTCATTGCATTCAATTCTGTATGTATGTATGTATGTCTGTATGCCTGTTTGTCTGTCCATGAGTGTATCGCCGAAAAACAAGTTTCCTCTTACTTTTCACATTTCCATACAAGGGACAGTTTGTGTCCGTGGTTCTGTCCCGCTAGTTAGTGTGTCTTAATGCGCTCCGCGTTTTACTGAACTGAAGGTGATTAGCATCTAGCGAGCGCACAAGCGAGTCAGCGAGGCTGCGTCGCTGTCACAGATTGACAGCTAGAGGGAGCCGACGCTAAAATAAGTTTGGTAAAACTGAGGGCCTGCAATCTTGGATGACACTTGTTATATAACTTTTTCTATATCGTCACTTTTAAACCATCTGTATGCAAATTCGCCATTTCAAATTCATAGGAAATATTTTAGAGAAGAGAAAGAAAAAAAAAAAGTACATTGCACCAGTGATTTTTGTACTTGCGGGTTCGTGTTGTATTGTGTTTTAGCGTTGGTGTCTCCAGCCATTGTGGTCAGAGTTGGAGATTTGTGCTATAACTGCATTGAAAGGAGCACCCAACCGACCAACCCTTGTTCCTTACAGGAATCTGCCTGGAATCTACGGGAATCAGGCCTCTGGTTTGGCAGAGTGGAATAGGAAGCAGATAACATTCTTGCGGGGAATAATTGGAAGACTTTGTTTTTACAGATAGAATTCAGGCTCATGTCTTGATGTGGTGAATTTCCTCTTGTGGAGGGGGTTTGGTCACGAGTTCTGTAAAAAGGGCTAGTATAGTATGAGATCTACCTGAAACACTAAGTGCAGCTTTCTATCCAATGAAACGGGGCAGCGCTGGACACTTTCACTGAGTGTAATGAAGGCTATAGGGATTCTATGGATTGGCTATATTTATGCAGAATTTTGTTTCAAGTTTGTCAGGGAGGGAAATCGTTTTCACGCATTGTGGCTTGTGGAGTTATTTATTGCCTTCAGTGGTTTCACCTGTGTTTGTAACCATAGTAACGGAGTTACAAACCAACCCTTCCCTAACACCAGAGATTCTCTGTAGTCCCGCGTTCCTTCCTTCCTTCCTTCCTTCCTTTCCTTACTTACTCACTCTGGGAAGTTCTGACGTTATATCGCAGTTTTTTTATTCATGAAGAGACGTGCCCAAGGACAGGACACCCATCGCCACCTTTACTGTTCTTGGCCGCGCCTTAATGGATAATAATAAGACGCATCAAATCGGAAAGCTTCAGCTTCAACGGTAGAGTGACAGAACCTTCGACATTAAGGATACAGAACTGAACATCTGGTTGGTCCTTTATAATAATGCAAACACCTGTTCTTGCTCCATCCCGTTTTTGGCTATGAAGTCACTTCCTTGAGTGCAGAATTGACCCAGGATTCCATCCTGGTTACCTGGTTGTGAGCTGTAGCTGGGCATCGCTGAGATTCCCCCCCCCCGGGGTCACACTGAGTTGTTGTTGACTTCCACAGGCTGCCCCGTACCCTCGAGGTTCTGATTTTGACGATCCGCCGGAAAGACGAAATAGCAAACAGAATCAAATGGAGGCTTTGCAGTTGGCAGAGAGGTCAAGATAGCAGTCTGTCCCGAATAGGGACTCCCTGCAGCCAGTTCCTGGTGTTCACGCTCAAGAGGGCAGAAACCTTCCACCAAGAGAATTTCACAACTCTTTTGTGCTCGAGAGCGAGTCGTTAGCCATGCCGCTATCTGACAGCCACCATCGTTTCTCTGATGTTGCAATGCAATCTTGATCGTCCCTGACCCAACTTCACGATGAAGCTGTGGATTTAGGTCAGAGATTGGGTGCGTTTTTTCACCTCTCTCTCTCACTGTTAGACTTGTCCCCTCAACAGGACTTTTCTGAAATGACTCTATTGTAACATGGTTCCAAAATGGCATAGTGTACCAAATTAATTTGCCTGTGAAGTAAATGAGTTTGAATGGAGAACGCTGTCTATTGTCTATGAGAAACAATAGCCAAACTAATGGTTCTGTTTGGCTCAGTAGGTAGAGCGTGGCGATAACAACGCTTAGGTTGTGGGTTCGAATCCTATTGGGATTGGACGTTGCAGACATTCATGCTGAGTGAGATTGGTGCGTTGTTCCAGGGATTGTGGGGAGTTTTTCTTGAAACCAGTTGTTGTTGAGAAGTGTTGGCTTGTCTTGTGACCGGAGCATGCAGAATAAATAAAACACAATATAAACAGCATGGTATAGTATAGTATATAGTAGTATATCATATAAACTATATTATAAAAGTACTATAATAGTATGTAGTATTCTGTTTATACTATAGGCAGAATAGTAACTTCACTGCCTTTTCAGGAATTCATTTTTTTATTTACAGATTGTTCCACAAACATTTCAATCTACTAAATAGGCCTACTTGCATGCACACAAACGAGGGGGCTAAATCATATATATACACACACACATGCACACACACAGAGTATATGTTTATATTCCAGTCAGATGGGATCAATGGTAAATATGTGCATGTGCCTAGAGGAGAGTATGCAACTCCACACAGTAGTGCAGTTATGTTTCAAGCTGTACAGGCTCGGAAAAACACTGCTCCAAACAGAGCTGCCCCGCCTGGCCGGAACAGGATTATCAATTTAGTCTCGAGTTCCGCTTTCCCTCTCCTGCGTACTTTGGCTCATTCTAGCAAAAAATAACGCTTTTCCAATCTGGGCCTCCGTTTACCTCGCCCCGGCCAGAAGTTCCAGTTTGAGTTTAAGCAGCAGCAGAAACGAGACCCCAAAAACAAGCTACCCTGAAAGGTGATCAATCCGTTTTTGGGGGTGGGGGGCAGAACTGTATCCACTCCGTGGAGAGCAGAACTGTATCTCCAAGCCAAAACATTCGATCTTTTCATGTTTGTGTAGAAGCCCGGTACAGCCGCTGCACCTGCTAAACCTCAGGCCTTCTTCAGAGAGACTGTTACAATCCTCCGTCCTGACTGCTGGAGAGAAAAAAACCCTCCTTTGTACTGTGTGGACTTCTTTATCATTCAGAAATCCACACAGATTCAAATATGACCCGTGAACCATTTTCGATGCGCTCCCACGGTAATGTATTTCATGTCTTTTCGGGTGGCACTCTCTCTCTCTACTTGTTGAACCAACCTCTTCTTGGAAAGCCATGCCTGACCTGAGAATGAGACTGGCTTGTTTGTTCGTGCGCGACTAAATGCGCACCGTTTAATGACCTGAGATGAGTGCGCTACCCTTTGCTGTCCTTTCCTATTTCAGCGCTGCCTGGCACGCTGGTGATGGGAAATCGAGTCTTCGCTGAGGCTTCGTGAAACCCACAACGGGTGGAACGCTTAGAGGCTCACGCAGGCCTGTCGGAAAAGCGTCGAGTCAATAGCCACTTTCCCTGAGAGGCTGTGCGATTGGTTCGGCCAAGTGGAAGTTGGGGCGTCGACGTCAGATGGCGCTTGCATAACACTGCAACTGCTTGTATGTGCTGCTCGTGTACGGTAATGTAACTGCAACTGCTTGTATGTGCTGCTCGTGTACGGTAATGTAACTGCAACTGCTTGATGCCCATAGACATGGCCCCGGGAATTTTGCTGGCAATCTTGCTGGGTCGTGAGCAGAATCCCAGGCGATTATTTATATATTTTTAATTTTTTTGTTTTGTTTCCGATTTTCTCCCGTTTTTCTCCCAATTTGGTAGCCAATTACTCCCGCTATTTTTCAGGTCAATAACTCCCTCGTAGTTCGCTGCCGTAGCCCTGTCACCGGCAGTGACAAAGGAGAAGTATCGTCTCCTCCAAGACGGCACTCGTCATGCTGTCGACCGTAACTCCGGCACCCTAGAGCCACTCCTGTGCGCAGCGAACGTCTTGTTGGCTTCCCTCCCCCCTCCCTGGGGCGGACAGCCAATTGCTGTCCCCGGTAGCACTCCCGGCCAGAGCCGACTCTGGCACGGCCGGGAAATCGAACCCCGGTCGCCGTGGCCAGCGCCGTATGTTGAAACCACTAGACCACGCGGGAGGCCCACGATCCCAGGCGATTGTGCCTCCTGATACCTTTCACACACAAACCCAGCACCGGGTTTGTAAATCTGTAAGAGAGCAGCACACAGTGGCTGTGGGAAAGGGGCTATTGACAGTTGCTTTTTAAATTTAATTTGTTTTAGCTCCGCCCATGTTGGGGTTCATGAAGCCCCTCTCCCGATACTTAGACCTCACAGAGCCATGGACTTGAAAGAAACTGCCCCCCATCGGCCTAACATCAGGCTCATAAGCCTGTGCTAACTTCACTTTGATTCCTCCACATTCAGATTGGTCTCAAGAAAAGAACTTGTGGTCCGTCGGAAAATAAAAAGAGGCCAACAATAGTTTACTTTGGGCTGTACTTTTTCGCAGAAGTGCCTGGTGGGGTCACTGAGCATGGGTTTCAGCATTCCTGTGGTTCGGGGGCCGTTTCCGATCGCTATTTCTCTGCGCTCCGCACTGCCTTTCTCGGAGAAGCGCTTCCCTTTCTCAGAAGTGTCACAGCGCGTGGACTTCAAACGGCTCAGGAGCCGAACGGGCCCGGGGGCGATGAAGCAGCTGCCTGCCTTCCCAAAGAGACGCCAAGGCTGTCCCCATCAGACCCCTGCATGCCTTTCTTCTCGAATCAGTCATTAAGAAAAAACCCGGCCCCGTTTTCTCACGCAGGCGAGTGAGCGAGCCGCGGTTAACGCGGTCTCCGGTCTTCCGCGCTCCTTTTTTCAGATTGGATTCCGTTACGTAGCTCCACCCCCTCGCTCTTATTGATCTCCACCGACTAGTGGCCCTTAAGCTCCCCCCCGTGTTCGTTCACGCGTCAGCTCGGTTTCCTTCACGTGGTCGAAGGAATCGTCTCAATTTCTTCTTCCTCCCGGTGTGAAGTCGCACGCAGTAGCAAAGAGAGAGAGACCACCTGCTCCAGCCTCAACGGCTCATTTATTCGTTTCACTAATGCGGGGAGCAAATGTACGCAACAGCAAAAACTATTCAGCCGGAACGCAGTGATTCGGTAGTCCTTCGTCAGGTTATCCCTCTCTCTTTTTCCCTCCGCTTGTTTTTGTATTTACATTTGAATTTAGTTTCACTTGTGTGCATTAACCACTTAAGTGGTCCCCTGTGGCTCAGTGGGTAGAGCGTGGCGTTGGCAACCCTTAGGCTGTGGGTTCGATTCCCACTGGGACCACATATGCTGAAAAATGTATGCATTCACTACTGTAAGTCGCTTTGGATAAAAGCGTCCGCTAAATGGCATATATTATATTATATATATTGTTATATCTTGTTAGATGGCATAAGCAGTTTAGGCTTTGGATCACAAGGTCCTAGGCTTCAATCCAGCTGTGGCACATATTCACACGTTTTTAATGTGGCGCACGTCTATTAGGGTGGCGGTGTAGTGTAAGCGGGTTTTAAGGATCTCGGCTTGTAACTGAGTAGTTGCAGGTTCATATCCCAAGTGGGGCACTGCCATTGCATCCATGAGCAGGGCACTTTACCTGAGTCATGGCTTCAGTAAAATATCCTGCTGGTTATATGGATAGTACGTGAATACTGTAAGCAGTGTATGTCTGGATAAGGGCATCTGGTAAGCAATAAATGAATGTAAATAAATAATAACTACATCTGTCATATAATACCCGTCGGTAAGGTCCCCTCTGTACATCTCCGTACAGAAGGGATCGTTCTACTTAGCCCCCGATGAAATGAAATCTAAAACGGGCCCAGTTAATGCGCGACCGCTGTTATTCTTCGGCGCGAGTATAATAGCCCTAATATAAGTGAACTGCGCTCTGTGGGCTCTTGTTAATGGTGTTTCCTGCAGAAGCGAACCGCTAATGATGTGTCATAGCTGTGCTAATGATGCTACGGTCAGTGAGTGTGAATTATCTCCCCTGGGCTGAAAACCGCAGTCTCCGAGGCATCATCGCGTTTCATTTGATTTCAGTCAAATGGCTTTCTTCTGCAACCCCCCCCCCCGCTAACGTTCTCTATAGTAGAAAAATAAACGTTGTTGGATTTAAAGGGGGAGGAGGGGGGTTTGTGAAGAGGGTAATTGCTTTTAATCACGACCGTCTCCGTTCGAGCTGGAAATCCGCAGGGATGAGAGTCCGCCCGCCGTCCCTTCATTCCCGTTGCTCTATTCGTTCTCGTTACCGCCGCCCCTCTAAGTAGCCGCGTACGGCGCACCCGCCCGCGCCGGCAACGAAATCGCCGCTAACAACGTGACGGCGGTGGCCCGCGGACGGCTTTTGGCGATAAACGAGCGATAAATAAAAAACACGGCGCAAGGTTATCTACAAGGCCTCCACTCCATATTCTAAAAGCGTCTCAGCGGAGGAGCACTGATCCCAGATCGGCCTTCCGCTGTCCGTATCCCAACCGTAACCATTATGAGATAAAAGGCAAAACTGATCCCAGGTCAGCGCTCCTACCTGCCTTGAGACGCTTTCATATGCGGTTCTCCCTTCCCTGCACCAGGAACCTCAGATCGTGCTACGGTCGGGGAATTGGAAACGGGAGCGGCGGCTCAGATGCAAAGCTCCCACCTCCCATTTGTATTCAGTGTACATGTCTCTGCAGGATACGCTAGCAGTCTTTACACCAGAAATGGCCTTCTCCACCATACCTTAGCGCACAGCGCCATTACATCACATTACATTTACATTACAGGCATTTAGCGGACGCTCTTATCCAGAGCGACTTACAGTTTACATTTCTTTACAATCCATTTATACAGCTGGATATTAATTGAAGCAATTCAGGTTAAGTACCTTGCTCAAGGGTACAACGGCAGTGTCCCACCTGGGGATTGAACCTGCAACTCTTGACGTTACAAACCCAGTTCCCTAACCATTATACCACACTGCCACACCATTCAATTTAACGTCTTGGGCTCTTTCGCAGGCGCGTCGGAACGGTGTCCCGTTTCAGACGCATCTCGGTTACATACCGTCTGTACTGAAATTGATTTTCTCTACCGCTCATTGAGCCAATGTGGGCTCTCTTAATCCAGTACTGAATGATTCACACAGAACTCACATACAGGTCACTGCCAAAATGGCTCTGGCCCAGGCTAGGAGAGTCCCTAGGGTGTTGGCGGGGGCGGGGGTCAGTGCGGGTTGGGTCTATCCACTGGGCCTATCCACTGCTACCGACCTTGCCACCCCCCCAACACACACTCATGGTACTGCACCCATTTAAAGGATCCCTCACTTTATCAATTGTTGCCTTTATTTTGGCAGTTATCTGTAGGCAAAATATTCTAGATTTGTTTTGCTTTATTTTTTTATTTATTTTTTTTTGTACATTTGGTTGGATCTAGCGTGATTCTTTTACCAAATTGAGTCAAAAGCAAATTAAATAGAAAGATACAAAAAACGTGTGCATTTGGTAAAGAGACTGCGGTTTTCTGCTTGGATGTAACTTGAACCTGGCTTCACAGGGAGTTTGCAGATTTTTGTTCCAACCAATTACTCTGGCTTTTCTAAACAACTGTATACACCCATACGGGTTCACTCCTATATCGGTAAAACGTAGGGGTGTATGTGTGTGTACAATACGCACTTTTTTAATAAGTACAGAAGACAACTGTGTCTAAGCCCCGCTCTAGGATAGGACAGTAAACACAGACAATTGTTGGTGTGTGTGTGTGTGTGTGTGTGCGTGTGCGTGTGCGTGTGCGTGTGCGTGTGTGTGTATATGTATGTATATGTATGTATGCCTTTTTCATCTTTTTTACAAATAAAGCCAGTTATAGTTGAGATTCTGTTATAATGTAATTTTTTTGGTTGTTGTTGTTGGACTAATAACCCACTTCTCCAAAAAAAAAAATCAAAAAAATTGTTTTGGAAACCAGATCAAATATTCCATCACGCATACTTAATTATGCTTTGTTTGTTCTCCAAATCCTCTCGATTGAAACCTTTTCATTAGCATGACATCATGCACCTCGCAAAACAATACGTTTGTCTCCGGCTGTTTCATGTCCGTGCCCGCGTTTCTTCTGTTCCATCGTGTTTTGGTTCACAAGACTGTTCCCAAACTGGTCGAAGATAAATGACAGTTAAAAAGAAGCCGAACCCAGCCAAAGAAGAATGTGGCACTTAAGAGATGTTAGAGTTGCGATTTGCGTTGGGGCAGCAGTGCAGTGCAGTGTAGTGTAGTGGTTAAGGACTTGGGCTTGCAACTAAGAGGTTTCAGGTTCAAATCCCAGGTGGGGCACTGCTGTTGTACCCTTTGGCAAGGAACTTAACCTGAATTGCCTCTGTAAATATAAATACAGTACATGTATTTATATAAAGTACATTCCAGTAAAGTATCCAGTAAAGCTCTGGGTATGGGCGTCCCCTAAGCAAGCAAGTAGATCGAGAATAACAATGCGTAATCGGGCGCGCGCCAGCGAGCCTGCCACCGCTGCGGTGTGGCTGAGAGGCCTGGAACCTTCTGTGGCCCTCAGCCTGAGACGATCTCCGTCTGATTCGAGGTCACGCTGTTCCCAGCACCATCCCGGGGCAGGACCAGGAGAAGCCGCTGGATGTGATCTGCTCTCGCAGTATAGAGGGTGCACATCACAAACACACGCTCCGATACTGCCTGAGAGAGGTTATGGTCTTCAACAAAAATGAAATCTTAATAAAATGATATGTTTCCGTCTACATCTCGGGATACAAAGCGTGCTGTGTTTTTGGGCTCTGCCGCAGATCAGCGATCCGGTCGCAGTGAGCTTTAGGTGAGTGTTTGAGAGTGTCGATTACCGCTGCAGTGGGGTTTTGGGTTTGCGGTGTTGCCGTTCGGCTGCAGTGTGGTTTGCGTGTGGTGTGGAGTGTTGCATTACTGCTACAGTGTGTTTTGGGTTCGGAGTGTTGCCGTTCGGCTGCAGTGTGGTTTGCGTGTGGTGTGGAGTGTTGCATTACTGGTACAGCGTGGTTTGGGTTTGTGGTGCTGCATTACTGCAACAATGTGGTTTGGGTTCAAAGTGTTGCCATTCGGCTGCAGTGTGGTTTGCGTTTGTGGTGTTGCATTACTGCAACAATGTGGTTTGGGTTCGAAGTGTTGCCATTCGGCTGCAGTGTGGTTTGCGTGCTGTGTGGAGTGTTGCATTACTGCTACAGTGCGGTTTGGGTTCGGAGTGTTGCCATTCGGCTGCAGTGCGGTTTGCGTGTGGTTTGGAATGTTGCGACACTGCTACAGCGTGGTTTGGGTTTGGAGTGTTGCATCGTGGCATCGTGATGAACATGCACCCAGCTGTGTCACAGGGCCGAGGAAGGCCTCTGAACCGTCCTGGATTGGACTGACCTCCATCGTCTCTCTGTTGAGTTGAACACATCACGTCACATTTCATTTATCCCCCTTCACCGCCTGCGCCCAGGCATAAATCAACCTCTGATTGATGTGTGAGAAAAACACCCTGCCAAACTCTGGGTCAAGCTGCAGAGGAACTCAGGCCCCAAATTTCTCAATAATATCAAGAGGCACTCGCACATACTTTAAATAATTCTGTGGTACCCTGAATTTCCCCCCCCTTTTTTTTTTTTTTAACAGAAGCATTTTTGTTATTAACATTCCTGCTCTGTAATGTTCTTTAGTTCTGCAGCTGGATAGAGGGAAAAATCAAAGGCTTGACCCCAGCAAAGCTCGCGCTGGAAGGTTCAAAGCGTGCAAGGTCACAGCAGAGGTCACAGCCCACGAATCCATAACAACCCATTGACTTTCTAATGGAGGGCCTCATTAAATATGTATTTCATAAGGAGACATGCTGGCCGCTCTCTCTCTGTCCCAGGCCTCTTGTGTTTAAAAGCAAAGCGACGCCGTGGCTGATGAAGTCGCTCTCTCTGCCAGCGCGTTTTGGCCCCTCTCTGCCTTCTGAAATACCAAGTGGCCAGAGTATCTGTTACCAGCTGACCTTCGATTTTCCCCTAATTGGTGTCATTAAATCAAAGCACTGACCTTTTGGGAACGCTGCCGTTTGATCTTGAACCCCGCGACTCGGGAGATCAAAAGGCCGGTTCCCGCTTTGCTCGCCGGCCAAGTCAGGCAGTAGTGGAACATTCCAGCTGGGTTTGTTTTGCTCCGTGCTGGTCTGGTATGGGTTTCCCCTTGTTCTGTTCTTGTGCAACCCAGTGACCGATGGTCTCTGATCCAATATGGCTCCCATCAACTGGGTAGAGGCACAGATTCTCTACAGTAACCAGATGGCCAGCTCCTGCATTCTTTCTGTCCTTATTCTAGGAGGTTTTGGTTGGTAACACGAGTCTATGGTGCTATATCAATTTTCCTGAATCGTTTTTGTGGCCGATATCATAACGGTGTTACCGCTGCTGATTTCATAATGGCAATAATAGGGTCTCCTCCTCTGATGTCATAATGGCAATAATGGTGTCTCTGCCTCTGATGTCATAATGACAATAATGGTGTCTCTGCCTCTGATGTCATAATGAACATAATAGTGTCTCTGCCTCTGATGTCATAATGACAATAATGGTGTCTCTGCCTCTGATGTCATAATGGCAGTAATGGCGTCTCCGCTGCTGCTGATGCTAATTGCAGTGTCTCCGCCCCTCTCCCCCCTGCAGAACATGGCGCAGCTGGAGGCCCAGGTGCACGGCCTACGGGAGGAGCTGATCCAGGCCCACGCCCAGCGCAAGCAGCAGCTGGTGGAGCTGGGCTTGCTGAGGGAGGAGGAGCGCCAGCGCGCCGCCCAGGAGCAGGAGGCTCTGCGGGCAGATGTGGACCGGTTCAAGCAGGAGCTGGAGAGGACCCACGCCGCTGATAAGAGGCTGGCCCTGGAGAAGGTGGGATGGGGAAAGCTGTGCGCCCCCTTGTGGGCCGCATACATAAGAGCATAAGAGTTCTGCCCATCTAGGCTCATCATTAATATAATGGATTTTTCAATCTTGAATTTTAAATTGGGATGATACCTAGTTTTTTTTTTTGCATATAACTGCAATGTGGGTGAACTGTAGCCACTGTGAACACAGAAATGTAGCCACTGTGTGGATGTAGGCCTGTAGCCAGTGTGTGAACACCAATCTGTAGCCAGTGTGTGAACACAGACCTGTAGCCAGTGTGTGAACACAGACCTGTAGCCAGTGTGTGATGACCTGTAGCTACTGTGTGAACACAGTGTGAAACAGTCAGCTTTGTGTGTGTCTCTGGATAGGAGTAGTAACCAAATGTACAAATAAATATCCTTAGACAGTCAAGATTATCAATAGGCTTGCATCTACCCTCCCTGCTATTGGGTTTTATGGTGCTGTACTTGCTATGTGCCAGCCTGGCCCTAACCACAGATGAAAACCTGGGCCCATGATGGCCTCTATGGTGGACGGTGCTAACTTCATAAGTGGCGATAATGTGAACAGGGCTCAGGGCCTTTGGAGTGGCATTTGCACTGGTTTGGTTTGGCAGGGCCCTTACACTGTGGTTTGCGAAGCACAAGCGCAGATGAGAGTTCTGTCAGTTCAGGAAATTACTAAGAATTCCCCCCCCCCCCCAGAGTGCATAGTTCTGAAAATGCATGAATGTTTTGATGGGGAAACACAAAAGAATCAGCTAATGTTGTTGACTTGCAAGAAGTTTTGACTCGCGGAGAAGTTGACTTGTCTACTTTTGAATACGCTTACGTTCGCTCGGCGGCAATAGAAAACGATGGGAGGATTTATTAGCATTTCATTAGCTTTGCACTATTCTGTTTGGTCTCTTTGATATTGTCATTGTCACATAAAAAAAACAACCTTCCAAAAATGGAATTCCCAGGAACAGCACATTACTTTCTTTTTTTCCATTTACCAACGCGGCATTACGGTTTAGTCACATGGGGTTTTGAACCAACTGTTGTTGAGTCATTTACAGTAGAACGAGATGGATGGAACTGTCAAAAGCAGAGAAAAATATGCAGGTAACTGCAAAAATAAGGAAACACTTGCTTGTGTAAATGAAGGATTCTGGCGCTCTGTTATGGTGTGGGGTGCATTTTCCTGGAATGGTTTAGGTCCACTCAACCCTTTAGAGGGCAGGGTAAACGGCAATAAATACAAAGCCATTCCGAGAGTCACCTTCATCCTATGTTGGAGCATTTCTATCTTGATGGGAGTGATCTTTTCCAGGATAACAATGCCCCCATCCACAGGGCACGAGTTGTCACCGAATGGTTTGATGAGCATGAAAATGATGTAAACCATATGCCATGGCCATCTCAGTCACTAGATCTCAACCCAATTGAACGCTTAAGGAGATTCTGGAGCGGCCCCTGAAACAGCGTTTTCCACCACCGTCAACAAAACACCAACTGATGGAAGTTCTCGTGCAATGTCTCGTTTGCATCCCTCCAATAGAGTTCCAGACACTTGTCGAATCTATGCCAAGGCGCACCGAAGCTATTGTGGTTGTCCCCAACGCCCTATTAAGATGCTTAATGGCTGTATATTTAGAAATGAAATGCATATATACATTTTTTTGTGTGTTTTAAGTGGAAAGACAGTAATGGCAGCGGCAGAGCTGTTACACTTCAGTAATGTGGTGCAGATTTCACAGGGGCCTAGGGAAGGTGGTGTCGAGCAGAAGTTGTGATGCTGAGTGGAGCCCATTGAAGCCCCAGGCCTCTTCCTTCAGATGCACGATTCAGGCCTGACCAGACCCAAGGGACAGCTGTGGCACATTACTGCTGTTTTCTGGGCCTATAAATTCTGCTACGATTTTTGGCACCACACGTGCACACCTTACTTCGGATTAATCACAATGGGAAATTGCAGTTTCTTTTTTTTGCTCAACGCAAATTGGACACGTAAAAAAAAAAAAAAAAAAAAAAAAAAAGGCTCGCAGTTAACAAACTGGGCCTCAACTGTCAAGTTAAGAATTGAAGCTCAGAAAGGTGACGTCTTGTTTTGTTTTGCTCTAGTTTGAAGAGAAGGATGTTACCCGCGATGGCGGGAGTGCTTTATGAAGCGACTGAGAAATGGAGGACAATGGAGGACCCTGCTAGGAGCTTACCTTATGGTTTTGTTTGTAATGGCAGTGTACTCGATTTTAAAATGATCAGCAAGTGCACACACATGACCTAGGACCTGAGGTGGAAGGCGGTGTGGCTGTATGTGGCGAGGGTTTGCAGTGGAGGAAAAATGTTGGTGTTGTTGTGCTGACCCTGCTTTCAGCATCTACTGGACTCCTTTCATACTCTTGTGCGCACACACACGCACACACACTCTTGCACGTCTACAGACACGCGCGCACACTTTCACACATACACATGAACACACACACAAACATACACACACACTCTGAAGTGCACACACACACTCGCAAGCAGGCACACACACACACACACACACACACACACACACACACGTACAAACACAGTCATCAGGGATTCTCCCCAGAAGCTAACGCTACCCAGAATAAACAACAAAAAGAAAACAACAAAAAAAAACTTTGAGCATCATATAAATAGAATAGCATGTATTTACCCTTCTCTGGGGAGTTTTTGCTCTGTGAAATGGTTTAGATGCAAGATCTTCAGAAGTGCAGGCTCTTCACAAACAGCCCTTCTTCTGTGCACCGTCTACAACGTTACACGGAATGCCTGCGAAAGACTGATGGGCGCACCGTTCACTGTGAATCTGAATCCCCTGTGGTTACAACCCTAAGTAAAGCGCAGATGCACTTACTTTAACTAGCGCCTGACCTGTATTCTGAAGGGCATCTCTGTGAACGCACCTAAAAGCATGTAGGTGAAGACGATGACTTCCCAGCACTCCAAAAACGTTGATACTCTCGGAACTACGCACTCATGCCCTACCCAAAGAACATCGATACTCTGTAACTACGCACTCACGCCCTACCCAAAGAACATCAATACTCTCTGAACTACGCACTCACGCCCTACCCAAAACATCAATACTCTCTGAACTACGCACTCACGCCCTACCCAAAGAACATCGATACTCTCTGAACTACGCACTCAAGCCCTACCCAAAGAACATCAATACTCTCTGAACTACGCACTCACGCCCTACCCAAAACATCAATACTCTCTGAACTACGCAGTCACGCCCTACCCAAAGAACATCGATCCTTTGTGAACTACGCACTCACACCCTACCCAAAAACATTGATTGTGAACTATGCACTGACACCCTACCCCAACAAAATCAATACTGTCTGAACTACGGGCTCACATCCTGCACTAAAACACATCAGTGCGTTGTGCACTGTGCTGTCCCAGGGGCATCAGAGGTCAAACAGAGGGGCTCTTCACTGGATACGCGCCTTGGCAACCAGCGCTCCAGGTGCCGTGGCCCGGGGGCCGCCCCTCATTTGCCCTTTCGAGGAGGGCCCCGGGAGCAGCCCTGCTCCCGTTGACCCGTCAAGGCCCCCCAATAAAGCCCCCATCGCACCAGGCCCTGAGATCAGAGGGGGGAAAGCCATAAACGCTCCAACCTGCACACTGCCCCTCCCTCCTCCCAGCCCAAAAACATGAGAGGGAGAAACGGGAGGCGTTAAACCCCCCCCCTTCCCGCCGAACACGTTTTGTTAGTTCTCGCCGCGTTCTGGGCTGACAGCGACGGCAGCTGCCCTTCTCCGCCATCTCGGCACCGCAAAATCACCATGGCAACAAGGCGTACAGTACACAGCCCTGGCGTGGATATTTTCACACACAAAAAAAAAAAAAAACGGCGACGGAAACAACGGGCAAAGGACGACAAAGGGAAGGGGAGAAGAAAGGGAGAGACCGGCGGACGGAGGGGAGAGGAGGCGAGGCGAGGTGAGGGCAAGGCGGCTTTGTGAAGTCCGGGCAGATGTGCGTGTCCCGGGCCCAGTGCGGCGGGAGGGGAAGCAAAGCCCGACCCGCGGCACATCAGAAGCTTCTGGAACAATGCTCCGCGGAAGCGACCTTGGGCCCCTGCGAAGGGCTTGGGAAGCCGCTGTGCCTTTGTCATCGGTCTCATGCACTGATATTAAATATATATGCACTCCGAGGGAACAGAGTGACCGCATCGCAACCACCGCAGCTCATTAAAGACTCCCGCCTCCTTTCCACTCGCTGCCACGCCTGTCGTCTGCCTTACTGCTCTGCCCACCAATCACGGATCTGCCTCGTTGCTCCACCCACCAATCGCTGCAGTCTGCCTTAATGCTCCGCCCCATCAGTCGCTGCAGTCTGCCTTAATGCTCCACCCACAAAGCACTGCAATCTGAATTTGAACAGACAGCCCTGATTGGTGCTTTCAGAACAGGCAGCTCTGATTGGTGCAAGCAATTGCTCCAGTCCTGATTTCAATGTATAGACCAGGAGCGGCTCCAGGGTTCAAAGTGGAGGAAGGCTGGAACACACCGATGGAAGTGCATCCTACGCAATTTCACAGATTGTTTGGTTAGCCCTTAGGTTTTCCGTATTCATTTTTGACAAGGGAAACGGACAAAGTGGTGGAAATGGCCGACTCTGACATGAAGCCAGCCATTTCCAACACTGTGTCCGTTTCCCTTGTCAGAAATGAACGTTTCTGGTCAGGAAATATAGCCAACACCATTGCGGGAAATACAGTGATCATTTGAGCAAGTGCCATCTCACCAGCCAATTCCAGATAATGAAGTGGGTTTTGGCATCAGCTGTGAAATGTGGTGCCCAAGCATCCGAAGTAAAAGATAAATTATTATTTATTTATTTTAAATTTATTTAAAATTTGTTTCAGATTTTTTTCTTTTTTTTTCTCCCAATTTAGTAGCCAATTGCACCCTCTATTTATTTCAATTAACCCTCCCCACACAGGTCGGTCGCTCGACTACTCGAGGCAAGCCAATTCTCCGTGGGCAGCGACCTCCGCTTTTCCTCCGAAACGGAACCCGCCCACCCACCCACGTTCTGGAGACTCCCTTTCCGTGCTTCTCGGCGGACCCGAGCCGGTTCTCCCTCCCCCCTCCCCCTGGGGCAGACAGCCAAATGCCCCCCTCGCTCGGGCTGACGATCAGGGCCGGCCTGGTAAAAAAAGATCAATTATTCAAAGATTCAATAATGAATGAGAGAATGTCAGGACTCAGCTAAACGCTTTGCTGAGGGGATGAAAGTGCATTAATTGCTGTCACCGAATTAGCATTTGAATAATCACGTTTCACAGAGCAATACTTGGCAATTAGACAGCTCCGGATTAATAGCATAATGTGATGACGGCAAACTCTTTCTATTTTCTTTGATATTTTCCCCCTTTTCCCCCCAAATTTGGAACGCCCAGTCGTTTCTTAGGCCAAGCTCGTGCAACCCCCGCTGTCAATTTGGGAGAGACAACCGTGCGCTCCACTCCTCCGGAACACTTGATGTCAGCCAATGAACATGAAGCTGACACCGCTCAGGCCACCTGATGTGTTCCTGCCGTAGCTTTTATTTCTCTTCAGTCAGGAAAAACTATTTTCCACAGCCAAGCTGCCAGTCTGAGCCCTGTGCCTGTGTAACTGGAGACCGAACTGCCGCTCTGTGCCCGGTGCCTGTGCAACTGGAGACTACGCTATCAGACTGTGCTCTGTGCCTGTGTTACTTGGGACCGAAGTGTCAGAATAATGATTTGTTTACTTTTCCGCTGGAAGGCTGTTGTTTTTTCCACCCCACCGCGTGAGTTAACTTATTAATTTCTGCCTTTCAGAGATTCACTAAATCGCATTATTTTTTGGTCATGGATTATGTGGAGCGGTGCATTTGGAGAAATAAATAAAATAAAGCGAAAGATCAAAGGAGTTTCCCAATCACCTCTGAGTGGCAGAACAAGGGAGGGGGCCTGACGGGTAAATCAGATTCAAACTCACGCAGGCTTCTGCCTCTGCAGGGAGAGGACGGCTCCCTGTGTTTCTCAGGAGTTTGATGTGTTTGTTTTAATGAAAATGACACAGGATGACTTCGCATCGGTTTGAGAATCAGCAATTTCCTTCCTGGGTCTCCCTGACAATAAATAACAATATTAATGATGACAATAATTGATTGAATTCATATGGCGACTTTCTCGGAAAATTTCACGGCGAAACTCACCTCAACCGCCACCAATGTGTAGTAGCAGCCCAGGTGATGCACGGCCGCCATTTTGTGCCAGAACGCTCACCACACATCAGCTTATTTGGAGAGGGAGGGTATTATTGAGCCAATTAAACTGGGGGATGATTAAGTGCCAGGTCGGCCTGATGACAGTCTCAAGAAACGGAGTATTAAATCTCGTCTTAAATTATGTCTCTATCACAGCATGTGAGTATCCTTCTTCTAATCAAACAGCATTGTATTCACCATGCAGGCCTTATGTGGCTACAGAAATGGCTGAAGAAATGGAGAGAATATGGCATAACTGTGAATTTTCCTACAATAGGCCGGTTCCAAAACTGAGCATCCATACGAGAAGGGCGCTTGTTAGGGAGACCACCAAGAGGCCTATGGCAACTCTGACAGAGTTACAGTCTCCCATGGCAGATATGGGAGAAACTGTCCATGGGACAATAGCCTGGGTACTTCACAAATCTGCTTTATGGGAGGGTGGTAAAAAGAAAGCCATTGTTGAAGAAAACGTATAAAATCTTGCAGAGGGTTTGTGAGAAGGCATGTGGGAGATTCTCAAACCAAGTGGAGGAAGATTCAATGGTCTGATGGGAAAAGATTTAACCTTTTGGCGCTGTGTTCGGTGCAAGTTTAACACTGCGCATCATCCCAAGAACACTATCCCTACCATGAAACATGGTGGTGGGAGCCTAATGCTATAGGGATGCTTCTCTGCTTCAGGGACTAAAAACTTGCACTCAAAATAGAGGGCAAATTGGATGGTGCAAGACAATTCTTGGAAAAAAACCTGCTGCAGTCTGCAAGAGACCTGGGACTTGGGAGAAGATTTATATTCCAGCAACACAATGACACAAAGCATACAGAAAAAGCCACATTGGAGTGGTCTAAAAACCTCCCGGGTGGTGTAACGGTAAGAGCTTCCGACCGGGATGCATGTTGCCCACTTCGACTGGGTTCGATTCCACCGACCGCGCCATCTCAGCTAAGGCGGCAATTGGAGGGAAGGGAATCGGGGAGGGAAGCCGATGTGAGCTTGCTGCATATGAGAGTGGTTTTACGTGTACCAGAGTGTAAGTGTACCTCGCGAGTTCTGTCTCGGAGGAGGTGGTACATCGCCTTTCTCAGGACTACGGCAGCGAGCTCACCAAGGGGGGGATAGTTGACAAGAAAAGAGGGTATAATTGGCTGCTATATTGGGAGAAAATGGTTACAAATCTGAAACAAATCTTTAAAAAATATATATACATATGTATATCAATGTCCTAGAGTGGTCCAGTCAAAGCCCAGGCCTCAATCTCATTGAGAATCTGTGGAAATATTGCTGTTCAGCAATGGTCCCCATTCAACCTGATGGAGCTCGAGCAATTTTGTTAAGAAGATTGGGTGAAAATTGCAGTGTAGTGCAAATAGACTCACAGCTGTAATTGCAGCTAAAGGTGCTTCTACCAAGTATTAAGTCAAGGGTGGTGAATACTTATCGAATCAATTATTGTCTGTTTTTTTATTTTCAATTAATTAAGAAAAAGCTTTGGAGTTTTTTTAATTCATACTTTTTATACCCACTGTATATCTATATCTATGGCAACACTCCCAGCTTCTCACACCAACACAACTTCTGTTAACACCTTCACCTTACAACCAGGCTCAGAATGGGTGGCGCTACCACTAATTTGAGCCAATCAGAGATTTTCTATGGAGAGCAAGTTATGATTGGCACCTTGGTAGCTCCACCCATTGTGGGGTTGATGAAGCTTCTCTCCCCCAAGCTCTTAAAACACAGCGTGTTAACAGAATTGTGGACAATGCATGTGGATCTTATGCCTACCTATTGAGTTTAAGCAGAAGCACTTTATTTTCCCAAACGTGATATCTCCCCAAAGTACAGTGTTTTTAAATCCTGTATCTCTGTGTATTCTAATGAATGTTGAAGTATGTGTTCATAAGGATCCAGAAAATCACACTAATGAAGCTGGGGGTGAAAAGGAATGGTCTCTATGGCAACGGTGCTGGTGATTTTAGTGGAGTTTTTTTTGTGTGGTATTTTCCCATCCGCGTTGTCTGTATCTGTCGGAGCAGAAGGTGATGATAGCGTGGGGCTCAGGTGTGTATTCCCGCAGGTCTGGCCAACAGCTGGAGATCAGGCTTTCTGTCTGCTCCTGATCAAAAGCGTCAGTATTGTGTGCGCTTGGGCAGGACAGTGTAAGTCTCTGTAAAATAATAATAATAATAATAATGAATACCAATAATAATAAATAATGAATCATAATAATAACGGAGTATCAGTTCCCATTGACAGATGGTGCTGTCTCATTGGTTGAGCCCAGAGGGCAGTATCACCTGTCCATGCAGGTCCACGTTCATTCTCGTGTCATCCCCCAGAGCCAGACATCCCCCTGAGGTCACTTTACTGTTTTATGTATTCCGTCACCTGCATTGCTTTAACCTTAAACCCCCCCCATCAGATTTCTATACAGACTTACAAGTAGGGTCAATAAGCTCAATCTTTACATGTCCCTGCCCTGTTGCAGTCACAGCAATAGTACACCATGCATGCACACACACTCTCACACAGACACACACACACACAGCTCTCTCTGTCTCTCTCACACTCACACACACACACACACACACACACTCTCCCTCTCTCTCTCACGCTACACCCACAGACACACACACACTCTCTCACAGACACACACACTCTCACACACACACACACACACACACACACACACACACACACAATCTCCACCAGGAAGCCTCCTCTCTGCAGGCCTGTCTTTTCCCCCTCAGTAATTGGCAGCGGTGTTTGGGTTTTTCCTTTTCCTCTAAGTGATGAATAGTTGGCAGCCCATGAAAGGCAGCCCCCCTGTGTGGTTCTGTGCTGCCACACAGGGGCGGCGGGGGCTGGCATACCCCGCCGCGTCTGCAGGGACGGGCAAACGGACGGGCCGCACAGTGCGCACCGCTTAACGCACCCCTCCCCAACTCTCACTCTCTCGCTCTCTCTGTTTCAGTGTAACGGCAAGGTGAAGCAGATTGAGGAGGACTACAGCCAGAAACTCGCCAAGGCCTCTCAGGTAAAAATGCACAAAGGCACATTCGTGTAAACCACATTCCAGTCAGAACGCACACACACACACACACACACACACATATGTATGTGTCAGGCATTCCCCACTGAGTTTGGCGCTTATCAGGGCATCCTATAGAAATAGTCCCTGACCCTACAAACATCAACTTCTCTACCATCTGACCTCATGTAAACACATGAGTTCAGGTACACCCTAGCAACAATCCCCCAAACTCTGAATGTTTAGTGTCTTCGGCCACCTCATTTTTCTGCTGATTTCATCATCACAAGTCCTCAAGTAGGGCGGCACGGTGGTGCAGTGGATAGCACTGCCGCCACACAGCAAGAAGGTCCCGGGTTCGAATCCCGGGCCGGGGAGTTTGCATGTTCTCCTCTGGGTACTCCGGTTTCCTCCCGCAAAGACACGCACGTTAGGATAACTGGAGAGTCTAAATTGCCCGTAGGTATGAGTGTGTGAGTGAATGGTGTATGTGCCCTGCGATGGATTGGCAACCTGTCCAGGGTGTATTCCTGCCTCTCGCTCAATGCATGCTGGGATAGGCTCCAGCCCCCCGACCCTGACCAGGAATAAGCGGGTTAGATAATTAATTAATTAATTAATGAAGGATGATGTCCTCAAGTATCCCTAGTATAATTTCTCCCCATTGCTCTTTTCTGTTTAGACAGCCTAAATGTATCGACCTTAGCCAATAATAACATATTTTCATAGAAGCCAAGTGCAGGGCACACTGGGAAGATTTGCTTTGTACCAGCCTGTAGACCTGTACATTGGGTAGCATTGGTTTGGAATAGGGTTTTAGTTTGTCAAAAACATATAGGCGTAGTGTTTGCTGCACCTTGGCAAAAATGAAGTGTGGGCAGACACCATGCGCCCGGTTAGCCAGAGGAGGTCAGATATCAGTTGAGTATGACCCTGCCGACCAAAACACTCCCTTCCTGGCCGATGTCACAGGCAATTCTGCATCGCCCCCCTGCTGGACTGCCGGACACAGTTGGCACCGAGATTTAAAGTGGTCTGATCTGAGCGATAACCAGTGAATCCAAACATTGGGCCTGCACCCTGTATTTGCGCGTGCCTATTGGTAATAGTCCAGATAATAAATGAAGTGTCATTGTGTTCCAGTAAATGCATATTCAGCCCAGAGCAGTTGCTCTTTTGTCTATAGCCTTCAGTATGTCTCATATTTTGGCTGACACTGCAGGTGTTTTGGGAAAATAGTAGCTTACTAGGTTACACATCAGCCCAGACATCAAAAGTCCGGTGTGAAAGGAAATCACAAAATTTCTGTCTACCATTACATCACTATAGAGGAAACAGTAGAACACACTTGTCTCTTGCAGCGCTGTAATTGCATTTCCCAGAAAACATCCACTGACACGGCTCTGTCTGCCTCACCTATGAACTCTTTGCTCAGAACAAGGAGCGTTCAGGGTGGTAAACGCCCTGCGTTTCTTATAGACTACAGGGTTCTGTTTTTGTATTTTAATACATGGCACATATGCATCAATAGTTCAAACAGGAAATATCCTCATTATCATTGCTTAAATGAAGTTGAATTAAATAGCTAAATCAAATGAAGAGCATGAACCTACAGGGTCCTAGTTTAACTATGTGGTTGCTCCTAGCACCCAGGAACTGTACTTCCCACTAGGGTGGCTTTCAGCTAAACTGTTCTTGACTACGGTTAACACTTTGTTGTACGTCGCTCTGGATAAGAGCGTCTGCCAAATGCCTGTAATGTAATGTAATGTAATGTAATGAAGGCATGTGTCTTGTTTGTGGCTGTGCGGAATCTGTGTTGGTGCCGTGGCCGCTTTCACGCTACTCTGTGTTGGGCAGTATATAGACCGTTGTCTTTGAGCGGTCGACCGGCACAGTAATACTACGCACCTCTGCTGCGGCACCAGAAAGATATTCGACCGTCGCTGTGTTCCGGCAACCTACATTTACAATGCTGCGCTGCCGTCGTTAAACTGAAGTCGCACGGTTTTGTGGAACGTTGACTGTTGCTCGACCACACCTCAGAAGCACCCAACCACCGTAGGCCACCAAGACAACACCGAGGTGCTTCTGACTCATAGGCTACGCGAGTGGCTGGCTGGAAACCTGTAAACGCTATTCGCGTGGGGCTGGTCCCAACTCATTCGGCATGTACAAGACAGGATTGAGCAGGATACTACTTTTTAAGCATTACACGTGTGTTTTTTCTGCATAATTACCTGTATGCGGTTTAATTATCTGTGAGAGGTGTTTTGTCATAATGGAACGGTGCTCATTGATCTGTTCATGATTCAGACTTTCGCAATAGGTGACTGTCAGAGTCAGTGTTGAACCTGCCATGGACTGACGCGTGTCTACCAAGCAGCTAAGAGCTAAATGAAGCAGACCAAATAGAAGTGAACATAACCAACTAAAACAGGAGTGAAAGGATCTGAATATCAGAGGGAAGATGCTAGCGAGGAGTAGATAAATAAATGCAGAACATTACAGGAGTCCTTAAGGATAAAGATGAGCTGTAAGAATGTGTATTGTGAAGTAATTATTGCTAACAGATAACGGTGTTACCGTAATAATGAGCCATTTGTTACCTGTATGCGATTCTTTAATATACAAAATAAGCCTCGTCTTTCATTTTACGGTAACCTTAAGTCGTTCGCTCCCAAACTCCCGCAAAAGAAACACATCGCAGTAAGATTGTTCCTCCCAAAGTTTACACACAATAAACAGCCTTTCTCTCCCAAAGCATCACCCTCCCCTCCCCTCCCCCCCGCTCTTTAATTTTCTTGGCTCAAGTTAAAAAAGAACGTCTCAGTTTGACTACGGGAGCGTTTCAAAGCGACGGCGTCCGCTTTTCATCTCGGCCCGCGCGCTGCGAGTCCGCCGAACGGAGCCGCGCGGCAGCTCGTCCGGGTTCCTGTCATCTCTCAGAAGAGGCAACAATGCAAAGCCGAAAGCAGGAGCAATCGCGAGTCCTGTTTTTTTTTTACATTCTTACTTCATTTCTTAGGGTTAGGGTTTTTTTTTTAAATTTTAATCTTCGTGACATTCTCTGACAGAACTTTCCGATAAATCAGAGCAGGAGTTTGGAAAGTGAAGATGTTTAACTCTGCTGTAGCCCCCATTCTTGTTTCTTTATTGTGCGTGCGCCCGCGTGTGTGTGTGTGTTTTGTCAAGCTCACCTGTCAACGTGCCCTCATTCCCCCTTGATCCCTGATCTGACTGTTTACATTGTAGCCCTCCCCTTAAGCCTAGCCACAGCCGTCTGTCACTCCAAGTTCATTTTTACTGTAAACCTTTTGGTTTGTAAGAGTTTCCTTTAATGTTTTTTTCTGTTGTTGACATTTTGACGAAAGCGATCACGACAGTGTATTCATCACGGAGCCCACTGGCACAAAGTCAAACAAAAAAAAGGAAGGAAATAGGAAATCAAAAAAGGCCAAACTCGGCTAATATATAAATAAAGGCATTTCAACGGAAGTGGCTTTGAAGAGCTGGATGAGGGTGGGGCGTGGGGTGTCAGGGTTTTACGGGGCTGTGCCGGCGGGGTAGCAGAGGCTGACAGAGACTCTGCCCTCGTCCCTCGGACAGCCCGGTCTGTGTGTCAGGCACCCAGGTGAAGCAAGGCGGCCGGCTCTCTGCTGCACTGCATCCCACTCACAGGGAGTGGCTGGCTTTGATGGAGAGCAGAGAGCCTTTGGGCACTTTATCAGTCTACACTGCCTCCCCCATTCTTTAGATATAAACATATTTTATATATATATACAGTACTATATATATACACATAGATGCATGCTATAATTATTCCTATTCCGATTGTTATGCATTTATATTTCTCTCTCTAGTCTTTTAAGCCTTCCTGTCCCTGTCTTTGTGCCTGCTGTTATATAACATTAAGCCTAATTCTCATGATGCTATGTAGGTATGTGTGTGTGTGTGTGTTGTATTTCATACTATGGAGGTGTGTATGTGTGTGTTGTATTTCATGCTATGGTGTGTGTGTGTGTGTGTGTGCGCGTGCGTGCGTGCGTGTGTGTGCGTGTGTTGTATTTCATGCTATGGAGGTGTGTGTGTGTGTGTTGTATTTCATGCTATGAATGTGTGTGTGTGTGTGTTGTATTTCATGCTATGGTGGTGTGTGTGTTGTATTTCATGCTATGGAGGTGTGTGTTTGTGTGTTATATTTCATGTTATGGAAGTGTGTGTGCGTGTGTGTGTGTTGCAGACCATCGCAGACCTGCAGGCCAGTGTGTGTGCATTGAAGGAGGAGGGCTGGCAGCAGAGGCAGAACGCAGAGCGGCAGATGCAGGATGCCACAGTGCGCTGGGAGGACGAGAGGAGGCACATCACCCACGAGGCCAAGCAAGTCAGCAAGGTGAGCGACTTCAGCACCTGTGCACACAGCCCTGTGAGAGAGACAGGTAGAACATGTGCACACTGCCTTAGAGCCAGCTAGAACCTGTGCACACGGCCCTGAGAGAGAGACAGCTAGAACCTGTGCACACGGCCCTGAGAGAGAGCCAGCTAGAACCTGTGCACACAGCCCTGAGAGAGAGACAGCTAGAACCTGTGCACACAGCCCTGTGAGAGAGACAGCTAGAACCAGTGCACACAGCCCTGAGAGAGAGACAGCTAGAACCTGTGCACATAGCCATCTTGAGCCTTTGTACAAACTTCATTCCTTGTGTTCTTGTGCTGGTGTGACAGTACCTATGTAAACATATATGGTAAAGAATAGAATAATTACTGTAGTATTGTGAACACCTGTGATGTGAAGACAGTTCAAGAATGGCAGGCAGTCCGGGCGGCGGATGGCGTAGCGATCTAACGCGCCACACTTTGGTGTGGTGTGCGCTGCCTGTCAGGGACGCGGTTCGAAACCCGCGTCTCTACCAGACCGGCCCTGGTTGTCAGCCCCGATCGGAGGCGGCATTTGGCTGTCCGCCTCCGGGGGAGGGGGGAGGGTGAACCGGCACGAGTCCGTCGAGGAGAAGGTAAAAGGTGTCGGTGGAAGAATTTCCGTCTCGGAAGAGGCGGGAACAATCACCCGGAGGACGGGCGGCGGACTCGTGGGGGTGGGGAATTGAAATAAATCGAGGGTATAATTGGCAACCAAATTGGGAAAAAACGGGAAAAATGTGAAATAAATTTAAAAAAATTAAAAAAAGAATGACAGGCAGGGATTTGGGCTGAGAAAAAAAGGTTAATGCAGAAATACAACACTTCAAAACAAAAACTTTATTTGGAGCTGATCTTTAACCTGGGTCCTGGGGAGCAGTGAGGAGAAAACTTGTGCCCAGGTGGCCGAGTTGGAACACTGGAAATCAGAAAACCCACAAGGAGCAGTTGGTGACCTTTGACCTTGTGACCTGGAAATGGACACGTGTTGTGGGAGCACTCAGGGCAGCATTTGTGTGAAGTTTCCTCAGAGCTCTGTGTAAATTAGGAAGCACACAAAGCCTGTCAATTTCACCTGTGGCCTTGTGACCCGAGAAGGGATATGGAGATACCGTTTGTGTCAAAGCTTGTCTAATTCTACACAGAATGGCCGGTGTTCGAAGCTGTAAATCAGAAAAACCTTTCAGAATCCTCCGTGACCTTTGACCTAACACTCAGAAAAAACTGTAAAATTCTGATAAACATCTGAGGGCAGAATGTGTGTTAAGTTTCATCCACATCCAAGCTTTAACTGGTAGCATTAGAGACCGGACGTTTGTGAGGGAACTGTCGAAGTACGGCCGTAAAACATAGCTCACCTTTGACGCCTTCTCTTCAGGGCTTTAGAGCTGCCTGCATCAGTGGGAAACGTTGTGGTTGCAGTGCTCCATAGCCTCATAATGATTTATGAACATACAGAAATATTGGCTTTATTGGGAAGCCCATTCTCATGAAGTGTAGTTCCCTTTTCAGTGACTAAAAGGGAACTGTCACGACCCTCCCCTTAGACCCCATGGTGCGCACAATTGTCCCACTTATACCACGGCTACTTGCCAATGGAATTAATGCACAATCTCTGAGTCATGTTAGAAATACACTTATTCACAAGTTGTGACAATATTTCACGACGCACGTGAAATGTCAGCGGCACCAAGGTGTTGCTGATTTGCGAAGATGTGAGAGCACTGAGAATGTTCAGAAAAAACGAACAAAACTCTCTTGAGGTCTCCACCTAGAACACAGGGACAAAGGGAAACGCAACCCAACTCGATGATGATGCCACACACTCGTGTTTCTCTTTTGTCGAGTTCACGTTTCCGAACTCCTCCGCTCCTTCTCCACGCCTTCTCCGGGTGAGGCCACAACCTTGCACCCATTTTGGTATTGTTGCATCATCGCGTCGCAACGCATGCCCAAAAGAATACACAATTGTGTGCTTGTGTGCGTGAGACTGGTTAGACCTCCAAACAGAGGTCACCAGTTCCATTTTTGCGGTCACCAGTTCCATTTTTGCGGTCACCAGTTCCATTTTTGCGGTCACCAGTTCCATTTTTGCGGTCACCAGTTCCATTTTTGCGGTCACCAGTTCCCTTTTTGTGGTCGCCAGTTCCATTGTTGTGGTCACCAGTTCCAGCTCAAGTAATCACTAATGAGGAACTCAGCTGTGAAAAGCCAAGTCACTCACTCCTGTAATATTTTGGATGGCAGCTGCAACGCCTTTATCGGTAATGATACTGAGATCAGAGATTCTTTTGTAGATCTTTCTCTGGTTTGGACACATCAAAGGCTTTGCGTTTCCTTTCCGTAAATATTCTGCTTTCATCTTTCTTTGCTGATCCACATTTCGTACCGAGAGATGCATTTCTGAATAACAAAATGTGCCCGTTTTTCAGCCTCGTATACTGTTATATTGTGGGCATCCGGTTTTATACATTTGTCAAAAGAAAGTTTTTGTGTGTGATCTCATGTAGGTGGAGCTTTAATGCCTGTCAGTCGCATATCCTCTCCCACGTCTCTCTTTCTCTCTCTCTCTCTCTCTGTCTCTTTCTCTGTACTACCAGCAGGTTCATGGTCACTGTGGTACCCTCATCTCTCTCTCTCTCTTTTCTCTCTCAGTGTGTGCCCTCATCTCACTGCACTGCATTCCACGGGAGGGCCGGGTTCCCTAGCTTAATTACGCGATCATCTCTGAACAGCGCGTGTAGAATTTCTGAAATCGCACCACTTGCATTCCTGGCCAAACGCATTGTAAGGGACACTCACGGACCCGCATGCGGTACCTCAGAGCCATCCCCAGCTAGGATATCACAACCATTCTGTCAGATTATTCTTGTAGCAGACGCATTCGCTCGTACAGGTAACTGCCAAATAAAGGCAACACTTTGGTAACCCGGGGCAGGGGGGGTCACTCAAATGGCTCTGGCCCGGGCTAGGAGAGTCTGGAGTCTGGGCGGGGGGCAGCTCATTGAAAAGGGGCAGTTGCCTTTATTTTGGCAGTTTGAACGTGCAGCTGCCGGGCCCGTGGGGGACATTGCAATGTTCCTTGGCGTCTGCAGCACCGTGAGCCCTCGTTGCTAATTGCCAGTTAATTGCTAACCTGTTGATGAAAGTCCGGCGACATTAAACGAGTAATCTGCTGTAATATGGGTCAGAGGGAGAGTGCCCGCTGCGTTGTGTTAAGACTGTGAGAGTAAATAACATGGCTGCTGACCAGCAGTGTTTTCATGCCGCTGGCTTCAAAAGCCCATTGTGAGGAATAAAGGAACAGAGAGAACAGGACACATCAAAAGATGGACGGGGTGTTTAAATACAATTATTCTGCTGCACTTCTTACATGTGAGGTCCCTCTCACACCGAGATGAAAACGGCTGTTCGCTTATCACTTTGCCTTGCTTCCTGCTTTCTCCCTACTAAATCTACAAACAAATAGAAACCTGTAAAGGCTAGTAAAACATTTGAGTGCCTTAGTTTTACATGTTCTGCATCGGTTTTCCTTGTGTTGTAATTGCGCTTCAGTTTTCACTGTGTTGTAATTGCACTTCAGTTTTCTCCCTGTTGTAGTTGTGCTTCAGTTTTCTCCCTGTTGTAATTGCGCTTCAGTTTTCACTGTGTTGTAATTGCGCTTCAGTTTTCTCCCTGTTGTAATTGCGCTTCAGTTTTCACTGTGTTGTGATTGCGCTTCAGTTTTCACTGTGTTGTAATTGCGCTTCAGTTTTCACTGTGTTGTAGTTGCGCTTCAGTTTTCACTGTGTTGTAATTGCGCTTCAGTTTTCACTGTGTTGTGATTGCGCTTCAGTTTTCACTGTGTTGTAATTGCGCTTCAGTTTTCACTGTGTTGTAATTGCGCTTCAGTTTTCACTGTGTTGTGATTGCGCTTCAGTCTTCACTGTGTCGTAGTTGCGCTTCAGTTTTCTCCCTGTAATTGCGCTTCAGTTGTCTCCCTGTTGTAATTGCGCTTCAGTTTTCACCGTGTTGTAGTTGCGCTTCAGTTTTCACTGTGTTGTAATTGCGCTTCAGTTTTCACCGTGTTGTAGTTGCGCTTCAGTCTTCTCCCTGTTGTGATTGCGCTTCAGTCTTCCCTGTGCTGAGGCAGTGAAGCAGCTCTGTCTGTCTGGATGCATCTCCATCCTGTGTGTGTTTCTTTCATCACTTGTATTTGAGGTTTGGCGCACACTGCAGCCCCGCCCGCGTCGGCCAAGATCACAGGCGACTTATTTGCATCTCTCTCTCTCTCTCTCTCTCTCTCTCTCTGTCTGTGTCTCTCTATCTCCCTCTCTCTCTCATCCTCTTCCCTCTGCAGTAATCTCCTCCTCTGGAGCTTTTTTGCATACTGAGTCACATTTTGTTTAAATTGTGAATATCAGAGGCCCGGATGCAAATGCCTGATGGCTCGCGACCGTCTGCGAGGGAGCTGAGCCGAGGGCCGGGCTCCTGCACTGAGCGCCACGCCGCGCCCGTCCCCCGTCAAACGGTGCGACCGGCCGTTTGTGCGGCGAGAGACCAGCTTGTGTGGATAAAGCCATTCCACCTTTCCTCCCTCTTCCTCCCACTTATTCCGGATATTTGGGCTTTTGCTATTAGTGTACCTCCCCTTTCATAACAACACCCGTTACGCTTTTTATTTAACTTTCTATTTAATTGCGCTTACTTTAATTACGCTTACTTTAATTATTACGTTGCGCTTTTCATTTAACTGCCACGAGCAGTGGATATTTACACATTTGCTCTGACGTCACTAGTGAATATGCACTCACATATACGGACATATACTCTATGTGCCTACCAGCTGCACTGAATGTAAACACGTATGTGCACACATACTCCATTTAACTATTAAAATATTTGTAAGTCTTTACATAAATGTCCATTCCTTAGAAGTTGGTCAGCGACAGACTCCATTGTTGAGTATAAAATAAGAATAAGAGATGCTTAGAGGCGGTTATTTCCTAAAGAGTAAGGTGTTGGCAGGAGAACAGGCACAGAGTGTAGAATTGCGTTCTTAGTGCCAGCTTCCTTATTTGATTTGTAAATTTTTTCTGTTGTCCTTTCTCCAGGATAAACATTTTTTTTTAAACGAAGCATCAAGGCATCGTTGATCTTTTGTATACGCCATAAGTCTGAAAAATATTTAGTATGGTGGTTCTGTGTGGCTCAGTTGGTAGAGCACGGCCTTGGCAACGCTTACGTTGTGGGTTCAATCCCCACCGGGCCACATATACTGAAAATGTATGCATTCACTACTGTAAGTCGCTTTGGATAAAAGCGTCTGCTAAATGGCGTATATTATATTATTATTATCCCCCGCCGTCTGACATGGGCTCTGTCACAGGGCTCTTTGGCCCCGTGTGGCGGTCGCGGCTTCCTCTCCGTGCCTGACGTCTTCGCAGAGCCAATTTACCATTAGCGGTGATGAACAATGATCGCCGCCCGTGCGTGGTTGCCCTTTGATCAGATGTGTGACTCAAGCGCAGCTTCCTCCAGCTCGCTCTGCAGCAGGCCCTTCGAGTTGTGGCTGCGCGCTTGTACTCGGTGACCCTTGTGTTTGCTCAGCGGTGCACGCTTTGATGACATCTGCAGACGTCTGGAATTGGTGATTTGCGACCGAGCAAACTTTTGATTTCGGGAAATGAGGTGTGAGGTGGCGCACATTTATGAATTTATAGCCGCGCTGTGGCTGGTTATCCGCTTAGCCGAGCGTTAATAACACGACGGAAGGATGATAAATTGTGTAAAAAAAATTATAATTCAAGTCAAACAATCGCTTTAACTCTGAATCCACCAGAAACGAGACAATCAGCTGCCGTGTTGCGGATATGATATCATGTCCGCTGCTGAAAAAATGCACGCTTTTTAACTGAGCTTTTCTTCGTATTTTCTTGTCTGTTTCGTATTTGCTGCTCTCAGCCAGTCTGGGGTTTCCCCCAGTGATTACAGTCATCTCTCAGAGGAAAACATGACCACCTGCTTGGAAATGTGTGCTCTGGTCTAGTGCATCGCTTTTTTGTCTCTCGTAAGGTCAAAGGTCAACCGTGACTGGAATAATAAAGGCGTAATGCAACTGCACTGCAAATATTTAAATGGTGCGGAAAATCGAACCGACTTTCACCTTCAATGAAGAGCTTTGATCTGAGAGCTCTCTTATCGCGAATCCTTGGTTAGAGTGGTTCTGGTGTGTCACCCCCCTCCCGCACAGATTGGCAGTGACTTTGGTACTGCCTGATACCTCTCTTTGGGACCCAGACATTTTTGTTAATACTCTGGTGTCGCTGTGGCATCAGTGATGAAGTGTGTGTGTGTGTGTGTGTGTGTGTGTGTGTGTGTGTGTGTGTGTGTGTGTGTGTGTGTGTGTGTGTGTGTGTGTGTGTGTGTGTGTGTGTGTGTGTGTGTGTGTGTGTGTGTGTGTGTGTGTGTGCGTGTGTAAGATTGCTCATTGTGCCATCATTGAGTTCGGTAGATAGTATTAGCAGCAGCAGCAGTTGAAGAGATACCCATGGGAAGGTTTGTCTGTGGGAATCGCGTGTGGATTTTCTGTAACTCTACATTCCAGAGGCTTCTCCATGTGCTGTGTTCTGTTTGATTGGCTCATTAACGGCCCTCGCTCTCGGTGTAAATTAATCTGGCGGTGGAGTGGGTTACCTGGGCGATCACGGTGGGGGGGGGGGGGGTATTTTACAGGCAGTAAATGTGCATTAGGCCAAGCCTTTGTCGCAGAGAAACCAGCAGTTTTTCATAGGCTGAGAATGAGGGCTCCAGCCAGGCAGTCACGCGCTCCTCTTTCACTCCTCGCTTTTCCTCCATAGGGCACTGGGAGAGGGAGATCAGCTGTGCCCACATCCCAGCACCCTCCACTTTCAAACTACAATATCCCAGCGTCCTCCACTTTCAAACTACAATATCCCAGCATCCTCCACTTTCAAACTACAATATCCCAGCATCCTCCAGTTTCAAACTACAATGTCCCAGCATCCTCCACTTTCAAACTACAATGTCCCAGCATCCTCCAGTTTCAAACTACAATATCCCAGCGTCCTACAGTTTCAAACTACAATATCCCAGCATCCTCCAGTTTCAAACTACAATATCCTAGCATCCTTGTTTAAATGCATCATATCCCAGCATTCTCTAGTTTCAAACAGTAATGTATAGCCCAACTTATTACCACAATGGAAAACATAAAAAGATATGTAGTCACTGTTGAAATATATGCAGACCAGTATCCTTCATGTTTTCGTCTTGGGCTTTTCGGATGTTTGAGCTCCCCTACCTAGTAACCCAGAATACATTCTCCTCCTTGCTATGAAGCCGGCACATTTACAGACTCAGTGGAAGGGTTCAGTTGAGGGCACAAGATACCAGGACTCCTCTTGCGCAGATTCTCCTCCCTAATGTAAGGGGAAAAGACTTGTTATGGTGGGAGACAGACTCCTGAGAGGAGATTAAGAGGGTTCAGGAGGCGGCCTGGAGAGACAATGAGGGAGTGAGATAGAGTGACAGGGAGACTGAAAGAGAGAGACTGTGAGAGAGAGAGAGGAGGGAGTGAGAGAGACAATGTGGGAGTGAGAGAGTGAGAGGGAGACTGAAAGAGGGAGGGAGTGAGAGGAGGACTGAAAGGGACTGAGAGAGAGATAAAATGAGGGAGTGAGAGAGACAATGATAGAGTGAGGGGGAGACTGAAAGAGGGAGGGAGTGAGAGGAGGACTGAAAGAGGGAGTGAGAGAGAGGGGTGGACTGAAAGAGGGAGTGAGAGAGAGTGAGAGGAGGACTGAAAGAGTGAGTGAGAGAGACAGAGAAGGAGTGAGAGCTGGAGTGAGAGAGAGGGGATGGGACTGAAAGAAGGAGTGAGAGAGAGGGACTGAAAGAGGTACTGAGGTAGTTAGAGGGGGTTGTTGTTTGTGCTAGATAAGGGAATCTGCTTCCAGTATCCGCTGAAACAAAGCAAGTGAATGTTCCAGAATATCACATCAGAAAGCCTAATAAAGCCCGCAAAGCGGAGCATGGCGGTTTTCCGTCGTCGTCACGGCGAGGCGTCACGGTGAGGCCGGATGGTCAGGCCTCCTGCTGTAATTATAGCGCTCAGCGAGACGGCACGCTTTTCTTCCCTTCAGAAACGGGCTCACGTTTGTAGTCTGTGTTCAAGGCTTCACAAAAGATGCGCAGGCTTCGGCGGTGGAAGCGCGGGGGGGTTGGGGGTGTGGGGGGGGGGCTGTTGTATTGAAGCGTTGCCGTTTGAAAAGCGCGTAAGCGGCCCTCACAACAGCACAGCCGCCGCAGCCACTGGGAACCGTGCCCCGCTCGCTGTTACGGGCAACACCGAGTTCTGTCTTTACGCCGAGGCGTCAGATGCCCTGCCAGGGAGAAAGGGACGCAAAACCGCTAAATCTCTCCCACCACCTCTCTCTCTCTCTCTCTCTCTCCCTCCCTCCCTCCCTCCCTCTCTGTCCTTCTCTCTCTCTCCCTCCCTCCCTCCCTCCTCCCTCCCTCCCTCTCTCTCTCTCTCTCTCTCTCTTCTGCTCAGCTCCAAGTCTGTTTTTGTATCCAAACATCAAAGGGCACATTTTCAACATGCACATCACTGCAGCAACCACAGAAAAGAGGCTGAGCTTTTGGGAAACAGAAAGTAACAGATGACTGGGTGCAAATCGGAGACTGCGGCACGTCTGCGTCTCTGCCCTTCTTTGTCATTGTCGCCTTCATCATCATCGCACCTGGCCCACTCCTTCCATTGAGCAAGAAGCGCCTGGGTAATTTAGGAAACCGAAGGTAACCGATGACTGCATTCAAAATGTGGACTGTGGCAGGTCTCTGTTTTCATCATCATCATCATCATCACCTTCATCATCCTCACACCTGGCCAGCGCCGTTTCTTAAAAGAGGGCGGATCACCTGGGTGGATAATTCTGCGGTGGAGATGCAGTCCTAACCCAGCGGATTGATATGTCCAGGGAGGGCTCAGGGCCTGTATTCATAAAGCGTCTCAGAGTAGGAGTGTTGACCTGGGATCAGTTTTGCTTTTAACTCATAGAGAATACGGTTAGGATGTCAACGGGGGGAAACCTGATCCTAGATCAGCACTGCCACTCAGACCCCGCTTCATGAATGCAGGCTCAGGGCTGCCCTGTTGGAGATTTGCGCAGTTTGAACTCCCTGATTGTTCATCATTAAGAAAGCTCTTTAATCTGATCGAACACAGTACCACGAATAGAGATTCCACGTGAATAGAGACCCGAGAGCTAACAAAACAAGGCCTGGAATTTAGAGACCCTAAAGTCCACCTTTTACTTACCCCGGGGTAAAATACCTGCCTTCTCTTTACACAAAGACCACCCAGGAATGACAACTCGGGCCACACCTTTTCTCTGTGTGTGTGTGTGTGTGTGTGTGTGTGTGTGTGTGTGTGTGTGTGTGTGTGTGTGTGTGTGTGTGTGTGTGTGTGTGTGTGTGTGTGTGTGTGTGTGTGTGTGTGTGTGTGTGTGTGTGTGTGTGTGTGTGTGTGTGTGTGTGTGTGTGTGTGTGTGTGTGTGTGTGTGTGTGTGTGTGTGTGTGTGTGTGTGTGTGTGTGTGTGTGTGTGAAAATGTGTGTGTGTGTGTGTGAGTGTGTGGAGGATAAAAACAAAGAGAGGAGGTACCAATGGGAGCCACCCCCCTCTCAGGAAGTCCACATTTTCCACATTTCTTCCCTGTTTTGATTTATCTCACCGTCCCACCATCTGTCCCCTGTCTGAGGAGATCCCTCACCTGGGGCAGTCCTTTCATTTCCACATCTGTCAGTGGTCTCTCAACTCTAGAAAAACATTATTATTGTTTTCAATGTCTCTTAAATGTGGTTACGCTCACGCGCTGCATTAATTTTATTACAGTCATAAGTAGAAGAGAAAAAAAGATGATGAATGAGCACTGGTGACGGTTGTGGTCTTTTTTTTGTCAGCATGGCACATTTTTAGCCAGCGTCAGACTTCAAACTCCACTCACCCCTCGCACACATTTATATCTATAGGGATAAGTGACAAAAGACGGTTCACGACAAGCTAAGTGTGTTTTGGACGACACGGTTAATTTTTACGGTAGTTGTAGCTGGTTGTAAAACACTTGGAGGTGACCTCCAGCATGCACACCCAATGCATTTGTGTGGTGTCCTAATGCCGAACCCCAGTGTGTTTGTGTCACTCTCAGATGCAAGAAGAGGTCGTAGACTTGCCCCACTGCAACTTTAACATTGTACCTGCCCTAGTAAGGAAACGTAGGAGTTTGGGGGATTTTTTGTTGCTTTCGTTTTTTGGTAGGTGGTGTTGGCGTTAATGATAGTGCTACATCGATCATCATTAAATCTCTTTTCCTTCAGCGCCTGGGTTCGATATAAACACTTCAATACCCCGTGTGCGCACACGTGTGTGTGTGTGTGTGTGCGTGTGCGTGTGGGGGTGGGGGTGGTGTGTTCTGGAGTTCATGAGGAATAATCGAAACCGAGACGTGTGCCGGAGACATGGAGACATCTGTTTCACAGTTCTACCGGGGGAACTACGCCTTTTCTGTAACTCTTTTTCACTCTTTCAGCAGAGCGTGAAAAGACACGCATACACCTCCTCTGAGCTTTTTACCTGGTGCGGCACAGTGCCTCTATGAGAACTGATAACCTCGTTTTCACACCTCTGTTCGTTCAGCACATGCATAATACTGCTAAGATGGAAGTCTGTACAGATAAGCACAACATTCATGTCAATCTTTTCCCAACTCCCAGGTCTTTTGCAAACTGCAGCAGGTTTTCCTCCCAAGATCTTGCTCCATCCATTTTGCCAAGTTTTCCAGTCCCTGAAGCAGAGAAGCTTCCCCATGGTATTAGGCTCCCGCCGCCATGTAGGGATAGTGTTCTTGGGATGATACCCAGTGTAAGGCTTGCTCCGAACATATCGCCTAACATTGAGGCCAAAGAGTTCAATCTTGGTCTCATCAGACCAAAGAATCGTCCTCCACTTGGTTTGAGAGTCTCCCACATGCCTTCAAGCAAACTCTAGCCAAGATTTGTGTGATGTGTTTTCTTCAACAATGGCTTTCTTTTTGCCATCCCTCCTAAAGCGGAGATTTGTGAAGCGACTGGGCTATTGTTACCCCATGGACTGCCGTCTCTGCCATGTAACTCCGTTAGAGTTGCCATATGCCTCTTGGTGGCCTCCCTATCAAGTTCCCTTCTCGCACAGATGCTCAGTTTCGGAGGACGGCCTGTTCTAGGCAAATTCACAGTTGTGCCATATTCTCTTCATTTCTTTATGTGCTTAACAGTGCTCCGGGGGATATTCAAAGTCTTTGAAATCTTCTTATATCCTTCCCCTGATTTGGCGCTTTTGAAAAACCTTTTCTCTGATATGTTTTGAATGTTCTTTGGCCTTCTCTTGTTTGGAAATGCAATAACCAACTGTGGGACCTCTCACAGACGGGTGTATTTAATTTGAAATAATTTGAAACGCATAATTGTACACATGTGGACTCCAATCAAATAATTATGTGACCTCTGAAGACAATTGATTGCACCACAGTTTCTTCTAAAAGGGGTGAATGTTTATGCAATCAATTGTTGTCTGTTTTTTATTTGTAATTAATTAACAAAAAGCTTTAGAGTTGTTGTTTTTAATATTTTTAGTTTTACATTTTGTGTTGATCAGTGGCAAGAAATCAGAATTAAATCCATTTTTATTCTATGAAGTCAGAAAATATAATGCGAAAAATTCCAAAGGGGTGAATACTTTTTATACCCACTGTATATATGTGTGTGTGTGTGTGTGTGTGTGTGTGTGTGTGTGTGTGTGTGTGTGTGTGTGTGTGTGTGTGTGTACGTAAACTGCCAAAATAAAGGAAACACTCGAGTGAATGAGTGATCCTTTAAATGGGTGCAGTACCACGAATGTCCGTCAGGTTGTGCCATGGCCAGTACCGGCAGATAGGCCTGGCCCTCCCCTTTCCATTGAGACCCCCACCCCCTCCCACCTGGCTGGGACTCTCCTCCTGGGCCATTTGAGTGTACCCCTGGGTTACCAAAGTGTTGCCTTTATTTTGGCAGTTACCTGTATATACATATATATATATATGTGTGTGTGTGTGTGTGTGTGTGTGTGTGTGTGTGTGTGTGTGTGTGTGTGTGTGTGTGTGTGTACAATATTGAATATAAATACATATAAATAAATATGAGTGAGTAATGAGGGGTAAAATGCTATAATACTTTAATGGGGTAGTGCAGTGTGCAGCAGGTATGCCCAGCTAACTCTCTTGCCCCCCCAGGCCCTTCAGGAGAGGATGGAGAGCCTGCTGAAGCAGCTCCACTCTGCAGAGAATAAGCTGCGGTCCCAGGACCTGGAGACCGAGGAGCAGGTATGGAAGGCCGATCATTACAGCCTCAGGCCCTGAGGGAAGGGGGGATCCAGGGGACAGTATTTATGGCCGAACCTGATACGCAGGCCCAGCCCAAGCGGGTCGAAAGGCGCAGATTTTCTGAATTCCTTGAGATCCGGCTTCCAAAGGCAGGCGCCCGGGGGTGGGGGTGGGGGTGGGTGGCCGAACGCCGGCTGAACTTCAGAAGGGCCGCCATCGTCCTAGCCACCGCCGCCGCCACGCAAGCCATAATAACAGGCCATTTCCGACCTTCGCACACAAGAAAAAGGCGTCATTATACCATCAGAGGCAGTCAGCCTGCCAGGCATGCAGAACATCTTTTGTCTTGTGAAGCCACGCTGACCTCCGTGCGTGTCGAGCCTCATTTCTGTGCCTCCGTCTTTCATGTCTCCCGTGTCTTTGTGAGTTGACCCCTCGTCATCCCCAGACTAGCCAGAGGCCTGATGGTCTGTTTGTCAGAGGTCCTGTTTGATTATTGTTTTTGCTGGTGTCGTAAGGCTCCGTTACCCACACCCCGTGGGGCAGTGGAGTGGGTGCCCACATGGGCTCCTGGGCTTCTCAGCTCTGCAACACACTCCTAGCAGCTTTATTAGGCCTGTATTCAATCAACATTTGTGCTTAACTTTGACATGCGATTCAAGTCAGGTGTTGTTGTTTTTTTGGTTAAGTTCATTCGTTCTCAAAACAGATGAATTTCAAGTTCATTCAATCAGTAAAAAGAACTCGCCAAACTGTATTTGTGAGTTAGTTAATAATTTAATACTTAAATGAATGCCATACTTAAAATGTAATACTTAATTGTGAGTCAAAGTTAAGGACAAATGTTGATTGAACACAGGTCTCCGTTTTACACAGCGGCACACACAGTGCAGGCCTCCTCTCTCTGCAAGGCCCAACCCTGACGATTTATGCGTCTGTGACACCGTGCATATTAAAAGCTGTTACAGGCCTAAGACCAGATTTACTGAAGGAGGTGGTAGAAGCCGCAAATAACTGCGCGTCTTGTAAAAAAAAAAAAATTGCACCCTGCATTTAGGTTACTCAAATTAATGATCTAAATGAAGACAGCTGCAAACTACCAGTTTAAATAACGATGGCTGCTAGCAGTGAGGCCAGGTTCAAAACGAGTGTTGCTGCACAATGGTATGTAGTGTAGGCCCAGTCACTTTTAACAAGGGCCTGCGTTTATGGAGGATAGCAATAAGGTTAGCCAGGTGATTTACTGTGAGATGGCAAGCACAGTGTTAATCCTCACTTATCCGCCTGAGAGGTCCACAAAATAGACTTGTGCACCCAGAATGCACTGTCAGCAAAGCACGCTGAGATTCTAGAAGAGGGGACAGAGCCGTTCAGCAGCTGGAGATGGGGGTCTCTCCTGGGACACCTGAGGAACAGTCTTCCAGGTATGAGACGAAGCAGCTAGGAGCAGTGCCTGGGATCCCAGCTCGGTGGGGGGGGGGTCTGTGGTCTGTGGTCTCAGAAGCAGCGGACAGCTCTGGGAGGACGATTGCCGAGGAGAGCAAGGGGGGCATTGGGCACAAGGGACAGCTGTCTCTGTCGACCGGCGCTAAAGGGCCGTTTAAATCCCTGGTCTCCTTGTGCAGCCAAGAGCCAGGCGCGATTCAAGTCCCACTTTCACAGTTTTTCCACGTGTCAGTGACAGTCGGCAGGTGGGTTTCACTCGGAGCCGAACGCGTCCCGTTTCTTTGGCGAGGATCGGTGTGTTCGTTAGGACTACATCTGCAAGGACAGAAAAAACACGGAGGCTGCTTCGGTGGCACAGCGCTAGCGAGCCCTCAGTTCTCAGCTCCAGGTATCCAGTGTGTTCACACTTCTGTTATATTCACGAAGCCACTTATGCAGGACAGAGAACCCAGGTTGTGGTTGCACACGTGGAGGTCCTGGCTTCCTGCCTTTGAGAGCCCGTTCAGTTTCAAAATGTAGTCCAATCTAAATGACAACATCAAGCCATTCAAATATTTGGAAAACTGGTCCCTGAAGACATTTTGAAGCACCCAAAATGACATAAATAAGCAGTTAATTGTATATTAATATTACAGGAATTTCAAGCTCCGTTAAAAAAACGAATCCCTATCAAAAATAAATATTTTTACACTTTGTGTTGCCAGGGGAGTGCTCAATATGCAAAATAGAAGAACCGCAAGGCCTAATTTCATCCAGTTTAGACCATCATCAGTATGATGAGTCTTAATGAACTGCTCCTCCTCCGTTGATATTTCACCAGCTGTCTCATCGCCACCTCTAAAGGTGAGAGAAACCTCAATGCCTTGTAGCATTGTATTTTGTTTGAGGTTAGAAAACATAGATAACAAGGTAGACGTTTATGGAAATGTAGGGAGTTTACTTCCCCAGAATACGTGTGTATTCCCTGTTTTTTCCTGAACTGCACATCTGCTCTCGCCTCATAAAACCCACATACCTCGCCAGCTCTCACCCAGGGTCAGGTGCTGCTGTGTCTTTTCAGGCGAAGGCCTCCGTGCATCGTAACAAAGTTAAAGGCCAGTTTCCGCATTGGCCCAGTTTATCTTCTAAGACGTGTCTTTGTAATCTAATCCCTCGCATGCAAAAACACCCTGTTTCTGCTCAGACTTCAAGCAGATGTGTCCCGGAGGCCATCAGAAGGTTCTTAGCCATAAAACTTTGGACCAGCAACGTACAATAGGGGTTCAGCTTGAACAAGCGTGAAGCAATAAGATTACCACCTCACTAGAGCTAAGAAAAAAGCAGGCTTCGTTCTTTCTGCAGAATTATTTATGAATTGATATAGGCAAAATGTTCTTTAAGAAATGGCAAGTTCTTGTTTTCATAATATAGTGGATATGTTTGTGTGTGTTAAGACTGACGTGATGAATAGACCCAAGCTTATTCAAGCTTATATGTGAAGTCATGGCGCACAGAGTTGAAGGCCCTTTGACAGAACAAACACACTGTACTATTTGGCCATGTTTTCTTTTGCTTATTAAACCAAGAGTATTGAGACCATTGTCTGAGCGCGATGGTCTAATTTTCTACACAAAGGAGGACGACTCACCTCACTGTTGCTCTGGTTTTTAATGAGAAGAAAATGTTTCGATGAAAGAAAGAAGAAAATGATGAGAATATACTGTGAAAGAACCGTGAGTCCAAACCCACAGCGATGTTGCTGAGCCTCACCCTTGAACCCCTCCTTATATAATATAATATATATACAGTACCAGTCAAATAAACGAAAGGAACATCAAAGCAATGTTCAAAGCAATTTAAAATTGAATCTTGGATTCCTCAAAATAATTCCTGTAATATAAAATATAATCACTTTTAGAAATCCTGGTTTTGATCTTGACCTCCGACCTTATCCGAATCAGCAGAATGGACAATGTTGTGTGTGACCCTGAGAAAGGAAAGATGGATCCCTTTCTCTCTCTGCTGGGTCCCTCCCTTAAGTGGATCCCTCTTGCTGCTTGATCTCGCTCTGTGCCTTTCACTCCAACCCTTCCTGTAACCAATTGGGTTTTGGCCTGAGCTCTGTGGTCTTTTTTTGCTTTAATAACACAAGCTACTCTTCTTTACTAAGCTACAATTTTTAGATACAGTAGCAAAGGATGAGGTGTTTGTCTCACTCTCACACATACACACACACACACACTCACCTCCACTGTTCCTTGCTTTTTGAAAGGATCTATTCACATCTCCTCTTTTCCTGCGAGGGGAGCCGCTGTTGACATTCTCATGAAACGCTTGTGTTTCTCAATAACGCGGGGAGAAACCGGCCCCGAGTATTATTATAGCATTATTCCCTTTTACTTCATTCAGTGCATTCAACGGTTATTGGGGCCCGTTTCTGGTGGAGCGTTTCTGCGTGCGCAGCGATACGCGGCGAGGCAAGCTGCGAGCGCACTAGGCATTTGATGTCGCGGCTGTATCTGACAGGCCTTTGTCACTTGCAGGAATTCAAGAGATTCTCGTTCTCCCTCCCCCCCCTCCCCCGTCCCCGTCCCCATCCCCATCCCCCACCCCGCATGTACCGCGCATCAGACCCTTCGACGACGCGTCAAACTCCATTTGAGTTTTGTGAAGCATCAAGCCCCAGCTCCTGCCTGGCTGGCAGCTGTCGGAGAACAACGGCGCTCGCTTGTGACAAACGGCGCGAGAGGACGTTAAATCAGAACACAAACCTGAAAGATATTTATAGATGAAATTTTTCAATCGTAAGAGGGAGGGGAGAAACCAAAGGGCCCTGACGTTCTCTCGTTCTCCCAAGTGGAGTGCTTCATCAGACGGGGAGGAGGGGAGGGGGGGAGATTCTGTTCTTCACAGCCATGATGTGAGGCTGTCTTGCATAGGTGGATTTGAAAGGATCTTCTTTCTTTCCCCCCGTCCAGGAAAACAAGCTCCTGGTCCATGACCTGACGAAGGCTCGTTCCTGCACTGTGCAGGCACAGTCCTCGACTCGTCCTGGCTTCTAACTCCCTTTTTCATGTACGCCGTTATCATGAAGGCTTTTTTTTTTTTACTTTCACCCTGGTGAAAATTGTTTCGAGTGCCTTGGTTTCACGTTGACGTCGAAGCGAAATTATGAGCATCTTGTCTTTCTGCAAGCGCCTTTTAACGTTTAACGTCATAAATGCCCCTGAGACATCCGGTCATAAATTAGCCCTCAATTTATGCAGCAGACCATCCGGAGACGGCCTGCCATTTTCAGGCAGCAGTGTCAAACTCAAACATGCATTTAATGGAGAAATGTATTCATTTGATTCAGTGGATGACCCCCGCACACCCCTCTCAGCACTGAATACGTTGCCGATATCCGATGCCATGAACAAAAACGACATACAGCGTTATCTTCACTTCAGTGGATCAATCATTCATTCTTCCTGTTTCTAATAAGCCAAATAAAATATTTCATTTTACAAACTTTTCCAGGCCTGAAGCAGCGTTCTCTTTCTGTACTTGTCTGTTTTAGCAGTGGTTCATCCGAGTTAGATACCGAGTTGGGATTGAGTAGCCCTTCAATCAGGGGTAGCGATTACCAAATACCCATCAAGAGGTTATTGAAAATGATTTGAAACCAAGCTCTGTTATTGCTGTGAGGGCATTGCGCGAGCCAACCGTGATAAGCATGTTTGTGGGTGTGTGTGTGCGTGTGTGTGCGTGTGTGTGTTTGTGTGTGTCTGTGTCCAGATCATTCAGATCCGTCAGGAATGTCATCAGAAGATCAAAGGCCTGTTGCCAGCGGCAATCCGACAAGAGCTGGAGGACATCATCGCTTCCCTCAAATTACAGGTGAACAGACAACTGACTGATCCAGTCAGCACAGACACCCCACTGATCCAGAATGAGTACAGACACCCCACATCCAGTCAGCACAGACACCCCACTGATCCAGAATGAGCACAGACACCTCACTGATCCAGAGTCAGCACAGACACCCCACTGATCCAGAATGAGCACAGACACCCAACTGATCCAGAGTCAGCACAGACACCCCACTGATCCAGAGTCAGCACAGACACCCCACTGATCCAGAATGAGCACAGACACCCCACTGATCCAGAGTCAGCACAGACACCCCACTGATCCAGAATGAGCACAGACACCCCACTGATCCAGAATGAGCACAGACACCCCACTGATCCAGGGTCAGCACAGACACCCCACTGATCCAGAGTCAGCACAGACACCCCACTGATCCAGGGTCAGCACAGACACCCCACTGATACAGAGTCAGCACAGACACCCCACTGATCCAGGGTCAGCACAGACACCCCACTGATCCAGAGTCAGCACAGACACCCCACTGATACAGAATGAGCACAGACACCCCACTGATCCACTGATCCAGAGTCAGCACAGACACCCCACTGATCCAGATACAGTACAGACACCCCACTGATCTCATGAACCCCACTGCCACAGAAAGAAAACATCTGTGCTTAAGGGCAAAGGGTCTCCACCATTATTTCCTGTGTGTGCATCTGTATAGCCCAGAGATCAGCAACCCTGGTCCTGGAGAGCCGCAGGGTCTGCTGCCTTTCCTCAGCACTCAATTGATCAATTAAAGCAGCAGATTACACAGTTAACCTACCTCACCTGGTTTCTTGGGTCTAAATTGCTTTGCTGACTTTAAGGCGGTAACAAGAGCAGGGCCCTGCGTCTCTCCAGCAGCAGGGTTGCCGATCCCTGGTGCAGGCAGCGCTCAGTGCGTACGCCGTGTTCAGCTAACCATCGGTGGGAATTGAGGAAGTCTTGCCCGTCAATAGTGTCAGCTGTTCTGGTTGTAGCTTAGCCTCCCTCTGATTGCCAGTGATGATTAGCTGCCTGGACGTCAAGCCTGACCCGCACAGAACTGTTTGCCCTGTTGCTCCCAGGTTTTTCTTTAGTTTTTTCTTAGTTAAAACTAGTAGCGTGCAAGTCTATGTTATAGATGTCGGTTTTATTTAGCCTTAATGCTTTGAGGCCTCTGGATTCCATCAGCTTATAGACTATCATAACCTACAGCCACATTAATATAGGCTTTGGGGCTGTTTTATGCAGTTTTTAGTTACAGTGGTTCTGGTTCTACATGCAGTAGCGGTGGATGATATTTGTCAAACATTTCAAATCTAAACAATGTCTGTTTTGTTCTTTTGGGGGAGGGGGCAGTGAACAAAATTTGAAAACCACGATTTGAAAGGTTCTAATTCAAATCACTGTAGCGAAACCGCTCCAGCCACTGCATTGCGATGAGGTGCGTTATACGCTGTAATGTAACATTTGACCAGAACATGCCGCCTGTCTTGTGGGACATGTCTTGGTTTGGACGTTTTACACATGCGTTGTTTTTTTACACAACCATAAGACAACCATAAGAATTTCATTTTGACCACAGTTTAGTTTGCACATTTATCTAAAGCGGCGTGTAGAATCCCCGGTGACTGGAACAGTAGAGGGTTCTTGAGGTTTCGTACAGAATGCACCTACACATCCAGCACAGCAGTGTCAGGACAATGGAACATTCTGGTCCAGTGCAAAAAAAAAAAAAAAAAGGTTCCCCTATGGGTCGTGTTCTGCAGATCTCACCACAGTTTTTATATTCGCTATCCCATAATGCAGTCATCCTCAATCTGTGGTGCATGAAACCTCCTCATTCCTGACAGTGAGGCAACATCGTTGTCAATTCTGTCCCTGAGCTACTTGGAACCAGGCCAGCATCAGTCAACTTCACGCTCGTCTTAAAATTTTTTTATTTTTTTCTTTTTTTTTATATAAGTCTAACTAGAACATGAGCTCTGAGCAAGCCAACACTGCAGTGGGAAAGGGGTATAATGAGCCAGCCTGGCTCCAGTTCTACAATGGAAAAGGGGTGAAATAGCCCTGACTGTTGTTTGACAGTCGGAGCACCATGGAGAATTTTTTTTTCTTCAAAAAATCTAATAAAATCATCCTGACTTCCATATGGGCACATTCTGTCAGAAATGGGGGAGTATAATTTGCTGTGTTTGTTGGATGCAGATTAACTTCCTGCAGAAGAGAGCAGATGTGCAAAAGGAGGAGCTTGAAGTCCATCGCAGCAGGAGGTGAGCCAGAAAACACCCAGCGCTCAGTGCATCCGCGCTGAGCGTGCCCAGAAAATGGCCAATGCCTCGGAGGGAACAAGGTCAGGGTGGGTTGGCCAAGGACAGCTGTCATTTTCAGGCAGCACAAAGGGGAGGCAGAGGGGTGGAGCAGGGCATTGTGGGTACGCTGATTTGGGAGTGGGGAAGAGAGCAATGCCTGGACTATACAAGCAATGAATCCAAGACCATCCAAGGATGCAGCATCAGGAGTGGGGAATATATACAACACAAGACAGACACACACACACACACACACACACTGTGTGTACACAAGCATATACACACATCCTCACTCTCTCACACACACACACACACACACACACACTATGTGTGTACACAAGCATACACACACATCCACACTCTCTCACACACACACACACACACACACACACACACACACACACACACTGTGTACACAAGCATATACACACATCTACATTCTCTCTCACACACACACACACACACACACACTGTCACACACACACACATCCACACTCTCTCTCACACACACACACACACACACACACACACGCAAACACACATCCATAGACAAATTTGTGTGACTAAACCACTAAGGGTGCACAACATTCCTGATATCTTTAACTGGGTCTATCAGTACAGAGCCGAGTTCATTCATGACCGGTAACCATGCACCTGAATCCAGTGGAATATCTAGGTATAAGTGTGATGTCATATATGCCGATGCAGAACGCAGTGAGAGCATTTACATTGCTGTGTGTTCAACAAACCTGATCTGCCAGCCAACTGGTCCAGAGGCAGTCGCCTGCTCTGATTGGAAGTGTTAGCCAGGTGGCATACTTGAGCGGCCCACCTGGGCTGCGGGTAATCAATTACGCAGTGAGCTTCACCTGCGCCGTGTTTCCTCTCTCTCCACAAATGCCCCGAGCTCCGCCAGGTGTGAGGCGGCCTTTTTGATCACTGATTCTTTGCATGCTGATTGATATTCACTTCCCCCTTTTCTTTCATTTAAATAATTTGAGTTAAAGGTGGGAGGGTAATTACTCATATTAGCCCACAGGAACTCTGACTGGAACTGAAAGAGAGGCGGAGAGAGAGAGAGAGTGTGTGTGTGTGTGTGTGTGTGCGTGCGTGCATAACACAAGAAGTGTGTGTGTGTGTGTGTGTGTGTGTGTGTGTGTGTGTGTGTGTGTGTGTGTGTGTGTGTGTTTGTCACTGCACACTGGAGTCTAATGCTCAGCAGCTGAAGTGTGGTTAGCACTTGGATGGGACCTCCCACGAAAACTGAGCTGAAAAAAGTGTCCCATGCAGAGAGGCAGGCCTCTGGAGTCTGCACAGCCCAGCATGTGGTTTCAATCAATCCGAGCAGAACAGAAAGTGTCAAAGCGTTTCTTCTCAGTATTGATGTCTATCCTTGGAGCTCGGCATCCTACCAGGATCCGAGAGTGCATAACAATCATTCTGTCCACTGGGAAAACCAGGCCGCTGCTGTAAGTTTTGATTAGGCCAGCAGGGGGCAGTCTTCCCTCTGGACCAATCAGGAGAGCCAGAGTTGGTGACAGGGACACTGTGTTGTAGCTATGCTATCTAGAACGCTATCTTTTGAATGAGACGGTGAACTGAGATCCTGACTTTGTGTGATTATTAACGGGCTGTACCTATCCCTAATGACCCCTGTAAGTCACCCCATGTGGCTTTTCAAGCAAACCCTCTCACATCACGCTAGTCGATGCCTAGTGCAGCATTGTTATAATGTCAATGTTATAGAACAAGTCCTTGTTATAAGACCTCACATGGTGGCAATTCCAGGAAGTGACATCACGTGAAACCAGTGTATTGGCAGCCACCTTAAACCGTGCTGAGTAAAATGGCTTCCTCTCTCCAGTGTGTTTGAACCTGCAGGGTGTCTGACCTTCGGGGCCCATCGCTGGAGCTAACGCACATGTCCTCTGCTCTGCCCCCCAGGAGCAGAGGACACTCGCCACCTCATTTATCCGGAACGTGAAGGAACACCGACCCCAGACAGATGTGAGAATCTCAGAGTCTGTCACTTACCACTCATAACATGGAGGCCAAACCCCACCATCTCCCCAAAATGCCTTTTCTGTGCCATTTTTTTTGTTGATGACTTTGCCGCTTTTATTTTAAATACATGCTTTTTTGCATATTTCTTCACAGACGGCATTTATTTATTTCACTTTGCTTTTGAAATTAATTCAGCGTAACATGTGAATGTATCAAATGTCCTGTTTACCATACCATGTTTTCATGATTTTTTTAAAATTAAAATGCTTTTACGATTTATATCTGAATCGTTTTGGTTTATGGTAAAATATATAACATTTAAAAAAGATAACCGTTATCCTTATGAAATTAATTTGGATTCTGGCTGATGAAATAGAGTTTTTGACTGATGTAATGGCAGAGATTGTAGGATTGCCTGTCAGTAAGATGTTAAGGGGGAGAAAAGAGACTATAAAACACACAACAGGATTTTCCCCCAAGCATTTCTGCTCTCAATTGTAAAAGTAATCCACACATATTTTCAAATACATTTCTAGAGCTGACTTATAATAGAGTTAATAATGTCTAATTCAGTGACTTATCAAGGGTCAAAACAGAAATGTAATCTTGTCTTTAACTAAAAAGCCGGTAATGTTGTCATTCTTCATTTGACTCATTTGGCGATTGTATGTTTTGAGTAATGCTTGTTTGTATGAGCACGCTTATTTTTGTACATTTATTTATATATATATTATTACGGGGAGCGATGCATAGTTTCCTCTGAGATAATTTGGTATTGCAGACATCCGCAGCCAGCGTTTACTCTATGAAACCTAAACACTGGGGACATGAACAGAGGCTAGTTATATAGGCTACAAGTGTTGCATGGTTCTGGGTGTGCCTATCATGTGAGGTGGTGATTGGACAAAACTCAGGTAAGCACTGTAAGTTAGCCTAGAGTCATTTTATTTATCCCGGAACGAAAAGCAACAGAAAATAATACCTAAAAGTCATAGCTTTAAAGCCGGAAAAAAATCGAAATAAAATTTGACGCAGGAGTCTTCCTTCCACAGGAGCTGCGAACGTGTTAATCTTCACAGAGGGGTAAAGGTTGAGAGCACAAGAACACATTGTGTAGGCTAATGCCTAGTTTTACATTTCCAATTATGTTGTAGCTGTATGGTGTGTAGGTAGCTTATATGTGGTTTAGACTGCGCCCTGTGCTGTAGGCTATATGCACAACTGTATAGTCATAACGATATACATTATGTAGCCTATTCATGGCAAGCGCGTTGAATGTCCACCATTGTGGCTAAATATGTAGCATATCGGCTACATTTGTGAAGAATTGCCCTCGGTTTACGGGTGTCATTTGTGAAACTGACAATCCGCTGCTTAATTATGCGCCTGTTGGCGTCATCCATCAGCAAGACGGTCAACACACTGGAACAAACACCTTCACCGTGAAAACTAAAGACGTTCTTCTGTCGCCAAAAAAGTAGCGAATAGTTTTGCCTGAACTTCTCCTCCCGATAGCAGAGTGCCCTGAGGGTTTCGCCCGAATTGGTCATCAATTTAGAGTTGTGCAAGAATGTGTTATTTTACAAGTGGCCTGGAATGAACTGAGGTTTCTGCACGTTGTGGACTTTGTTGCGTTTGGGGCGACCTGAAACGGCTTCCCAGACGGGTTTCGCGTGGCATGTTTCAGTCTTTCCATCAACGGTAATATTGCGCCAATAGATCTCTATCTCGAATGCTGATTTTGCATTCCGAGGAGAGAAGCCCGTTAAAACGTACATCTCAGCAACGAAATCAGAGCCTCGACGTAAAGCGTTTCAAAATGTTGTTGTTGTTGGAAAAATCCTGTTCTGCGGGCGCGACAAACGTGTTGCAGTCGAAAAGGCCTTCCGATTCGCTGAGTTGCGTTTTGCTATGGGCCATGTTTAATTTGTTTAAACATTTGTTCTGGCTGAAGCAGACCTCCGTTTGCCGTCTGTGGTCAGTGGCAATGGAGCTGTTAAATCCGCCAATTGCAGCCTGCATTTAGGACTGACAGGGCTGGGGGTCGCTGCCTGGTGACTCCAGACAGACAGGTACGCTCACTTTCACTCATGCTGACTTCAGATTTAAGGCCTGTTTCCACTCCTGTTTGTCCCTCATCACAAAACCCATAGAGCAGAGGTTCCCAATTGTTTTTTCTCCCATTATGGTAGGCAATTACACCCTCAATTATTTTGATTCACCTGTCAGGTAGATTCATTCATCGTCTGTTAGAAACGTGTTTCGAACCGCGTCCCTGACAGGCAGAGCACACCGTATCGGACCAGACAAAATACGATGCGTTCCACCACCCCAGGTTCCCAATCTTTACCATCTCAAGCCCCCTAAAATGTACACCTTCAGGCTAAGAACCCACCCTCATTAAAGTGGTTAACATTTCACACCTTTATCAAACACCCACTACAGGCAGTGGGTATCTTACGCACTAGCACACGGAAGCATGTCTAAAATGGAACATGTATTATGGATTTGTATCGGACATATATTTAGCACAACTAAATTAATTACATTCATTACAATGGGACTGTTGAAGTGTACAAACATGTAATTCATGAAAAATTGAATGATAAAAAAAAATACCCCACTGTGGGATCCCTGCTGTTGGTGACTCATCGTTTTGAAAAGATCACATGAAGCCACTTGAACACAACAGAGTTGAATGAAGACCACAGGCCATGCAGCCCACCCAGGCTACGTGTCCAGCGCTGCGTCTAGTCTGGTCTTGGACATGTATTTCTGCTGTGGTTGCTAGTGGCCATTGGGCAGAACACAGAAACGCACACAATATAATATATGCCATTTAGCAGACACTTTTATCCAAAGCGACTTACAGTAGTGAATGCATACATTTTTCAATGTGGTCCCAGTGGGAATTTAACCTAAGCGTTGCCAACGCCACGCTGTACCTACTGAGCCACACGGAACCAGAACACAACCTCACTCACTCACACTCACACAATGATGATTATATAGAGAGAGGCTGGATATCTTGAACATTGTATATACACAAATAGCGCCACATACAGCACACAGATCTGGATGAGAACTTGTATAGAAACCAAAATGACAAAAAATGGACCCACAAATTGCATGGACATTTTTGTCATTTTGGTCTTAGAGGTTTTCTCATCCAATCTGTTGTGTGGAGGGCATTTACCCATGTTGATAAAAATTGGGGGGGGGGGTGTGTAAGACCCACGATTAAAATTGTTAGGGGGCTAAAACTATCAAATAAACACTAATGGTAATGTTGGGCCACAGCTGAGGAATGTTGTACAATGATAGCAACAAAAACAAGAACTTCCTGTCTTCAGCCCAGTCCCATGTATTTGAATGGCCAGTTTTATTACTGTTTGCTGTCCTATAATTTTGTAGATACCCATTCAAACAATGGGGGTGGTGGGGGAAGGGGGAGGATGACTTCTATCGGGTTCCTGTAAGCATGCCACAAGCTTTTTTGGAATTGTAAATCTCGTAGCTGGGTCCCAGGTTTTAACTTTTTTTTATTTTTTTTACGTTTTCATGTTTTATGGTGTTGCTCTGTCTGTGGGAATGTTTGTTCTAGCTCCTTTCTTCCATGTGCACTGTGGACGTGCTCCTTCTCCTGCTGCTGTTCTCTCTTGTCCTGGAAGTGTTTTGAAGCCCGGGCCCGGCGCGGTTGCAAGTGCTGAGGAGAACCAGAATGAATCGGACGCGAGCCAACCTCCCAGAGCAAAAGCAACCCGCCAAGAACAGACGCGTTCCGCAGAAATAAATATTAATGAAATAAATAAATATTGCGCCGGCTGGGACGGCCTTGAGGTCACTGCTGCAGCCCTGTGATCGCACGCTTACGGGGTGCTGGGCGAGTTAGCGGACGGCAGGAGGACAGGGGTGTCTGGTCTTCGTTGTTTATTTGGAACCGCGCTTGGATGAAGCGGTAGCATCGCACGTAACCTAGACCCCTAGTGTCCAAGCTGGCATTTGAAAGGAACCTTTGGCACCCTGGAAGTGTTGCTCTCCAGGCCAGTAAGAGGGCCCCACTGATGCATTGTGACATCACTGAGTTTGCTACCATATTAGCAAATGGCAATCAGTATCTGTTTAGAGGTACCTGCTGGAACATGAATAATATGCTCTGTTTTGCGTAGCTCTTTAGCGTGTTTCGCTCTTGGCGCGCTGTCCTTTTCCTCCTTCGCACAGCTCTTGACGCATTGACAGGCTCTACAGTGGTGTTGGCAGAGCTGCCTGTGTTGCGGAAACATTGGTCAGTCTGTCATTTGTTTTTGTTCCTTTGCCGCATGGATTTTGTGTCATTTTGGGCTGTTAGCATAGGACTACACAGTGGGGTGGATTGTGTGTTGGCTTGTGGGCTGCAACTAATTGGATAAGAGGGCCTGTGGATTGTGTGGTTCACTTGTCCACAGCCCGCCCATCTTTTCTGATTGGATGAAAGCTGATGTTTCACATGGGACACAGGTACTAATCACCCCTTATCCCATAGTTTCAGTGTACATGGATGCAGATACTTATGCCCATTTTGCCAATTGTGGTACCTTAATCATCACATTTATTCATTTCATTTTGATTGGTTACACACAAATATGTGTGGATTCACAGAGCTGTGTTCATGGTTCTTGCCACATACAAGAGCCTGCATTCTGCAATCATGATAAGCTGTCAATAATACACATTAACAGAATATGATTCATCAACTGGTGATTGGCATGACATTATATTCCTAAAGTATATTCCTAAAGCCTTTATGAAGTATGTGTAACACCTTAATTAAAACAGCAAAATATCTTTATTAATTGTTGATAAATACTTTTCAGGGTTGACCTCGTGACACGTTATCTGAGAACGGTACGTGACACATTTCAGAATAGCATTTAACATTTATTTATTCATTTAACTAGGAAGTTCAGCTGAGAACGAATTCTCAATTACAGCGATGACCTGGGGATTCAAGGTGAGTAGAGAATGCAAAGGATTGTGTGGCCAATCAGCTGCTGAAGATCGGGTGGACAGATTGAGAGAGCCATTTGGGGAACTCGGCCAGGACACTAGGATTAACACCACTACTTTATCTGCCTCTCTGCCATGGAGTCAGAACCTTGATTTAACGTCTCATCTGAAAGATGATGTCTCCTGCAGCACAGTGTCCCGATCACTGCGCTGGGGGAAATTGGATTTTATTTGGTCCAAATGGAAGACTTCCCCCTACTGGCCCATCAGCATCACTTTCTAACAGCAACCTGGTTTTTTCCAGCAAGTCCAAGAACCAATCAAGCCCAACCGCACTTTGCTCAGGCGTTTTTATACATGCTTCATGAAAGTTTTAGCAAAATACACTTAAGGGGTAATATTAAATTATTAACGCAAGAAATACTGCAAGCGCAACCAACCAAGCAGCATTTACACTCCAGTTAAGTCCCGTTCTTGTTATCCAAGAGAGCCAAAAATGCCGCCTCTACCTGCACGCATCCTACCTGCAGCTAAAACTGGAATCGCTTATGTAAAGTGTAAACGCGGGAGGTGAGGTCATTTTCAGGACAGCGCGATTGCATAATTAGTGAGCGCTCCCCTGTTTATGTTGCACCTGGGTTGTGGGTGGCGTATCTTAAAACCTTTAATCACGCAGACCCAACGCAACATACGCACCTGCACGGCTCTGTTGGGAAACATCGCATTTCAAGCCACTGAAGAATAACGTTAACTAAATTGAGCTAACTCTCCGTGGGCACGACTCAATAACACAAACACCGCTTCAAACACGGGAGACGTCGTGAATCATAATCATGTCTTCCACACCGCCCCCAAGACGTGCAACATTTTTCCCTTCTGCAAGAGATGGGATGTAGGGCTTGGGTGGGGTTTTCTAGCGCATTAACGGCCTGCTTAGGTGGAACTCATTTGAATATATTGACTTTACAGATGTATAGATATAGCCTACACAGACTTCGACTTGAGCCATACGATTCTGGTACGGACACGTGGCGTGACTCACGGCGAACGTAACGCTTTTTCACGGGAAAAGCTTAGAAGCTACCTTGTGTATGCGCCACTGATAAGCAGCGTGACCGTAATCTAGTGGATAATGAAAGTTTAAAAAGTCGATAAGATTCCCGCCACCACCCAAACCAGAGAGGACGTCGTCATAGAAATGAGGATTTCATTGAGGACGGAAAGAGATTAGGAGGTAGGCCTACGCATTGTTTCCATACAAAACCTTTGAAAGTCAGGCATTAAATGGGATTAAAGGTCAAACATATATATCAATCAATAAATAACTTTCACTCCCCCCAAACCCACATGCATGAAACTTGCAGCGTCAGTGCCAGTATTTCCATACCTACTTTGAGATCATTTCAAGTTGAAATTAAGAGTTGATTTTCCTTAAATTGGTCTTTTTAACCAGATCCCCTTAACCGTCCATAGCAGACAGATGAATTGCAGCCTTTTCTTTAAGGGTGTTATGCACCATGTCCAACTTCAAAGCCAGTCTTAACACCACATTTTAATTGTGTCTCAGGCTACTGCGTACCATTGCAGTCCTCTCTCTATCTATCTCTCCCTGCCTCCCTCCCTCCATCTCTCCCTCCTGCTCTGGTCCCTCTCTTACTCCCTTTATGATCCCTCTCTCCCTCCCCCTCATCCCCTTTTCCCTCCATCTCTCATCATTCTCGCCCTCCCTCTCTCATCCCCGTCTCCTTCCTTCCTCTGTCATAATGTCACTTTCTCCAGTTCCTCTGTGTCTTTTGTGACATTTCCTCACAAGTGGCACAATTATTTACGAAGGTGAGATTATACTATTTTGCGTTTGTTGCATTCACAGAATATAAAGCGAAACCAGCCATTATTATCTCTCTTTCTCCTTCTCCGTCTTTCTCTCTCTCACTAACTCTCTCTTCCCTCTCACTCCTTTCACCCTCTCTGACACTCCTCCGCTCTCTCTCCCGCTGAAAAAAAATGGACATTTGCACTTCTCTCAGCATGGACTTCCCAGATAATTGTCATAAGCCTCCCCCTTGGTTTCGCTTTCTGTTGTACTCCAGAAATTCTTGGGTCTGGCTGGAGATAAAGGGATAATCACTTCAAAGTGAACTGCTAAGAGTTTAACCCCCCCGAGCTGAAAGGGGACGCAGACAATACAGTAATTGAGAGCGGGAACTGATCACTAGGCTTTTGCCGAGAAGAAGAGCAGGCCCACATTCAGCTGTGCCGCTACCAAAAAATGGCCAATTCTGCCGATCAAGGGGGCCCTCCAAACTTCCTTCAGCCTTTCAGGGTACAACACGCCATCTTTTTTCGTATCATTGTCGCATTTAAATTGCACAACATTGCATCCACTGAGCAGGTCCTCTTACCAAGAGCGACTTGCGAAATGAAGTACCCGAGTGCAGTCAAATGGGCTAATAAAGAGTGGCAGATCTAATCGTCTGTTTTCCGAAGCCGACTGGCTGGCTTCAGTAGCGGAATGTACAGAGACCGCGTATTCTCCACGGGCTGCAGACATGCGGGCACATCAGTCGGCCTTCTTGAATTTTATCTGGCAGAACAACAAAAAATTACCTTCATGATTATTAATGCGAGCCCTTCATCAAGCAATCTGAAAGGACATTTAAGGTCGGAAGAGACTCAAAACATACTTTATTTCACTCCAGTGGAGTAATTAAGTGATTTTTGCCTACCACTGTTGTGGAGCCTTCACCAAAGTCAGAAACTCTTCAGAAAGATCAGCAAGTTCAGCGTTTCTCCACATGATCAATATGTTAGTCTGGTCATATTGATTCTAGCAATTGATAGTTCTAGAATTACTATATTATCCACAATATCAACACTTTCTTAAATATAATGCACATAATGTAATGTATTTTTGCAACTGTTAAGTCAGCTAGCTTGTCAGTTTGTTGGTTACAAAGATGGAATCGTCATTCAGCGTCAGCCTTAGTGCACCTCTCTCTCAGCGAAGTCTTCCTGTGAAGCTGTACTTTCAGAATGTCTCTTAAATTGTGTAGATAAAGGAATGGATTGTGTCTTGGGAGCGTAATGTACAGTACCAGTCAAAAGTTTGAGTAGACCTTCCATCTGGACTACGGCTAAGTGGGCACTCCTTCATTCTTGAGCAAGATAACAACCCGAAACACACCTTGAAGTTGTGCAAGAACTATCTGGTGAAGGGGGAACGTGAAGGACAACTCAAACTAAGGACCTGGCCTGCCCAGTGTCCAGACCTCAATCCCATAGAACTTGTATGGGATGAACTGGACAGAACAGTCAAAGCAAAGCAACCCACAAGTGCCTCTGGGAATTGCTGCAGGAGAGCTGGGAAGACATATCGGGTGATTTCCTGCTGAAACGTATTAACCGAATGGCCCGTGTTTGTGAGGCTGTTATCACAGCAAAGGGTATTTTTTTGAGGAATCCAATATTCAATTTTCAATTAAATTTGATTGAACACTGCTTTGATGTTCCTTTTGTTTATCGTTACATGTGTTTTTTGTAATTTTCAAGTATTTAAAGAAACTTATCTGGTGTAAAACATTGTCAATTATGAGATAAACCTAGTTTCCAGCAGGTGTACTAAAACTTTTGACTGGTACTGTACATGATGTCTGGGCCGCCATCATGGCAAGATGGCCTCTATGCATCATCCAGTTTGGCCTGTTATATATTTTTAAAAGGGTGCGTCATACTACAGTTTGATTTTCTTGTTGTTGCATAAACCTGTAAAATTGGGGGAAAGACTATATGTATATATGTATATGTATATATACATTCCAAATAATCTATAAAGCCTGAATCCCTCTGGTTTCTCTGCAATGAGGTTAAATAGACAATAAAGGATCCTCTAATAGCTATACCAAGGCACATTCCCTTGCCTTTCCCATCAGATGAGCGAGTTCCACCTCCTCTTGGCTTTTCATTAAGCAGTCTCTGAGGGCTATCTGCCTGTATCACAGGAATTATTATTAAGCAGCCTGACGTTATACTTGCCCATCTTGAAATTACAGTACCCTCACTATGGTGGGAGTAAGGTTCTCGCCTCTTAATGATGAGTACGGTATGTGAAATATCGGAGTCATAGTCACGTTTCATGGCACCCGGTGCAGAAGTTCATAGATCCTGCGAAATTGCTAGTAGCGGTAAAATATGGTAATTGTGTTTCATTTGCAAACATAATTCAAATGGGTAATTAAGTTTCCTTTGCAAACATAAATCAGATGGGAATGGGTTGCACACTGATGATGTTATGATTTTTAGCAATCGCAAAATGAGGGCCCCGCCTGCTGACCCCTCCCCCACCCAAAAAAAAAGGATGACGGGGTACAAATTGAGAACCACCACGGTTATGTGCCTGTACACCTTTTGTACACAGCTGGCTAGGACTCTGCACTAAATGCTTCCTTACTCCCAGCTTGGTTTGGAGTAAGGGAACGCTGGTCTTGTACCCCGTCTGCTTCCATCGCGAGTCCTCCCTGTAGTTTGGACGTCAGGAACTGTTGAGGGAATGTCGTTTGTATGTTTTACGCCTGCAGAACAAGGGGTTTCTGCAAAGATGAGATCCAGTCACTACTAATTTTGTTCTTCCACCTCCCACTGCCCAGCAGTGTAAGCAGGCCCTCCAATGTGGAGGGTTATGGGTTATGAGAAAATAATGCATGGCAGGACAAGAGCTGGCTCCACCAAAATAAGTCCACCCCCAGAATGCGGTGATATAATTGCAGTCGTGAATTGGGGGTGGGGGTGATATTCCAGGAACACATTGCACAACCAACCATGAATAATGTTGAAATACCAAAAAAAAATGTGTTCCTTTGAAATCCTGGAGAAATGGGTGTTGTTGTAATTCAATTTGCGCAATAATGTGGGGCTCCCAAACTGGGGTCCAGGGGGGCCCCTGGAGGGTCTGTGAAGGAGTTCAAGGGGGGGCCCTCTGCCAAAAAAATAGTAAAAATATTTTCCCTTTAAGGAACATTTTGTTTGTTTCCATATTTCGTTCATTACACATTTTAGACTCTTAGGTAAAATGAACATTAACACACTAATTACCCTCAGTAATGTTGTGATATTGGTCATTATTACGTTTTTATACTGCACTTCATATAATTACATCATGCTTCTGTGTACTAGCGTTTTGAATAGCCACTGCATTGCAGCCGGAAGTGGGTGTTGGATAAAGTGAACCACTGTGGCGGGTCCTCAGCCGCAGGGTGACCATTATTGGGGGCCATCGGATAAACATTCTAGAACCGCCAGAGCAGGACTCGCCCCCTGCGTTCAAAATCTGGCAATGTAGGGTACCCGACTCTATTGCTGTTTGAGAAACGCGGTTCCTCAAAAACCCATAAACTACATACACCCAAATATGTCTGACCCTGAATATACAGTATCTCTGTGTATGCACAAATATACCTGACCCAAATCCGGCCGCTGTAGGCACGGTTGGTCCAGCTTTACTCCGTTATCAGCCTGTTAGAGCGGGGCTGCTGCTGCTGCAGACTAAGTAGCGACTGCTGCCGTGCAGGAGCCACAACACCAGCATTGACACGCTCGTCCGTGAAGCCGTAGCGACACGTTCGTTTTCTTTTGCCAGCCCATGCTTGTGAATCCTTTTGGCTGTTTAATTACAGTCCATAGCAAGACATCATGTCCCTCCTGATTTGAACAAAAAAACACCCTGTTTATCCTTTACGGTGCTGTGCTTAAGCCACTCCTGACTGTGGGGGTTAAACACTGGTTGTCAGAGCATGCTTGCATGTTCTCTGGATGATTGGACATTTGGTTCGGTGTGGCTCTATACTAAAAAAAATGCATGCATGCACTACTGTAATTAGCTTTGGATAAAAGCGTCTGCTGTATGACTTGTGCTCTATGTTATGCGAGGTGCTTTGCGTCTCAGTCGGAAGGGTATGGGCAGAGACCCACCTTCCAAAGGACCGGCTGTCTCCAGCCAGAGCTCACCGCCGTGCAGGTAACTGCCAAAGTAAAGGCAACACTTTGGTAACCCAGGGAGACACACAAACTCCGCTGGCCCGGGCTAAGAGAGTCCCAGTCGGGTAGGGGGGTGGAAAGGGGAGGGCCGGTCCTATCTGCTGATACCAGCATTGGCACCCCCCGATGGACACCCCCGATACTACATCCTTTATTTTTTGTTGTTACCTGTACACCACCAGACAGTAGTGTTCTTCTCACAGTGCTACAGGGTAATGCTGGAGGCTCAGCATACCAGTGGAGACCCATTTCATTTTCCTTTCCATTTAGCAGATGCTCTAAATCAGAGTGACTTGCGCAGTTTAGATTTTTTAAATACATACAGGTAACTGCCAAAATAAAGGAAACACTTGAGTAAATGAAGGTTTCTGGCGGCTCTGTTATGGTATGGTACGCCTCATACAGCATTTTCCAGCACCAGCAACAAAACACCAAATGAGGGAATTTCTTGTGGAATAATGGTGTTGCATCCCTCCAAACATTTGTAGAATCTATGCAAAGGTGCACTGAAGCTGTTCTGGTGGCTCGTGGTGGCCCAGCACCCTATTAAGACAATGTTTATCTTGGTGTTTACTTTATTTTGGCAGTTACCTGTACAATGCATTTATACAGCTGGATATTTACTGAAGCAATTCAGGTTGAATACCTTTCTCATTTTAACCTTCCCACCTTTAACCAAAGTTGGTCCTTGTGAAATGAGACAGGGACAATCCTACCGACTTTAGCCCTCCCTCCCTGTGTGACGCAAATAGCAATTGTCCACCGCTGCAGTTCACACAGGCATTAGGCTGTAGTGTGCCACGACACTGAAATCCCATGTTTTAGCAGAAGAAGCCACCCAGCAGCCCCACATTGGAATGACTTTGATTTCAATTTCAAACTCAAACGTCTATGTGCCTGACAGTAATCCTGAATAGTAGTGTAATTATGTTAAACAACCAATGATTTCAGATCAATTTTTTGGGGCTATCAGTGTGTCCATTTGTTATGTACGGTATATATTCTGGTGTTGGGGGAGGAGGGGGCTGGAAGATATTCTTGTATTTTATCAAAGCCGAAATATGACCAAGCATACTGTCTCCTGAGAAATCAAAGCATCTACTAATATGCAGATATTTTGGACTTTGTAAAGAAAAATATTTATATTACAATGACTTTTCAATTGCTGTTTGCAACAAGAACTAATTATGTAGATATTTTTCCTAAAACAAAAATAAGTTTAGAGTATTTGAACAAATTACGAACCAAATAAACTATAGGCCAGCATTAAACTATATTTTTGAATAAATTCATGCCCCCCTATATTTTCTTCCACAAAATTAATGTTAGACATCAAAGAAACAATATAGCCTTTGAAGTATCACGGGGAAGGATCAGTGCCTGGCTTCATTCAAAGATCCCGGCAACGAAGCAATCCCCATATTTAAAAAACGGAGGAAAAACGTAGTAAGAGTTTTCAGTTTCTCTCCTCTCTCTTCTATGCATATATTTCAGTTTGTAGTAGGTATATGCCTTTATCTAATTGCCAACAAATTCATCCGAGATTCTTTGTTGCGGCTTTATATTTTTTCAATTGCTGCTTGAAATGTTTCTTATTGTTTTATTCTACATAAAGTCTGTGTTTCGTATGAGCCAGATATGTGTTACCCTGCATAACTAGCTTTGGTGTGATTCTATCTCTCCTCCTTTGTCCCATTGTTTTGTTCATGAAATGCTCTTGATAGGGAGGGAAGCCACGGTATGCAGCAAAATGAAAGAAATGCGAGATGAGCACGTGTTTCGGTATGATTCCGTGATGAGAATAACGTTCATTCCTCCTAAGGACTTCCTTCTCGTGCGTTCCGAGAAGGAACGGGTTAAATAACGAACTTCGCAGGTCTTTAAGAAAGAGCCCTGTGTCTTTAAAGTTTATGTAGCAACAGAAGGATTGCTGGGATAATGCTGGGGCGGCAGATCACTTACTTCTGACGTTACAAAGCCTCGGGGAGTTGGCTCAAGATTGCTAGTCTTTGATAAGGTCCTTGCAACTTAGTAGCAACTTTGTGTTTCAAGAATTAATCGTGAAGAAAAACTTTCAATCACCTTTATTAAAATATTCAGGATCTACCAACGCAGTGCGCTTGGAATTCAGTAGTGAATAAAAGGGGGGACCTGTTACGGCTAATAAAAATAGGGCGTGTTCTCTTTAAAGAGGAAAAGGGAATAATTGTTTTATATCTACCTTTCGGGACCAGGCCGTCGGTTCTTTACTTTGATGTCCGCAGTTAAACCTTAGCACAGTTCGTATTGGAATAGCCTAAAGGAGATCTACTGCTTGCTTTGACTGCCTCAAACACAGTTTGTGCAGAGAAGGGAAAACAAGGCTTTTTTTCGGGAAGAAGGCACGTTTGATTTCCCCTTTTTGCAACGAATACATTACCCGAACGGAGCGTAAAGGAACCGTCTCCAAGTGGAAACTGTGGATTACTTTTTATTTCAACCTTCTGTAGTAGAATAGAATAGAAGGGTTTTTAAGGAACAAACTCATGGATCGATGGTAAGTTGCAAGACATGTTGTTTATGTGATCCTTACGCATGGCGCGTCTCTGGTTTGCTTTGATGTCCGGTTGATTCGCTTTGAAGTAAATATACTCTATATTTGTATGCATTTTCGTATATGCATGGCTAGCGATAACAGATCCGTGTAAGTGTGTGTCATTATTCTCCTTTTCGACTGGTGGCTTAGCTTAATTAAACGTAATAGACGAGAAAATTAATCGCAAAAGTGTGATGTGCACCGAATCCCACCCGAATGATCGTACAGAGGGACTACTCGTGTACTTCAGGATCAGTTGTTGAATGAGACCTTTCCGCCGGTCGTGATAAATGCACCCAGCCTGGTACGAGGGGTTCAACTGAATAAGCAACGGGAAGCTTTGGGGTGTTTTCATTAATTTCGCATATAAAGGAAAACTGATAGTCCATACAAGGAGCTTGGTTCTATTATCACTTTGTGTTCTCTTCAGCTGAGTACATGTGGTAACCGTTTTAGCCTGCACACGTAGTCATTGCATCGCTATGTAGCCTATCTAGTTTCGCGTGGAAGGGGATTCCAACGTTATATTCTGACAGTTCCTATATTTTGTTTTTCATAACCGATAACGTCGGTACATTGCAAACTAACTTTTGTGTTTAAAACCTCGGTGTGCACCTTTTTATTTCTGTGGTTCCTAGTAGCCTATTGTCATTCGTAGTTTTTAACATCTCGTTACATTGGCTACATAGGCTATTCAGCACGGTTCGGAGATCGCTACGTTTAAGCATTATTAGCATGCTGGTGTGTTGGTTGGCTTTACGTTCACGAAGCGACGTGATTGTTTTATTTGACGGAGTGGATGGATACCCATTTCATTATGAAGCGGTGCAGTTGTTCGGAATGATTGTCGGCTTATTTTAATTGGAATGGGAACAACGTGCCGCGTCGCTGAGTGGACTATGTGCCCGAGTGTACAGTGCGGGCGCGGTGAGATTGTAAGGCTAGTTAAATGGGGAAATTATAAACATTCGGGTCCCTACTCTTGAGTGAAATCACCCCACTCGTGGGCGCTCGCTGTACCGTGGCATAGGGGCTATCTTCCTAATGTATCGAATTGTTGCCACTTCATGCTTTTCCTCAGTTTGACCGGTTTTATAAACACTTCTCGCCTGAGTTTTATTTGTGAGAATGTTTCAGCCAAAATACCTTTATCCGTTTTAGTACTGATTGGAGTTTTGTCCCGCTCGTGTGTTGGTGAGTTAACCGGTGCAAAATGCATGTAGTATAATTGTACATATTCATATTAGGGTATGGGATTTTTTTGTATTATTTTGTTGAAAGCCTTTAAACCACAGACAGCTGCGGTTCCATTTCCCTTCTTCGTGCCTTTCTTTCTGAAAACCTGCGAGGCTCTGAAAAGACTACACTCTGTGTCTGCCTTTGAAGTTGGGCGGATCTGGTTTTGATTAGATCAATACTTTGTGTTCCAGAGAGAAGACGGGCTGAGTGGGTCCCCCGCTGACTTAAGAGGGTGAGGAGATTACAGTCGCGCGCTGCACAGACGCTGGAACAGAGACCGAGGCGTCAGAGAGCTGAAGCCATGAGCAGGGCGCTCGCGGAACCCATCGGCAGCAGCTTCAGAGAAGATGCGCCTCGTCCTCCGGTCCCGGGGGAAGAGGGAGAGGCGCCATGCAACAAATCCGGCAAACTTGCCACGATGAGATCCCAGCACAAGGCGAAATCGGTCGCCCTCGCTTCTCCCGGCTCCCCGGCGAAGAGGAACGAGGATGGGCTCGGGGAACCGGAGGGGAGTGCCTCTCCGGACTCGCCACTTGCTCGCTGGACCAAGTCTTTGCATTCTCTTCTTGGCGACCAAGACGGTGCTCACCTTTTTAGGATATTTTTGGAGCGCGATAGATGCGTGGACACTTTAGACTTCTGGTTTGCCTGCAACGGGTTCAGGCAGATGGACCTCAAGGATACCAAAACCCTACGAGTTGCCAAAGCTATTTACAAGCGGTACATAGAGAACAACAGCATTGTTGCTAAGCAGCTGAAACCTGCGACTAAAACCTACATAAGGGATAATATTAAGAGGCAACAGATCGACTCCGCGATGTTCGACCAGGCTCAGACCGAGATACAGACGGCAATGGAAGAAAACGCTTACCAGTTGTTCTTAACCTCTGATATGTACCTAGAATACGTCCGCGCCGGATGTGAAAACCCAGCGCACATCAACCCTAACGGACTCGGGAGTCTGAAGTTGATGTGTGGATACTTGCCCACGCTTAACGAGGAAGAGGAGTGGAGTTGCAGTGACTTTAAAACCAAAGCGTTGGCTGCTTCACTGGTTGGACTACCTGCCAAAGCACTTAGGGCTACCGCGTCCCCGAGAAGCGTGGAGGTGCTTGATAATGGATACAGGTGAGAACATGCCAGTCTCATGTTAACTGCTGTACATTTGCCAACTGCATGCACGCATGCGTCGAAAGTCAATAGATTTAAAAGTACAACTGAAATTATTTTTTCTTAGTCGATTATTTTGTTAGCTTTCACGTATGTGGCAGGGTTTCCACGTGCAATTCTGTTGCTGGTCAGTCAGCAACAACATTTTCTTGGTACGTTTCTTGCCACAAATGAAAGTGTTTAGGTTTTTGACGCGGGGACCTTTGCTTGACATTGTCCTTTGCCGTTTTAATACCACGCAATTATATATTTATACAGGGAAACGCGATATACGTCGTTCCCCGATTTGCGGTCACCTGGCTCGCATTAAGTTAGAGAGCGAGAGCGAGAGAGAGAGAAGGGGGGGGTCAATGAAGCTGGTTTCCATTTTAAGTAAATGGTGTCTAGAAGGCGGCCCTCTGCTGGCTCGCGCCGGCTTCCTGCGCTTTGAAATCGTTCCGCACATAGAGATGGTCGTCTTCCACAGGAAGTTCACAGGGACAGAGTCTGGCTCGTGTGTGTGTGTGTGTGTGTGAGTGTGAGATACCTAAAATGTGTTGTTTGGCAAAAAAAACTACTAAACTTAGGTTATTTGATTGTTCACATCCCTGATTTTCTATTGAGGGATCAATTTAGATTTTGTTTTTCAACCCTGGACTTACTTCAGGACTGGACAAAAACAATCAGTAATGTAGAATTCTATATTTTTCACCATCAGACGTACTGAACTATGCAAATGAGTTGGCTGTAGAGGCCCAGTGCCAGACAAATGTTTGGCGATCTAAAGTAAACAGCTGCCACTTAATGGGACAGTTGGGGAACTGCAGGGGAGGACGTTTGTAACGGGTCCCAGGGCCATTGAGGATTTGTTTGTGCGACAGGTTGTCGCACGTTGCCCTGTTTCAAGCGGAGAGCGGGCCATTTCAGTTTGATCACTTGATCAATGTGTTTTAATCGTTAATTAAACACAGCGGCTCAGCCTCCGCCCCTTCCACTGCTCAGCACCAACTCTGTGTCACAAAATTTCCATCTCAGGCATGTGGAACTAATTTCTTCTTCTTCTTCTTCTTTTTCTTCCTGAATCAAGCCATTCCAAAAACATGCACGCACACACACACACACACACACGCCCGTGTGTTTCTTCAACAAAAAAACTATGCCTTTCACTGTTTTATTTACCTCAAGTTTTTTTATACCTTTAAAAAAAAATCCCTGACAGCTTTTATCTCTGTTTTTTTTGGTAATATCCCACTGACAGAGTGTGCTTTCGGAGAGGGAAGGAGCAAGGGAGGGAGGGGAAGAAAAGAGAAAGGGAGGGGGAGAGTCATGCAGGAAAGGAGAGGGAGAGAAATATGTGAGTCCAGCTGTGCTGAATACCTAACTCTTTGCAAGAACCTCCAAAGGTCAGGTTTGAGCTGCTGGGGCCTAAGGCTTTAGTCATGCTGTGTCTCTCCACATACAAACTCCAGGCAGTAGGCATTCTCATAAAGAAGAGGCCCTCCTTCCCCCTTTTTCTTCTCTCTTTTCTTCCCCTCCCTCCCTCCCTCCTCTCTCTCCTGCCCAAGCTGTAAGCGCAGGTTTTCACCCCCTCCTCCTCCTCTTCTTCCACCTCCTCCTCTGTTGGAGCAGGAATGCATCACAGTGAGTAGAATGAAGGAGGGAGGAGGAGAGGTGGGTGGGTGACAGGAGAAGGGGGGGGGGGGAGGTGCCCAAGAGTGTCAGAAAGAGAGGGAGGGGGAGAGGTGGGCATGTAGTAGTAGGTGGGTAGTGTGGGATGAGGGGGAAGAGGGAGAGAGGTAGGGTGACAGGGTAATAAGGGATGGTGAGTGAGAGAGAGAGGTGGGGTGGTGGTGGTGGTGGTGGTGGGGGTTGCCTGAGAGTGCGAGAGGGAGAGAAATGGGAAGGTGGGAAGGTGGGAGGTCAAGGGGAATGTGAGGGAGGTAGAGAGAAAAATGGCAGGATGAGAACGAAGGCAGGCACCAACGTAGGGCTTGGTTGGGAAAGTGTGTGATGAGGGCCCAGAGATGTCAGAGAGAGAGAGAGAGAGAGAAAGGGAGAGGAAGTGCATTCACACAGCTGTGCTGCCCACTTAGCTTTTCCCCAGCTCACCCCATTGCGGGGGGAACACAGAGGAGACTGTCCCATTCCTCTGAGTGAGATCTGTGCATCTCTAGAGGACCAGGGGGATTTCAGCATGGAGGCACATGCCCACACACACAAGCCATGCACTTACTTTCTTTTTCTTTTTGAAAAACCTCTTCATCTCTTATTTTACTTTAACTTTCCACATTTTGGAATGGCCAATTCAGCGAGGGGCGAGGGGCGTGGGGTGGGGGTGGGGGTGGGGGTGGGGGTGGGGCACACACCAGTACACACATCCTCTGAAGCACGTTCTGCCAGCTGCCACTCAGGTACACCCTACTGTCTGCCAGCTGGGCTGTTTCCATTGACCAAAGGTGTTGTTACTGCTCAATGAAGTGGGGAGAACCCTGCTGACTGTAGCCCGCCATCCCTGGGTGGGCGTGACCGACTGGGCGCCCGCGTGACCGACTGGGCGCCGCTCTGGATAAGAGCATCTGCTAAATAGACCGAATGGTCATAGGTGCCTAACCACTTTTTTAAGTCGCTCTGGATAAGAGCATCTGCTAAATAGCAACGTAAACGCAGTGGTCATAGGTGTAGGTTTTCGGACAGTAACAGGGAAAGCATGTTAAATTGTCCCCCTTAATTTCTGTCCATTTCTGAAATTGGGGGCGACATTGCCCCCCCCGCGCCCCATCCCCATTGTTCAGATGGAGCCTATGCCCTTGGCAGTGATGTTGTATGAAACTGTCTCCTGTCTCCTCAGATCATGCAGACGCAGTGGAGAGCCCTCGAACCCGTACCACGTCAACCCCGGGCACGTCTTCGCGCCCGCCTCCAGCGCCATCGACAGCGAGGCGTCCAGCGACGCCCTGACGGACGACTCCATGTCTGTGACGGACAGCAGTGTGTGAGTTACCCCCCCCCCCCCGCATCTCACCTCTCGCTACCACCACCGAATTAAAACATTCTGGCATCACTGGTGGTGCAGACTAATGCCCACTCAGACCCCACCCCTCGCACCCCCCGTCTCCACCCCCCCTGGGATAGGCTGTCTACAAACAGACGTACAACAAGGGAGAAGAGGAGGAAAAAAGGCTGTTTTTCTTCTTCTTTTTCTGAACCGTGTCTGTCTTGAAGCGCGCAGAAGAACTGCTTCCCGCCGAGGCGCGTTTCTCTGCAGCCGCGACGCGCTTTGATGGCGGGCAGAGGTTAAAATATTTTCATGGGTTGTTAGGAGCAGATGTTGAAAGCTTTTTTCTTTCCCTCTTTTTTTTTTTTTTTTTCTTGAGAGAAACGGATTTGTTCCCGGCCGCTCGCTTTTTTTGGCTTGCGTTTCATGATTCATTGTTTGAAGCCGGTAATGAGAGATAGAGGCGACCCCGTTGGCGGGCCCTGTCTCAGATGTTATATTTAGGAATGCGAGCAGACGGAGGCTCACCGCGGAGGGGGCCGAGCGCCGGTCGGGTAGGAGCTCCGCTCGCTTTTGGGGCGGGGCGAGGGGGGGTCATCCCTTAACGCGGACTCTGGCTACCGCCGTCGAGAGCCACTGCGGAGCGTTAATCAGTCCCGACGTTCGCCCAAAACGGAGAGTCAGAGCGCTGGGTTTTTTACGATTCTGCCCTCAGAGAACTTCCCTTCGGGCTTTCAGACCGATAAAACAACTCAGAACACGGGCAGCTGAACCCTGGTCTTTGTGCACTTTTAAGGACTCGCGTTTGAGTTTATCGTTGATAAAAGTTCAGATGTTGAATGTGTGCGCAGATTGCAATATGTTCAGAATGCGAAATGTTATCACATTTACTTTTCTTGGAAAACATTTTTTTTTACAGAGGAGAAGGTGTTTTGTCATTGTTTTGTACCCACTGTGGTGAGGTGAATCTTTCGAATTTTTCTTGATCTTAATTCTTAATTGAGGGAAAATGTTTTTATCGGAGTGGTACAGCTGAAACCATCTCCAAGGATAAACCAGACACAACAAGACCTCCCCCCGCCCCCCGGCCTCCCGACCAATCACAGCGATGTTCCTGTTCCCTTTTCAAAATGTCATATTCTGATCGTTTCCCCATTAGAGGGGAAAACAGCCCCCTGAGGCCTAAGACAAACTTGGGCAAAAAAGATATACTGGCAGCCAATGAAAGGGGGGCTTAATCACATGGTGGCTCCCCCCTACCGGGCCTGGCTGGTGTGATGGGATCAGGTGTCAGTAAGGATTTCATGGGTGGGGGGGTTAGTAAATTCTGGACCTGAGTACTGGTCACCTGGGATACACAGCACTGAGATTAGCCCCCCCACCCCACCCCCCATCCCCCAGTCTTTCCCACCCCTCTTCTTTTGTGACGGTGCCAAATGTTCTTGTGAGTGGCACAAGTGGGTGGGTGGAGGATGAAAGGTTTATCTGGATCACTTTTCCGGCCAATCGCAGGGCCTGGGGAGCTTAGGAGCTTTGGCGGATCCCCGAGTGAGGAGATCCCCAGGTAGATAGATCGCCGCAAAGCCGACCCGTTAAAGAGGCCTTCTGCCACAAATGGCTGAGTGTAGCTTGGACGGGCGTTAGCTTGAGTTACACTTCCTGGTGGGGCTAATATTTCGGTGGAGGAGAGGGTGTGTGTGGTGTTTGCGGTTCGAGGTGGCATTAGCTGGCGTCACACCTACCCTCCTTGTGCCGAGGGCTACTGCCGTCGTCCTGAACACTGGGTTGTGTTGTATCTGAAACCCGGGGGGTGCCAATGGCCCCTGCTCTTCTTCGTCATAAGGCTCCTCGCGTGATGGACATTCCAGCGTTAAAACGCCCGCCGTTTGACCAAAGAGGCTTGTTCCAGTTGACCTTTGTGCAGTAGGCGGGCACTGTGGCATGAAAGGTGGCTGCAGGTGGTGGATGAGCTTGGGTCAGAAATAAAGGACCTCTCACGTTCGCAAACAAACAAAAAAGCCTCCATGGTCTGGTTAACGGTCCCAGAAAGCAGAAACTGGTTCGGTCCTGGTTTGTTTTCTTTCTTCCTCGCAGCCGCTTGTTTGCACTGTTGGCTCTTTCACACGAAGCCAGTGCTCGATACATTGACTCGAACCGTAACACGTGAGCTCTGAAAAACTGCGGGCCCACTTTAATTGGCCAGACATTTTAGAATCTTATTTCGCCGTGATTACTGTATGTAGTGTACAGGCAGCTTTGCCATGCGCTTTAATTTGGCACCACTTCCTTGTAAGTGTTGAAGAGGCCAGTGGAGGCAGCAGCTTAGGGTATGATTAGGTTAGTGGTTACGCTACACAGCGTAGGGCTCTTTGTAATAATGGGCTGTGCACTGTAATTTAGTGTCTTGTCTGTCCAAATGACAGATGTGTGCTTATATAGTTTTCCTGTCAAATCAGCCCTGAAAAGGTAATAATAAAAAATACTTTTGGCCTCAAAACGTGATGGTCATGGTCTTCTTATGTGGAAGGGTCAGGTCAAGTTCTTTGTAGTGGTAAACCTATATCATATATCTATACAAAAACATCTTTACTAACAAACCTATATCAACGGGCCTACAGCAACACATCTATGTTGGCATAACTAAATCAACGAATCTATGTGCACGTATCTCGAGCAACATATTTCAAATGTTTTTGGGGTGTTTCTTGTTGATGCGCTGCTATAATGCTTGTTTTGTTTCTTATTTCAAATAAATGTTTTAGCCTTTGTTCTGTGTAAAAGATTGTAATTTACCTGAAGTTTCAACTGACATCTGCAGTCTTCGGCTACCTGCAGCTGTGATGCGTCGTCAGCTGATGTTTTGGCCAGTGGCCCTTGTTTGTTATCGCCCTAGCCATTGCGATGTCGATACAACACAGCTACTGCCATGTGTTCTAGTTTTTGGCCCTCGAGGGGTCGAGGGGGCGCGCTCCGCATTGCGGACCACTACGGGCCGTGAGCCTGACCGCTTCGGTCGCAGCCGGTTCTGCTTTTGAGCCGCTTCACGCGTAGACCTTGCCAGAGTGCGAGTATCCTAGGCCTGAGGCCTGGAACGCGCCGGCATTTGTCCTCAATTTCCAACTCAATTAAATTCAAGTGTTTCACTTTTAAAGAATGCAGACGCGGTTGTTGTTCATTAATGTCGGTGATCGCCGAACCCGCCCCAACTGTGTTTGTGAAGGAGGGAGGGGGGGAGTAGCCCTAACTCTTCCATTTTTATCGTGAGTCAAAGTTAAGGTCTCAATCAACATTTTGATTGAGTCCAGGCCTTGGGGCTGTTTTAAAGAATGGCGGTTAAAAGCAGCGCCCTGGGGGGACAATGGGCATGTTTCTAAGCGATCGCGGCGGTGAGTCATCGCTCATTGCTCACCGCGCGTGAAAAGTTAGCGGATACAATGCCTCTCACCGGTCCCCTGGCCTTCCTCTCTCTCTGTCTCACGAAGCCCCCTCCTCTTCGGGAAGCACTTTGATTAGTTCATTATGGGTATAAAAAAGAAAGGAGAAAAAAGGCACAGCGCAAATCGGAATCTCATTTTAGATAAAGGCTAAATGGGGGGGAGGGGGGAGAGGCAGGGGTGGTGGTTGGGGTGGAAGACACACACACATATATATATTTTAAAAAAATTGTGCTTATATCTTATTTATGGATTTGCTTGGGACGCGAGGGAATGCTACTGCGCCAACTTCAAACATTACCTTATCTTACAAACCAGCTTTTTGATGTGGCGCAGATCAGAGGCGGTGTTGTTGCCAAACGAAGAAGGCTTGGAGTGCAGGGCGCTTTGCGCGCGCGTCAACGCGAGAGTTCAAAGCGCCGGCGAGGACGACAGGAGAGGGGGAGAAAAGGGAAAAAAACGGCGCTTGGGCGAGGTCGCACTCTTCCAAGTTTAGGGGAGAAAAAAAAGCGAGAGCACGGCTCCGGAGAGACCTGCCTGGAACATCGGCACGGGCAGGCTTCTCCCCCCTCGCACAGCTGCCGGCTCGCGCGCACGGTGCATCTCGCATGACTCCCGGCTCCGCTTTTATTCCCCGTGTACATGTATTCCCAAATGGGGGGGTGGGAACACTGAATGATTTGACTCTTCTGGAATACCGTTCGTATAGATGTCATGTATTGAATCGGATCAGCAGGGTCCTCCTCTCTGTACTGGAGCCTGAAAGATTGCGATTGAGTGAGTGTTTGATTGTCTTACTCTCTAAAAACCAACATCCACAAAACACAACGGCATGGTGCTAACTTGCTGCTTGTCAAAGTCCTTTTTAAAATTTTTTACAATGAATGGCAAGAGTTTGAATCACTGGCACTCTGAACAGTAATAGTCTGTCTGTGTGTGTGTGTGTGTGTGTGTGTGTGTGTGTGTTCTTGTGTGTGTGTGTGTGTGTGTGTGTGTGTGTGTGTGTGTGTGTGTGTGTGTGTGTGTGTGTGTGTGTGTGTGTGTCTGTGTGTCTGTGTCTGTTGTGTCTGGTCTGTTCTGTGTTGTCATGTGTTGTGGGTCCACACCTCCTGTTGGGGGTTGTTGTCAGTGTTGCGCAGGGGGCCGAATGCAGGGCCTCTCGAGGGGCCCCGTAGCGCCTCCTCTTTAAAGCAGCGCCGCGACCTTGACCTCACAGTGGACACGGAGGCCCTGCCAGAACATTTTGGGCCAAGTTGAAAGGAAAGCCATGTGTGTCAAGTCTTAATGTTCTGGGGATTCTAGAGCACTGATGAATGTCAGTTTTAGGGCATCTGCCTTCAGTTTTAATTAAGAGAGAGAGGGGGGGGGGGTATGTTCCACATAAATCTTTTTCTTTTTCTCCAGATCTACATATCAGATGTAAACAAAAGTTTCATATCAAATCCCAAAGGGAATTACAGGGGTTTGTACATGATTTGGGGGAGTCATTACTAGTGAACAACAAAAAGAGTTTGTGTGTCGTGCATGTCTCGTGTGCCTTGTCTTGTCATATGGGCTGGGTTGCATGGGGTGTGTCACCTGATGATCCATGCTGTTCCCTGATTGGCTGGTTTTGTTGTCCCCTGGCAGAGATGGCATCCCTCCATACACACTGGGCAACAGGAAGCTGCAGCAGAGAGAGATGCACCGTAGTGTCAAGCTCAACGGCCAAGTGACCCTACCTCACTTCCCCGTAAGTGTCACCGCCCTCTTCTCGCTCCGCCCACCTTGGGAGCGGTCGCACATGTGTTAATGTGCGCCGTCTTCAAAGTTTGAAACATGTCATGTCACTCTGGATGTCAAAAGAGACAACATGATTGTTTTTTATATGCATTTTCCACATCGTCATCATCATCACCATCATCATCATCACCACCACCACCACTCCGTCCCCTAAAGCGGGCACAAAATCTGACCTCACTTTCTCAATATTCTCTGTGTCCCCTATCAGTGACTTCTGTTGGGAAAGACCCTTCTGTCTGAGTGCCTTTGTAGGTACAGACAAGCTCTATTCCTGGGAAATGAGCTACAGACACAAGCTCTCTGTGTCTGTAGCCCTTTTCCCAGGTAGAGGTTGTGTCTGTAGCTCTTTGCGCAGGGAGAGGTTGTGTCTGTAGCTCTTTGCACAGGGAGAGGTTGTGTCTGTAGCTCTTTGCACAGGTAGAGGTTGTGTCTGTAGCTCTTTGTGCAGGTAGAGGTTGTGTCTGTAGCTCTTTGCGCAGGGAGAGGTTGTGTCTGTACCTCTTTATGCAACGAGGTTGTGTCTGTAGCTCTTTGCACAGGGAGAGGTTGTGTCTGTAGCTCTTTGCGCAGGGAGAGGTTGTGTCTGTAGCTCTGCACAGGGAGAGGTTGTGTCTGTAGCTCTTTGCACAGGGAGAGGTTGTCTGTAGCTCTTTGCACAGGTAGAGGTTGTGTCTGTAGCTCTTTGCACAGGGAGAGGTTGTCTGTAGCTCTTTGCACAGGGAGAGGTTGTGTCTGTAGCTCTTTGCAGGGGAGGTTGTGTCTGTACCTCTTTATGCAACGAGGTTGTGTCTGTAGCTCTTTGCACAGGGAGAGGTTGTGTCTGTAGCTCTTTGCACAGGGAGAGGTTGTGTCTGTAGCTCTTTGCGCAGGGAGAGGTTGTGTCTGTACCTCTTTATGCAATGAGGTTGTGTCTGTAGCTCTTTATGCAACGAGGTTGTGTCTGTAGCTCTGCGCACAGGGAGAGGTTGTGTCTGTAGCTCTTTGCACAGGGAGAGGTTGTGTCTGTAGCTCTTTATGCAGGGAGAGGTTGTGTCTGTAGCTCTTTGCACAGGGAGAGGTTGTGTCTGTAGCTCTTTGCGCAGCGAGAAAGCCATTTCCCATCTGATTTGACGATGGTTGCATCTCCCAAGACACGCCGGCTCCAGGCAGCAGGAGCATGGCTCGCCAGCAGCCTCCTCCTTTCTTCTCTTCCCTTCATCCTCTCTACAAAGAGATGAGAGGAACAAGGGGGGAGCCAAATCAAGAAAGCAGGAGCACAAAATAAAGAGGAAGAAGCCCCCACACATTCAGGGGAAAGAAAACGGGAGAAATGTCGCTGCCGTACCTCAAAGGTGCACAGCATGCAGCCAGGAAATAAATGACCTCCTCTCTTCTGATCTCCCACTGTTTGACTCCTCTATCTCCCCCCTCTGTCCCTCTCTCCCCTAGCCTGCACACATCTCTCCCATAATCTTATTTTCTCTCTTTTAATTTTCTCTCACCCCCCCCGCCTTTTTTTTCCCGCCCTTTCTCTGTTTTCTCTCCTGGTTAATACGTCGGCTTTTATTCCTGGATGTAAGGCTTCTATCCCTCCCAGCCTCGGCGCACCCTTTTGAAGTTTGACTAGGAGCCTTTGAAGCCTCCTGACTTCAGAGCCGGTTCTGATGACTCTGTGGTTCTGCCACAGAGGCAAGAAAGGCAGGGCTTTTTGGGTTAGGGGGGAGGCCGTTATCGGCCTGGCGAGAGAGCGAGAAAGAGAGAGAGAGAGAAAGAGAGAGAGAGCATGTTCGAGAGCCAATGTTTTTTAAAAAACGGAAACGGAAACGGGACTGACCTGAACACGCGGTTGCAGCCGTGGCGACCGAGAGTGCGATCGCTCGCGGCTTTATGCTGTGGCCAATTTAGCCAAAAATTTAGCGTTTTCAGTACGTAAACCCACCATCGCCCTACCGGGGCCGACGTTTCCAGCCCCCAGGACGAAACCGTCCCCCGAGTTAGCGTCTCAAAGTGTACCAGAGTGACCCGGCCGGAGCGGGCTTCTCGTTCGAGAGGTGTTCCTGTTGCGCGACGGGAGGCGCTGCCTGCTGACTAACCCCCTGGGTCTTTTCCCCCCTCAGCGGACACGGCGCCTGCCCAAGGAGATGACCCCCGTGGAGCCGGCGGCCTTTGCGGCGCAGCTGATCTCCCGGCTGGAGAGGCTGAAGAGGGAGCGGGACGCCATGAGCTCACTGGAGGAGCGGCTGCAGCAGATACAGGAAGTGAGTGGGGAGGGGGCCGGGCGACCTGGACTGGGGTCAACTCAATTCACGTTTCAAAGTGAAAAATCCCAGGAGAACATTACGGCCATTTAGTTTAATTCATGAATTGATTCGGTGAATTGGTATTGATGTAGACAAGCTTGGAAAAACCGCTAGACACCAAACGTGGCCTGGTTTTGTTGAATTTAGTCATGATGTTAGAAGAAAGCACGCTTGCTTTTTTGAGCTGTTAACTCGGCAATGGTTTTAGTTCTCTCTGAGGGGAGAGGTGGGGTTCGGTGGTCTGACCACGTTTCCCGGACACAGGAGGAGGAGCGGGACGAGGGCGAGACGGCGGGCTCCACCGCCCACCACCCTCCCCACCCCCTGGGGGCGCTGTCCCCCAGCGAGGAGGACCCGCAGGCCATCCTGGACGAGCACCTCTCCAGAGTCCTCAAGACGCCCGGCTGCCAGTCTCCGGGAGTGGGCCGCCACTCGCCCCGCTCCCGCTCCCCAGACCGGCACGCCGTGCAGCGCGGGGGAGGCGGGGCAGCGGGGGCGTACCCCCAGGCCTGCGGGGCCGGGCCGGGGGCGGGGCCAGGGGCGGGGGCGGCCCGGGCCTTCCTGGCCAAACAGCAGGCCACTCGTCACATCCACCACCACTACATCCACCACCACGCCGGCCCCAAGACCAAGGAGCAGGTGGAGGCGGAGGCCGCCCTGCGCGTGCAGGGCCTGTGCCCGACCGCCGGCGACTACTGCGCCTTCCCCAAGGGCTGGGGCCACGGCAGGGAGCCCAGCGGCGAGGGAGAGGCCGCCCTCGGGTGAGTGTGCTCTCCGCCAACGGGACAGTTTCACCCTGCACAGTAGCTGGATGGTGAATTTACAGTGGGATGAGTGTGCGGTTTCACTATGTGTGGTAACTGTGGGATGAGTGTGCGGTTTCACTATGTGTGGTAACTGTGGGATGAGTGTGCGGTTTCACTATGTGTGGTAACTGTGGGATGAGTGTGCGGTTTCACTCTGCGCAGTAACTCTGTTTCGCCTGTAGTTGTCGTGTTGCAGTAGTTTTATAAGCCACCTGCCACACATGAAATATAAAAATGGGTGGAGTAGGAGGAATGAGGGGGCAGAGAGAGCAGGCGGAGTAAAGGGCTGGAGTGAGAGGCAGGAATGAGTTCAGGTATACCTGTGGAAATGTATCCAATTCAGTAGAATTTCAAAGGGTTTGGCCAACATGCCTTGTATCCAATGAGCGCTCGGTTTAAGGGTTTCCGGGGAGGGGCTTTTGGTTTGGAACTGTATTTGATGCTTGTGTGTGTGTGCATTTGTGTGTTTTAGCGACAGGCGTTCCTGCGCTTTGTCCAAGCGCGTGTGCGAAGGGGAGGGCCAGGCGAACGGCGAGGGGGGCAGAGGGGGGGGCACGCCCCTGCAGCTGCCCGCCGACGACACCGACCGCTCCCAGAACGTGTGGCAGTGGATCCTGGAGAACGGCAGGCCGGGCAAACACAAGCCACACAGGTGAGAGCAGGCCACGCCCATGCTACGCTACGCCGGCACATTTTATGGGACCAGGAATACAGCTCGGGAAGCACTCTTTCTTTTAAATGTATAGTGTGTGTATGTATGGTATATATATGGTATACATGTACATTACATTTTACATTACATTTTAGGCATTTAGCAGGCGCTCTTATCCAGAGCGACTTACACAGTTTCACATTTCTTTACATACAATCCATTTATGACTTAAGCCCTTGGCTCCTTCAAGGAGCATAGGCCACTGACGAATGTCCTCCATCTCACTCGGTTGTGGGCAAGTTTTTCGAGGTCTCCCCAGTTGTGCCCACTCCCAGACATCTCTGTCTGAATATCTCTCCTCCAACTGTTCCTGGGGAAATTTTTCCAATCCATTTATACAGCTGGATATTTTTACTGAAGAAATGCAGGTTAAGTACCTTGCTCAAGGGTACAACGGCAGTGCCCCACCTGGGAATTGAACCTGCACCCTCTGAGTTACAAGCCCAGCTCCCTAACCATTACACCACACTGCCAGTCCCAATATGTCCTACATGTTTCGCACCAGTTGTGTTTCCTGTTTCCTGTGTCACATGTGCCGTAGTTCCTGTTCTGATTCTGTGGTCTCGGCCCTACAGTGTTCAAGGTCCTAAAAAGGGGTGCGGGGTGGAGCCCTCCTGCCGGACGCCCCCGGGGCGCGTGCACTCCTGGGGAGGGGTCGGAGGCAACGAGCACGTCCGCGTGCACCAGCCCACCCACCCCTTCATCCAGGACCCTGCCATGCCGCCCCTGCCCCCCCAACACGCTGGCCCAGCTGGAGGAGGCCCGCCGCCGCTTGGAGGAGGTGTCCAAGCCGCCCAAACAGAGGTGCGTTCAGACGCGCGCGCACTCGCGTGCACAGAGACGCACTAATGCACACACATGCACAGACAAACACACACACATATATATATGTACATGCTCCATCTCTCTCTTTCTCTCTCTCTCTCTCACACACACACACACACACACATATATGTACATGCTCCATCTCTCTCTCTCTCTCTCTCTCTCTCTCTCTCTCTCACATATATATATATGTACTTGCTCCATCTCTCTCTCTCTCACACACACACACTCACACACAAGCCTTCTACCAGCTGTGGGTAGCCAGTCACTCTCCCGAGTTAAATACAGCGTATAAACAGGGAAGCTCTGATGACTTGATGTCTGAAGTGAAAGTGATGGTTTATGTCTGAAACCCCAAAGGTTCAATTTGGCCCTTTGAGCGTGCGCCAGATTTGCTTTTGTGTTTTCATTTTCATAACCCCTTAAAAAAGGCACTCTTATGTATTGCTGGCACCTGCTAAGCCAGGCACAGTGAAACCTGTTTGAGTGCAGCTCCTCCCACCACCCCCGGACCCTTCTGTGACCTGCGATGTGTGTGTTTCAGGCACTCGGCGTCCAGCCTGCAGAGAGACAGGCCTCACTTCCCCGCCGTGCAGAACGGAAGCGTCTCATCTGCTCCCAGCCTTCACCCTGACGAGTACGTCCCGTTCTGTCTTAATCCCCATTTAGGGGCAGCTACTCCCTCTGATCCCCTGTTTAATCATTGAAGATCTGAAAACACACACACACACACACACACACACACACACACACACTCTTTTTCTCTCTGTCTCTCTCTGTCTCTCTCTGTCTGTCTCTGTCTCTCTCTGTCTGTCTCTCTCTCTCTGTCTCTGTCTCTGTCTCTGTCTCTGTCTCTGTCTGTCTCTGTCTGTCTCTGTCTGTGTCTCTCTGTCTCCTCTGGCTCTGTCTCTCTGTCTCCTCTGGCTCTGTCTCTCTCTGTCTCCTCTGACTCTGTCTCTCTGTCTGTCTCTCTCTCTCTGGCTGTCTCTCTGTCTCTCACACACTCGCACGCACATTTACACTCGCACAAAGTCCAGCCATGACAAATTAGCCATGATCTAAAAAGCTAGCGCAGCATGGAAGTGAACCTTAGGAGCGAGCCAGAAGGACATTTCCAAACATGCCAGTAACTGGCCACGTTTGTGAACTCGAGAGTGAACCACGCCAGGCCTCGGTAGCTAACCCCGTTACCGAAACTCCACAGCCGTTACTCAAACACATGCACGCACATACACACACACACACACACACACACACACACACACACACACATACACACACACACACACACACACACACACACACACACGCAGTAAGCGCCCACAAGAGTGAACGCGTGCGGTAGCCCACCTCGGCAGCATTATTTCACTTTTTGAAAAGCCTCCCTCCTCCGGGGTCGGCTCGCGTTTGAAGTACGGCCGCGGCCGCCTGACCCGCCTCCCTTTCATTTTTTAATTGGCCGTCCTCGAGCAGCAGGCGTCCTCTGTGTAGCCGTGGCCGCGAAACAAAGCCGTGGCCGCGAACAAAGAGACTCGCTCGGCCGACCTTTCACCCCGCGCGACACGGGGGACTCTGAGCGGGGGACTCTTCTGCTCCCCCGAGCGCCAGACCACACACCCAAATCTTCTGCTCCCCATACCCTGTACCCCCCGCCCTCCCAAATCAATATTTATACATTTATATACACAATATGAATACTCACCTCCCCATACCCTGTACTAACCGCCCGCCCAAATCAATATTTATACATTTATATACACAATATGAATACTCACCTCCCCATACCCTGTAGTACCCCCCTCCCAAATCAATATTTATACATTTATATACACAATATGAATACCCCTCCCGCCCGCACGCCCGCCCAAATCAATATTTATACATTTATATACACAATATGAATACTCACCTCCCCATACCCTGTACTACCCACCCGCCCGCCCAAATCAATATTTATACATTTATATACACAATATGAATACTCACCTCCCCATACCCTGTACTACCCACCCACCCTCCTGCCCAAATCAATATTTATACATTTATATACACAATATGAATACTCACCTCCCCATACCCTGTACTACCCACACACCAAATCAATATTTATACATTTATATATGCAATATTAATACTCACCCCCCATACTCCCTCCCTTCTACTTACCTCTGTAATTTCCCCCCTCCCATACTTGCCCCCCTCATTCTCACTGCCCCCCCCATACTCAGCTGTAGCCTGTTTGCTGTGCCGCGTAGTCCTCTGCCCCACTGACCAGGGGCCCCAAGGCCTCAGGCTTCCCTGCTAGTGACCAGAGCCTATGGGAGCCGCTCGCCTCTGATGGTAGAATAGCCCGCTGTGTGAAATGGGGCCCGTGTGCACAGAGTTTGAGTGACGGGTGCGTCCCTGCCTCTGCCTCCGCAGGGTTCGAGGGACCCAGAGCGGGCCGGGCGCCGAGCTGGTGGTGACGTACTTCTTCTGCGGAGAGGAGATCCCCTACAGGCAGATAATGAAAGCACAGTGCCTGACGCTCGGACACTTCAAGGAACAGCTGCAGAGGAAAGGCAATTACAGGTGAACATCCCCCCCCCCCCGACCCCGACCCCGACCGGCGAGCGTGGAGGGAAACGCGCACACGGCGCCCCCTGCAGGACTGGAGGCGAGCGCTGGCGTGCAACACACCAACACGCCCGATAACTGGCTCAGTTCAGTGGGCACGAAGGACTCACTTCTGGGGTATTGCTTAAAATCTGGGGCGTGTGAGGACAAGATGATTATATTAATTCATTAATTTATTTATTCATACATTTAATAGTACTAATTGGTAAATGTTAAATTAAGACCAAGCTAAAAAAAATTGTCACGAAGTAAATCATTAGCTTCAATCATTGTCTGTGTTTGTCTGTACGTGTAAAGATGAGTGTGTGCAGTGTGTGTGTGTGTGTGGTAGAGAGGTAGTTGGGGGTTGGGTATTTTCACTGTACTGAATAGTAATGGGAATTTTAACAAGAGCTTTGGTCACATCTGGTATTGATTTCCATGGTAAGACACACTTAATAAGCATGTCTTTGAAGCCTGGCCCTTTCATTCCGTGCACAAAGACACAAATAGTGGGCGCTCAAATTCTTCAATGATTTGTATCAAGCAACGGTACATGCATGTAGCCTCATGCTTCAAACAGAAACCCATGAACGTGTGTGTGTCTGTGTGTGTTTCTGTGTGTAGGGGTTTGCAGGGGTGTGAGGGCTTAGGGTTTATTGTTGAAATATAACCCCGGTAAAGATGCGCGCTCTCTCCCAGAGACAGCCTCTTACTCAAGTGATTTAGTGACGGCTCGTTCTTTTGCTTGCTCTTGCGCAAAAAGTATTTGTGTCCGTATATAGATCTAAACACACTGTCCTCTCCTCTGCTCAGCCATCTCTCTCTATGTCACACCATCCTCTCCTCCTTTCTCACTATCACATGCTCTCCTCTCCTCCTCTCTCACTATGTCACACGTTCTCTCTCGCTCTCTTCCTTTAAGGAAAACAAAGCACATGGTTTATAATGAGGAAGCGTTAATTAGAGAATAAAATCCAGGAAAGGCTGGCTGAGATATCACTAAATATATTTACTGAATAACCAATGTATCCGAGGGGTTGCTGGGTGGCTCATCCTGTTCTAGTGTATGGATGGGCCCCATGGTCTGCATCCTGTTAAGGCGCTGTTCTAGTGTGTGGATGAGTCCCATGGTCTGCATCCTGTTAAGACACTGTTCTAGTGTGTGGATGAGCCCCATGGTCCCTGTTAAGACACTGTTCTAGTGTGTGGATGAGCTCTGCATCCTGTTAAGGCGCTGTTCTAGTGTGTGGATCTGCATCCTCACAGTCTCTGCATCCTGTTAAGGCGCTGTTCTGCATCCTGTTAAGACACTGTGGATGAGCCCCATGGTCTGCATCCTGTTAAGGCGCTGTTCTAGTGTGTGGATGAGCCCCACGGTCTGCATCCTGTTGAGGCACTGTTCTGTTCTAGTGTGTGGATGAGCCCCACAGTCTGCATCCTGTTATCTAGTGTGTGGAACCCAGACCAGGATTCCCATCTGATCCTGTTAGGTTTCTAGTGTGTGGATGAGCCCCACGGTCTGCATCCTGTTAAGGTGCTGTTCTACGGTCCCCCCCGGTCTGCTATCGAACCCAGACCAGGGTTCCATTGACCAGGTTTTCCGTGTCTCGTGGCACACCGGCGACCCACGCATCGATTGAGCACCCACGGTCCATCGGCATTAAGCTGCGCACAACATGTCTTCCTCCGACTCGCGCCTGCGCAAGCTTAACCTGCAGACTGCGGTGTGACAATAAGTGACGGCTGGCAGAGGAGAGCGCGTACTTCAACATGCTGTCCTGGAGGTTGCCGCAAGTGCGGCTCAGAACACTGTCGTGAACACGATGGACGGAACCTATAGCCTACACACAGAAATGCACAGACACGCACGTACTTGTACACAAATAGAATTTGTGCGTAAACATAAACACGCTAGCCAGCGACGTGTGTGGTTCGTTACTGCGGGTTATGCTCTCATCCTCTCTGCATTTCTGGGTAGAAAAATGGATTTTGGAGTCATCGGTTTTAATGGCGGTAAATGTTTTCGTTAATTTTGTCATGGCAGATGCTCAACAGAAAACAGCACTGACGGGGCTGCCAGTCGATATTGGTGCCAGATGTTGTGAAGGGAATTATTTGCCACTTAAAATTGTTTCCAATGGAAATACTTTTTTTTTTTTTTTTTTTTGCGCAAATTACAGCTGGGCAGGATGTAGTGTTAGTGTTTTCCAGAAAAATGGGGTTGGGATTATGCGTGCGTCCAACCGCTGTCCTTGTCTTGTATTCACAAAGTTCCTGCTGGCTAGGTAAAGAAAAGCAGATCGCTTCTGTTACGTCAAATCTTTTTCTCTCGATTTGTTTGCTGCAGCATTTGGTCAGAATGAAATGTGAGATGCCCTTTTTTAACTATTACCTCAGAGCCCCCCACCCCCCAGTTGGTAAACACCCAAGACGTTTTAGTTTGTGTTTTAATTAAGACAGGTTTTATTTTTATTTTACATCTGCTGTTCGTGTGACTTGGCTGCCCATAAACAAGAGTCTGTAGGAACTCCAGCGCTTGCCGCAGGTTGGGAAAAGGAGCCATTTTCCATTACAAAGCCAATCATCATTGCACACCGCTCTCTGGGTAAACCAGTGGCGATCACTAATGCACTGGATTTGTGGCTTGAAATGAACTTTCCGTTTTTTTTGTTTTTTTTTGTTTTTAGTCAGTAAGTTATGTGACCCTGTGACCTTCAGGAGTCTCTTGGCTGTCTCTGAAATACTGCCACTCCCAGTCAGCCCTACACCACTCAGACAGCATGGTTTTAGACCTAATGCGGGGCCTTTTAAATCCATCATTTCTGAGTTTCTCCCAAGATCCAACCATATCCCCACACTCCGCTTCATTTATTCATTTGTTACTACTGCTACCATTATTATTATTTTATTTTTATATATTATTTTTGGTTCCTGTAACAAAGAATTCCAGTGTATGTATTGTATAGTAGCACATACTAAAGTTGGCTTGAATTGATATGGCGCTACGGAGAGGGGGTCCTCTTCCTCTTTGCTCTCTTGTTCATCAGAGAGTTGTGTGTGTGTGTGTGTGTGTGTGTGTGTGTGTGTCTGTCTGTCTGTCTGCCTGTCTGTCTGTCTGTCTGTCTGTCTATGTGTGTGTGTGCGCAGCGCGACGGTCAGCCTTACAGACCCCAAAAATGTTGAGCCGTCTGAAAGGAGATTGTTCGTCGGACAGCAGGCTGAATGAGACGCCGGGTGACAGAGGGGGCTGTAAGAGGCCTAATTTGGCAGGAGTCCTTCAGACAGAATGTCGGACAGAGGGCTTTTTGTGCTGGGCTCCTTATATTGATTGTTATTTTTTCAATTGCGCGTACGCATGAGAGATCAAAGAAGGAGCCAGGGAGGAAGGCCAACCTTTGACCTTTGACCTTTGTCCCTGCAGAATGACACCAGTTAGGCTATGCTTTGCCTCTCTGAGCCTGTAAGCAGAGAAGCTTTTACCCCGGCTACTGCAAAGGCAAATTCTGTTTTAAAGATGTTCCCAAGTCAAATGGATTGTGTTAAAGTTCGGTACAGATCCAAGCTACATGCGCTAAAGATCCGTGCACACTTTGTCTTGATATGAAAAACGAGGCTAAAAGATTCAAACATCACCTGCATTGGTGAAATGGTGTTATTCTGTCATTGGTCTTTACATAGTCAACCAAACATGCCCTCATCGGGGAGGAGTTAAGCACAGAGGAGCAGCTACATTTACATTACATTTACATTTTAGGCATTTAGCAGATGCTCTTATCCAGAGCGACTTACACAGTTTACATTTCTTTACATACAATCCATTTATACAGCTGCAATTTTTTTACTGAAGCAATTCAGGTTAAGTACCTTGCTCAAGGGTACAACAGCAGTGCCCCACCTGGGAATCAGACCAGCAACCTCTGAGTTACAAGACCAGCTCCCTAACCATTACACCACACTGCCAGCAGCTAGTCAGTGGCTCTCTTTTCAGTAAGGCCATGTTAATAGAGTTCCTGTCTATAAGGACTACGGGACATGTGTACGTTACAACACTCGGCTGTGGTTATTTGGTTCGAACGCTTAAGATGATCACATTTGAGCCCGAATGAAAATTGGCTGGGCTGGGCGCTTCAGTTTGGTTAACCGCGCTCCTCTCTGTGTCTGTGTGCTCCAGGTACTACTTCAAGAAGGCCAGCGATGAGTTCGAGTGCGGAGCGGTGTTCGAGGAGGTGTGGGACGACAGGACCATCCTGCCCATGTTCGAGGGGAGGATTCTGGGAAAGGTGGAAAGGATGGAGTGAGCGAAGCCGGTGTGCCAGCCCAGCCGAAAAGGACAGCTCTTTTTTTTTGGCGTTGAAGAATTTGGTTTTTTGTTTGTTTGTCAGTTTCTTTTGACCCTGGAGGGCACGGGCAGAAAGGGGCTAGTGAAGGAACGAGAGACGATGAAGTGACTGGAGTTGCCGGCACGCCGAGAGGACCAATCGGATACCTTAAAACCAACCAGCCTTAGAAATGCGAGCGAACGGCGTTGAGAATGCAGGAGGATTGGGCAAACGCGAGGGACTGCGACCACTGTCCGAGGATGCCCATCACCACTCTGACGGAGAGACTGCCGAGCACGAAATGGATGGCCTCCTTGTGATTCGCGATAGACTGACCCCGAGCCCAACGCGTACACATCCGATTCCGGCCGGCGCTTATTCTAAAATGCCCATACAGGAGTGTGCACATGAGTGTGCACGCGTACATACATGTATTCTGTAATGATGCTTCTGTCATGATTTTAAAATTGTGTAATATTTATTGAAACCCCCTTCCCCCCACCATGTCCAAACAATGGGCACGCTGCTTCGATGATTGGGAGAAAATGACCGCAATCCTTCCGATGTTTGTGAATGCAGGAGAGAGAGTTCTGCTCCCCCTCCGCACACCCGTGTGTGTAAGGTGTGTCAGGTGTGCGTGCGCAGGTGAGGCTGGAGAGCGAGAGAACCCTTAATGGACCCTCCGCTCTTCCCAGAACAGGATTCCCCTCCGCCAGTTCCATCTTTAGGTGAATTTTGTGCCTTTTTTGTGTGTGTGGCCCAGGCATCACACAGGGGAGAAGATAACTTTTAAGGGTATAACCACAGACTGTCTATAGCAGCCAGACAGTAAGATCTGCATTCTTAACCTTGAAAGTTGTGTCCCTGCCATTGCTGGAGGCCAAGGTATTCTGATTCGCTGGCTCGTTATGAATATTCATGAAGGGGTGTGGCCAAAGACGACATCCGTAGCTAGTGTCGCCGTGCAAACGAGACTCCTGTCGGTAACCCGAAGGGGGAGGTGGAGGCGGACGTAGAGAGAGTCAGAGGGGATGATGGAGCTGATCATCTGGTTCGTGTATAAAACATCTGTTGCAAAACTAAACCTGGGGCCTAAATTGTAACGTCGAAATACAAAAGGAAGAATGTAAACGCGTGTAACCTATAGCAACAGAACACATAGCGTCTACCGTGAGAGGGGGCTGTCTTCTGCTGCTATCCATTTCCAAGCACAACACACTGCAGTCATTCCATCACTGAGTTCTGCTTGACTGGTTTGTTGTATAGTCTCTAGTGTCTAAAGCATAACTCCTGTACACATTGTAATTATGCATTTGCAAACAACTAAAAGAATACACTATTGCCAGTGTTTAATTAGTACAGTACCTGTGCCTACATGGACTCAATACCGTGTGCTGCCCTGAGTCAGGGCTTCGTATTCCCTTGGTTTTTAGAGGGGTTTTATGTTTTAAAAAAAGAGATATTTTTATGCTTTTAATATCTTGTAATCATATTTTTTTTGCCATGTCTTTTTTTTCGTTGTACTTAAATTGTAAATTATGCATTATATAGAGTTCCATTTAAAGAATACTTGGTACTTTAATTATTGTAATTATTAAGAGATGTAGTCTTTATTAAAAGTTATATTTTTAAAATAAAATTCCTATGCCTCCTGATCTCTTGTGCGGTGCTTTTTCCTGGAAGCTCTGGCATTAACAGAGTGTGAATGTAATTAATGCGCCCGAATGTTGTACACAAGCAACTGTAAACACCATCCATTAAAGCTGAGGACTTATTAAAACTATTGCCTTCAAGGTTCTCACGTCTTGATTGGATCATTACTCCCAACACTTTAGGTGGTGGGGTAGGATCATTGTCTGAATTTCCTGTTACTTGTAATATAAATGACGTCCGTTTGGAAGAGCTCTATTTACCATTCTACATTACAACAAGCTTAATGCTAGGCTACTTGATGTAGCGGGTACATTGTGCAATTTAAATTACACACATTTGAATGCAGGGTTTTAGTATTTTTACCAAACTGCCATCCAAATATCTGCATTTAGGCAGTATATAGAATTAAAGACGATTAGCTTATTTAAATTGATATATTTTTAAAAACTTTGTTGTTTTTAAATACATTTTGAAGAACCTGAAACGATCCAGAGAAATGTAAAACGCCATTACTACATGACGTATCAATTACAATAGTAGTTTAATGATTCACGTGATTTTTCTTGGACCTGGGGACACGAGCTGTCCCCAGGTCTTACACTAATTGGGCTACCAGTGAGCCCAATTAAGTGCTATTGCAGTGGTCCACATTGCTTTATTTTCATTAACATAGTTAGCTACATAAAGGTCATAGCTGTGAAGTACACAGACGCATTTGCATTTGACGTAACATACTATTTCGCGATCACGCAACAGACGCAGACGCAAGCTTTGTTTCGGCCAAAAGTTACAAAAGCCGCCAAACAGACGGTTGACGAAACCCTAAGGTACCTCCAAACAAAACACGTCCCACCTTTAGTGTTTTGCACACAACATTGTCCATTTTATTGCATCACTAGCTAGTTCATGGTCGCAGAAAAGGATGGAGATGGGAGATAAAAGAACAGCTTTTTACCAACAGAAAACTAGAAAATATTCTCGATGGATAATCTGGATAAAGCGGTACAAATTGCCCACGTGGGAGACTAAAGACAAATAGAGAACCATTAGCCCGTACTTTGGAAAAGCAAACCGGTAAGTGTTTTGTTAGATATTAAAAATATATTTTAGATATACATATACAGGATGGTAATAGCTGAGTCGGAGTAATTAGTATTAGTATTTCTCGTTTTGAACTGTGATTTGGACCGCAGTGAAAAAAATCTGGTTTATCCTGCCTCTCAGTGCCCCGAAGTTCAAAACAGTTTCTCTTGTGTTGCATGTTTGAAGCTTCACCTTTCGTCTCTGTGAATGTATTTAAATTACACCACCAGCACATCTTAATCAATGCTCATGCAATGGAAACCTTGTTGAATCAGGTGTGCTTGTGGTGGAATTGAACAAGTACATGGACCAGCTTGGGGTCCCCTGAGGAGGGTTTGGTGGGAACCACTGGGCTAAAGCACTATATTTATAATATGTGACATATTAGAAGTGAGATGGAGAAATGACTCTTCAGGTGAGGAACAACGTATTACATACAATAATTAACATATAATACTTATTAACATAAGTGTTACATATAATAATTAAAATAATTCCTTGAAAAAGTACTTGCATGTAATTATTTTTGGCTGCCCCCTCCCCACCAATTATCATTGTATTTTGATTGAATAGGACTTTGTCCCCATATCTGAAATGATGAGACAATTAGGCATCATGACACCAAAAATGGGTCAGCTGTTAATTTGCTGTCAATCACTGACTTGTTTGAACCAATCAAAAGGTCTTTCTCTTCCCTCAAAGCACAATGATTGGTTCAAATCGGTGAGTTACTGGTACCATATGGTAGCTACACCCATGTTGGTTGTCATGACACCTCAATCACCCGTCACTACATATCGGTCCTGTACCTCACCTGGTGTGACGCCTGGACTAATGTGGCTGAGGTCCCAACTCAGCGGGGCTGCCATTACATCCAGCCGGAATGCACTTTACCTCAAACGCTCCAGTGAGACCCCAGCTGTGAACACCGCAAACAGCTTGTATAAAGTATCAAAACCATAAGCGCATAGCCCTGGATTTAAAAAAAAGTATTTACCAAGTGTTTCAAATACAACCTTCTATCTCTTTCTACAGGAACATCGTCAGGCAGGCAGTTCTTTCCGTCTCTTTTGATACCGAAAGATCATCCTGACGTTGTTTAAAAATTCAAACCGTTTTTTCCGTTTTTCAAAACTTTTCATCAGGAAAGGTCACTGAATATATTTGAAGGCCCTTTTGAAAAATGTTTGAAAAGGAGAGTGACTGTTCTTTGGCGTTTCTTTATTTAAATCCTCGGCCGGATTGTGTTTGTGTGGAGAACTTTTCTTTTCAAACAGGTTTGTCCTTTTGAAACGTTCCTTTGAAAAATTGGGTAAATTGGGTTAATATTTCCAAAGAACATTCATTGTTCTGTTGTTCAGAGCTATATTTAAAACGCTGCTCGAGAACTTGAGTTTATTATCACAGAGTCGCTGTATAATAACGGGTGGACAAAACCGGCCCTGGAGAGCCACAGGGGTCTACTGGTTTTTGTTTTCACTTTAAAATCAGCAACCAATTTAGACCCAAGAAAGCTGGTGAGGTGAGTTAATGGCGTCTTCAACTGCTTTAATTGACCAATTAAGTGCTGAGTAACAACTCTCCCGGTCTCTCAGTTATAAACCACAAATATAATTAAGGCGCTCAATTGCCATCTAACATGTGTCAGCACCTCATAACCGTTCCTGGATTTCGCTGCACCACACGGCTGGCTCCCAGTAGAGGTGGGAGTTGCCCGCGAGCGCTGATCTGAAGTCAGTTTGGTGTTTTTCTTCCCGATGGTGAAGGTTAGGATTTAAGTGGAGTTGGCAGGTCCCATATCAGTGCTTGGGGGCAACTTCTGAGCTTGAGCATTAAGGCCTGGTTCTCTTGGGGTTCTTCCCGAGTCACAAGCTAGTTATACCTGGGGTACTCTGAGGTAATGAGCGAGACATTTTTAGGAACACCTGGCCAGTTAATTGTGTGTGTGCCTAATGATAGTGTACAGGCTAGCGAAATGGTTAATGGTTCTGATGATATTCATGGCTCCAGGATTGGGGCGGCGGTGTAGGGTGTGGTGTAGGGCTCACGGAATGGGGTTTTTAACTTTAAAAGTTACAGATTTGATTCCGATCAGATTGGCCATATTAGTGGCAGTGAGCAAGGTACCTGCACTGAATTTGTAGGGGGGCCTCGGATAGCTTAATGGTCTAAGCGTTTGCTTGCAAGTGCAAGTTGCCTATTGCAGCCCATCCCTGGCTGAGAGCCCCGATCAGGGGCAAAGCTAATAATGATAATATAATTATTCATAATAATAATTTATTTTAAATCCGGCCCTGGTTTCTATGTCACTTATTTTATTTTTAAAATTTTTGTTTCAGATTTTTATCCCATTTTGATAGCCAATTACACCCGCTATTTTCAAGTCAATCACCCCCTCGTAATGTGAGTTTGCTGCCATAGCCCTGAGACCAGCAGTGACAAAGGCGAAGTATTGTCTCCTTTGAGACGGCACTCGCCAAGCCGTCGACCGTAACTCCGGTACTCCAAAGCCACTCCTGCACGCAGCGTACTCCCTGTTGGCTTCCCTCCCCCCTCCCTGGGGCGGACAGCCAATTGCTGCCCCTGGTGGCACTCCCGGCCAGAGCCGACTCTGGCGCGGCTGGTGGGCTCGAACCCCGGTCGCCGTGGCCAGCATCGAATGTTGTAACCACTGGACCACGCGGGAGGCCCCTTGTCACTCAGATTTAAAACCGTTTGCAGTTGTTTTGTGATCGGGGCTACCAAGCAGGGAAACTCAAGTTTTTTTCAGTCACCTGAATGGAAGAGACTTTTCCACACTGATTTTAACAGCCTGGTGATATATGCTGATATGGAAATATAAAAATTAATACTTAATCTTGTTTCACTGTTATATTTGAAACCAGGTTTGAAATGGAAGCTCATGTCACACAGGCAAATGCAACTGTATTTGATTGTGAGAGAGTTCTTCAAGATGCAGCATGGGATTCTGAGTGTGTGATGGCAAACTTTTGCTGGCCCGTGTCACATCGGCTCCAGAAAAAAAGAAAAAAGCAAAAGAACAGAGCGCGTTGTGACTTCAACAGCGCACATGACTTGGCTTCATTTTCTTTTATTTAATTGTATTTCTTTTTGGAAAACTATTTGAAAGTATTAAAAAGAAAATCTCAATAGTTTTTGGTTTAAAAATGTTCCTGGAAAATATATAAAGAATTTTTTGGAAGAACAAAAACCGCTTCCCAGCACGAAGCCACTCGTTCTGACATAAAAGAGCAAAGAAATCAAATGGGAAGAAATGCTGGGAGACAAACACCATAGATGTGCCTGTTCTCACTGCTTCAGCTGAGTCTCTCACTGACTCCACTGGAGTGTGCGTTTGTGTCGGGCGGGGGCTGCCAAACCTTCTGAACCCACAGCCCTCTTAATGAGTACGTACATCTTCTGTGACCCCCATTAAAACACGACCTGTTTCAAATCGTTCTTTTGAAATAATTGAACCCTTGTGCACCAATAATATTCCTGCAGATTACTGACAGTTTTGAAAGAAACATTGGTTCTTACATATATTTAGAACAAAATTCTTCTTTTGTATGATTGTACTTTTTGCTTAGTTGTGTGTTTCGCCGTAGTTTTTCCGATTTTACCGGCATATAAAAAGCATTTCAAATACATATTTGACCAAGGTCTGGTGCAGTTCAACATGGATCCATTTATGGAATTGAAGTATTTTAAATGTGTCAAAACAATTTCATGTACACTAGTGCACTGCATTTAACAGGTGCAGTTAAGCGGTGTGAATGTCACCAGGAAAGAAGGGCAACTAAACTGATACCTGGTATGAAAGGAGAAAGTAGAAGAATGAAGATAGACTTAAGGCACTCAAGTCTACACTATATGGGCAAAAGTCAGTGGACACCCCTACTAATTATTGAGTTTCAGCCACACCCATTGCCAACAGGTGTATAAAATCCAGCACAAAGCCATGCAATCTCCACAGACAAACATTTAGAATTCAGAATGGTTCGTAAAGAGCTCAGTGACTTTAAACGCGGCACTGTCATAGGATACCACCTTTGCCACAAGTCAGTTTGTGAAATTTCTGCCCTACTAGATGTGCCGCGGTCAACTGTAAGTGCTATTATTGTGAAGTGAAAGCGCCTAGGAGCAACAACAGCTCAACCACGAAGTGGTAGATCACGCAAACTTACAGAGCGGGGCCGACGAGTGCTGAAGCACATAGCGCGCCTATTACATCTGCTGCATCACTCACTACAGAGTACCAAACTGCCTCTGGAAGCACCATCAGCACAATAACTGTGTGTCGGGAGCTTCATGGAATGGGTTTCCATGGTCAAGCAGCTGCACACAAGCCTCACATCACCATGCGCAATGCCAAGCGTCGGGTGGAGTGGTGTAAATCATGCCGCAACTGGACTCTGGAGCAGTGGAAACGTGTTCTTTGGAGTGATGAATCACGCTTCACTATCTGGCAGTCTGATGGACGAATCTGGGTTTGGTGGATGCCAGGAGAACGCTACCTTCCGGAATGCATAGTGCCTACTGTAAAGTTTGGTGGAGGAGGGATAATGGTCTAGGGCTGTTTCTCAGGGTTTGGGATAGGCTCCTTAGTTCCAGTGAAGGGTATTCTTAATGCTACAGGATACGAAGACATCTTAGCCAATTGGGCGGTTCCAACTTTGTGGCAACAGTTTGGGGAAAGCCCTTTGCTGTTCCACCATGACTGTGCCCCTGTGCACAAAGCGAGGTCCATAAAGACATGGTTAGACGAGTTTAGTGTGGAGGAACTCGATTGGCCTGCACAGAGCCCTGACCTCAACCCCATTGAACACATTTGGGAGGAATTAGAACACCGATTGCGAGCCAGGCCTTCTCGTCCAACATCAGTGCTTCACCTCACAGATGCTCTTTTGGCTGAATGGACACAAATTCCCACAGACACACTCCAAAATCTTGTGGAAAGCCTTCCCAGAAGAGTTGCAGCTGTCATAGCCGCAAAGGGGGTCCAACTCCATATTAATCCCCATGGTTTTAGAATGTGATGTCCAACAAGCTCATATAGGTGTGATGGTCAGGTGTCCACTGACTTTTGGCCATTTAGTGTATTTAAGCTTAGCAAATCGAAAATTTTTCGGGGGGATTTGATTGAAGTTTTGACATTTCTAAAAAAGATGAATAAAGTGAACTACCAAAGATTTTTAAAGATCAGTTTGGTTAGCAGAACAAGAGGTCACAGTTGGAAATTAGTTATAAAGGCAAATTCCACACTGATATTAGTAAGTTTTTTTACACAGTGAATTGTCAATGTCTGGAACAGCTTGCCAGGTCAGGTAGTAGAGGCAGAAACACTTGGCCTATTAAAGTCCAGGCTAGATGCAGTACTAGATACTCTTAAGATTAGGACATGATGAGCCTAGATGGGCTGAGCGGCCCATTCTCGTCATTATGTATTCTTATGTTCTTAGGAAGTGCATCATGTTACAGTAAGTTATATTTTTTCATTCCATGACCCATCTCAACCCCTTCTTCAGTTTGGGAATAATTGGTCTAAGGCTACTCCCCCCCTAACTCCAGCTTTGTGTTTTTGTAGTTATTTTTACTTATTTCAGATTTTTTCCCAGTTTTTTTTTCCCAATTTGCTGGGTTCAATTCACCCTCCCCCACGAGCCCGCCGCCCACATCTGCGGGACAAGCCACTACCCCGAGGCCGGCAATGAACCGCTTCCGAGACGGAACTCGCCTATTTATTTTGCCCCCATGGAAGTCCTCCACGCTCCTCAGCGAACTCGTGCCGGCTCACCCTCCCCCTGGGGTGGACAGCCAATCGCCACCCCCGAACAGGGATCCTGGCCAGTGCCAGGCTGGCGCAGCTGGGTTTCAAACCGCTGCTGCAGTGGATAACCTGCAATCGGGGCGAATGCTTTTACCGTTACACCGCCCGACGCCCCACTCCAGCTTCATGTTATGGTAGAGGACCATTATCTACATCAGGGTAGGTTTCTGATGTTTCTGGTATTGGTTCCATCCGAGTCGGAACAGTGAAATGCCGAGTACCTCCAGCGCGTGGAGACCTGCGGTCATTCAGCCGAATGATCAGTCCAATGATGTAGTTGGGGGTTTGTGATGGAGCAAAAAATGGAAACATCTCTGGTACTCAATGTTTCCCCTTTCAGACTCGATCAAACTGCAGTCAATCCAGGTTTAAACAAAAACCCCAAATGTCTTGCCCAATATAATAATAATATATGTCATTTAGCAGACGATTTTATCCAAAGCGACTTACAGTAGTGAATGCATATTTTCAGTATATGTGGTCCCAGTGGGAATTGAACCCACAACCTAAGCGTTGCCAATGCTGTGCTCTACCAACTGAGCCAAACAGGACCATTGAGCCCACCCCTGGCCTAGACATAGGAGAGTGGTAATAACATTGAACGGCCCAAAATACCACCTGTTGGATTTGAATAAGCAGATGACATTCAACCAATCCATTAAGTTAACCGTAATAAGGTTGTTGAAAGAGGAGTGCGGGGGAGAGGAACCTGGTGCTTGTTTGCAGAGTTAAGATGGAGCTGTGTGGGCTCCTCTGTGCTCAGGGAATTTAAAATGCACTCATAATTACCCAGCAGTGAGGAGAAACGGCATGTATCAAAAGGGCCATTTGGGACACCATCTTACTATGCTCTCACTCATAATACTGCAGATCCGTGATGCTGGGAAACCGGGCTCCTCTCTAATATGAGAGATCAGTAATAATGGGATACATGGGGAGAGGAGAGAGTCAGAAGAGAAGAGGAAATTAAGAGTGAGGAGGAAGGGAGGGAGGGAATGGAAGTGAGAAGAGGAGGGAAAATGTGAGGAGAGGCCTCTACACGCTGGAGCGACTGCAACGCGACTGCAACGCAACATCCTCTGCAGGTTGCGTTGATGTTGCAGAGGGTGTCGCGTACCTAGCACAAAAATCTAACTCGCGACCGCAGTGCAACATGTTGCGTAGATGTTGCATAGCATTGATTGGTTGGTTAGCGAATGGAGCGGAGCTGTTGTAGTCATAGTTCATAGAGCTACTACATCATTTTTTAAAATTTTACATTTTAAGCATTTAGCAGACGCTCTTATCCAGAGCGACTTGCCAGATGTGCATGAATACATGGTAAGAACAATCATAGTTCGCACAAGATCAGTGCAGTAATACAGCGATAGACATTGTTGTTGGCAGCTGCATACCATACCTATATATATCTATGTTAACGTTAGCTAAGCAAAACTATTGATATCTATCTATCTAGCAACCTGGTATCATGGCCAAATGAAGCTCGCTAATAGTAGATAACGGTATAGATAGCTAGCACCCCCCCATCGTGTGCCATCTTGTCACCCAAATTGCCAACTTCACTTGTCGAAAAAAAAAAAAGGAAATACATTTTTTTATTTGTTAATTTAGAGGCCAATTATACTTTCTTTTTATTTTGATTTTCCCTCCCCACACAAACTTGCTGCCCGTCTCTACGAGGCAAGCTAATTCTCCAAGAGCAGCGAACTCTGCTTCCTACGAGACGGAATTCACCCACCCACATTCTGGAGACTCCCATACGTGCTTATCAGCTAGTTCATGCCCTTCCCCCTGGGGCAGACAGCCAAACGCCACCCTCAATCAGGGCTCCCCACCAGGGCCGGTCTGGTACAGTCGGGTTTCGAACCGTGACCGTGGTAGGCATCATAAATGAGTGTGTTAGAATGCTACGCTATTGGAGGCACAAAATATATCTCATTTAATAAACAAGACTTGTGCCTTTGTACAAAGGAGTACCTGGGCCCAAAAACAAAGTGCCTGGGAGTAAACGTGGTCCCCCATGGTCTCCTACACACCTCCCGCAGGCGCCAGAGAAAGGCCATGTAGCCTGGTGCATTGGACAAACAGGTGCACAACTCATTCCGGCAACAAGCAAAAAGGACATTTTGGAGAGGGGAGAGGGAAAGAGAGAGTTTGAGGAGCAGAGGGAAGGAGAGTTTGAGGTGGCGAGAGGGAAAGCAAGTTTAGGGAGGAGAGGAAAGACGAGTTTGAGGAGGAGAGGGGGGTGCGAGTCACAGATGTGCATCCCTCCTCCTGCTCGGCCCTATGCGGGCGTAAACAAAGCCCAGAGCTTATGGGAGCTTTTGATCTTGTGAACCATGAAATCTCAGCGGAGAAAACAGAGCACGAGGCTTTGGCGAGAGCGGACGGGAGCCTCCAAGTGACAAAAGGCCGGCTGGAGGGAGACATTTACCCAGAACCGGAGATTCATGGGATTTTAATTGAAGTCCCCTCTTTTAGAAATGTGCTTGGACGTGGCCTGCAGTGTAAACTTATTCCCAGCTGTAAGCAGACCGGTGAAGGTGATATCTGGGAGGCTGAAGGGTACATCACTCTTTATTTGTGCCCTGATGTGAAAGGGAACAGGAAGTCCAGGATGCAGGAAGGAACAGGAAGTGTTAACACACGTGATCTCTCTTCATGGGCGGAAGTGCCCCTGTTTTATATAGGTACTCAAACCTCACTGACTGGCATCGGCAAAGTGATGAAGACATACGCACGCCTCTGTCACTGACTGTCATAGCCTGTGTGACGCTGAACATCTCCGACACATAAAACAGACCATTCACAATGTGCTCTTCTGATTGGGCACTAAGCTTTCATTTTCTAAATACAACTTTACTGATTGCGGCTCAGATATTACCATCTGTCTTTGAGACGTTAAGCCAAAGTTCCTGACTGGACCATGGTCATTAAAGATCCCATGGTACTTATTGCAACAAAAAAAGTATGGGCTTCCTCAGTGTCCTGGTCAAATGCCATCTAATCATCGCTCAGTTTAATTGGCTCAATAATTCCCTCCCGCTCAACCTGTGTGGTGAGCTGTATTGGGGGGAAAGCAACCATACATCAAAATGGAAGTGCTTGAGAGGTGTCACTCCCCCACTGTTCTGTAAAGCACTTGTGGGAACTATGAAGAGTGCTGTATAAATTCAATCTGTTGTTGTTTGTCTACTTCTTCTTAATATGATCATAGTAATAATAAGGATAGTAATGATAACAGGGATGATAAAGTGATCTTGTGCCAACCCCAATCAATACACACTTACAGTAGCAGAAATATGTTGTTTTATTGATGTGTTTGATACCAGCAGGGTCCACTACCCACCTGTTCTTTGGGTTTGTGCCCAATTACCAATTACAAAGGAGCACCAAAACCCCCCATTTTCAAAGCAGCAACACATACACATGAGAACAAATGGAACGCATTGGGGGAAAAGAAAAGTATCAAATATAGAAGGACAGATGAAACGGAATACACAAACTTGGTAGTCCCGCGGCATTCCTGTCATTCTGTCGAGTGGCGTTGAAGTCTTTGCGAGCGGCAGAAATCGAAGAAGCAAAGCCGACGGGACAGAGGAATCGCAACGACGAATAATCACGGCTTCGCCACCCGCAAAATGTTACAAATTAGCGGGGCTTTGGAAAGTAAACTCAAAGCGGCCAGCGGGGGAAAAGAAAAAGGGGGAAGAGGGAGAGCGAGGCGAGGAGTCTGGCTCGTGGACACCGCGGCGTTAAAAAGATCCTGGGTGACAGATGTCAGCGACCGACTACGCCGCCGCCACTTCAAAGCCCCCCCCCTATCAGGACCGGGGGCTAATGCAGCGCAAATATGACGACTGGTGTGTCTGCGCACGACCCCCGCCGTGCTGTTTGGGACCAGACCAGCCGGGGAATTGGGGACACAAGTCATGGGGGGGGGGGATTTGGGAGTTGGCAGGTGGGGGAGGGGGGTATTGTGGGGGATTGGGGGAGTTGCTGGGCGGGGGGTTGGCGCGAGTTCTTTCTGGCTTTCATCCTCATTGATTGCCTCTAGTTTAATGCTCGTTATGCTGGGAAAGATGGCCTCCTTTGAACTGCGCGGCAGCTGTAGAGACGGCAGCACGTCCTCCTCTAAAGCGGGGGACCGGCGGAGCCTCGCCGAGCAGCTGTCCGGGCCCCCGGCCTTCACAGACGCAGCTGGGTCCCGTCAACAGCACAAATGTGTTTCTATTGTTTATACATTTAACGCAAAGGTATTTTCCTCGTGCCGCGTTTTCAGGAAAAGGTGCGGAGGCTCCTAAAAATGCCGACTGTAAAGTGGTACACTCACGCAAATGCCTGCGCTCAGGTATTAAATCATAAGAAATCCCTTTTATTGTTTTTCTTGCGCAGCTGACGTGTTTTGGCTAACGCCGCCTTCGGCGCCACTTGAATTCAAACGGAAAATGGCGAACTGGTGTTGTTGAACTTCCGGTGGCTCTGAAGACTGCATTAGCCAAAAAGAGAAAAGAACAGAAAGACTTCTCATGAGTCAATGTCTTGTTTTACTATCTTTTGCTTACTAATTATCTGACTGCGGGTACCTTTTTTGTTTTGTTTAGATAATGGCACATGATGAGCCAATATGGGCCGGGTTGCTTATTTCCATCAGCCAAATGTTGTCGTGGTCTTATCCTTAGACCTTTCCTTCTTTGGACATTTAGTTTAGTTAGGATGGGCTCCTCCACTAAGACAGGTTCCTCCTGAGGTTAACTCCCACTGGGGAGTTTTTTCTTGTCACTGTTTGAGTGTTTTTGTCCTTTTCCCACTGGAGAGTTTTTGCCTCAATTTCAGTTTTTTGGGGGGTTCGGGCCTGGTATTCTCTGTTCTCTGTAAAGCGTCTTCGTGACAGTTCTTTGTTAAAATCGCTATACAAATAAAATTGAATTGAATTGAATTATGCTGTGTGCATTTCAAAGAGATGGGTCACTCCATAAAGGCTGCTTGGTAAAGGAAATGAGTTGGTGTTTATTCAGCAATAGCTTGTGTATGCATTTGTATGAGAGAAAGGAGAGAATGAGTTTGTGTGTGTGTTTTGTAAGCGCAGTCTTTCTGTAGGTGTGTTTGAGGATTATTTTCTGGTAACCAGAAGCTTATTAGAGCTTCTGTCTGTATTTTGCAGCACTAATTTTGTTGAAACTATTGTTTAAAGTACAAAATTTCAACGTGTAATGTAAGCATCCTTTTTTCTGCATAAATGATTCGCTTTTCCCTTTATTTGTTTTTAATTTGTATGTTTACATTTTTAAAAATGTTTAAAAATTGCGAATCCCTGAAAAACATCGGAGGCATCCAGCGTTTGCTTACATCCTTTAGCGAGCCCTCTCTAAACGAGCTCTGCTGCGGTTTTTACCAGAAAACGGGTAGCGTTCTCCTTTGATTGCAAGCGGGTTCTGAGTCGGCTGCCTGCTTCTTCTTTGTGTGTGTGTGTGTGTGTGCGTGCGTTCTGACATCAGTAGGAACGCTGCTCTTTCATTATTTTTCAACAGAGATAAAAAAATAAAAAAATGAACAAAAAGGAAAAAAGCTGAAATTCCTGCGACTCAGAAATGGGGGTTCGCTGCTCCTCCGTCTGGCTGTCACCGCTGTATCTGATGTCGGGGCCCGGTGCGTCTCCCCTCCGCGCGCCTCCTTTCTCCTCCGCCCGCCTCTTTATCTCTCAGAGCTGGTCATGAAGAATGTGCCGGCTCCTTCCTGCTCTTTAACGCACACAGGAAGCGGCAGGAAACGGGTCTCTGTCTATCTCTCTCTCTCATTCTCTGTTTCTCTCTCTCCCTCTCTCTCTCTCTCCATCTTTATCTCCATCTTTATCTCCATGCTTTCTCTCTCTCTCTCTCTCTCTCTCTCTCTCTCTCTCTCTCTCTCTCTCTCTCTTACCCTCCATCTCTTTCCTCTGTCACTGCTTCTCTTGCACTCTCCTTGCTCCTCTCTCTCTGCTGCTATCTTCATGCTTTTCTTTCTCTCTTTTCCTCCATCCTCCTCCCTCCCTCCCTCCCTGCCTCGCTCTGCTTCTGTATCTCTGTCTCGAAATTAAAAATGTTCACATTTAAGGCTCTTTGTCAGCAGGAAGTACATCTGTCGACATTGCCATGCAGCAGTACATTTAAACATTAATGCAGACGTTTGAAATATCTTTTGCCACATGCTAGATATGACACCTCTGGAATAGTGCCATGGCTCGCCAGCCACACCCATTATGGCTGCAAGTCATGTGAGCAACTTTATGCCTAAGCTTGGTTTCTTAGGCATGGTGCATGTAATGTGGCTCCCTCTCTTGGAGACAAAATGGCGCTAATGGACCTCCAGGTCCATATGAAGCTGAAGCGTGTAATGTGGCTCTCTCTCTTAGAGCCAGAATGGTGCTAATGACACTAGATGCACATCTGAGAAAGTGATATTTAAGGTGTTTTATACTGCAGCACTTCGCTGGTTCAAGCATGCTGGAATGTATGAAGAGCACACAGAAAAAATGAAATCTCCATTTCTTTTATTCTGCTCTGATTAGCCACAGCGACTGTGTGTGTGTGTGTGGTGTGGGGGGGGCAGGAGTGCGGCAGGCGCATGCTGTTACCAGGTCCCTTTGATGAGGAACTTGAAACACCGCCTTATCAAACGACTCCGTGGGAAGGAGAAGAAACGAGGAAGGGCTGAAAAAAGACCAACAAACAGACACACACTTACTCACACACACACACACACAAACAGACTTATACTAACACTCACTCACACACACACACAACCAAACTCACTGTGAGTGGTAAAAAAAGAGAAACAAACAGACACACACACACACACACACAGAGACTTATACTAACACTCACTCACTGAGTGTGGTGAAAAAATACAAACAAACAGACACACACACATACATACACACTCTCGCACTAACACAAACATCTATACTGTAGGTACAGCATGGTGTTGACAATGCTGAGGTTGTGGGTTCCCATTGGGGCCACATACACTGAAAAATGTATGCCGTCATTACTGGTAGTCACTTTGGATAAAATCGGTGGATAAATGGCATATATTATGTTATGTTATGTTACACACACATATACACACACAAACCCAGGCTCACACACACATACACACACACATACATATGCAAACACACACATGCACACGCACTAATACACACACATAGGCAAACACTCCCACACATATACTAATACACACATATGCAAACATAAGCACACACACACATCTAATGCACACACATAAGCGAACACACACACACACACACCCACAGAGTTGAGTTTATTAGCATGCAGATGATAACTTGTTCTGGAACTCTGCCCACTCTGCTGCATCCCTGTCTATGTGATGATGATGTTTGTGCTTCTTTTTTAAATTAAGACTTTAGTTAAGACATTATTGATTTTTTCAAGGAAAGGAAAATAACATATCAACAATGACAATAATATGTGGATAAGTAAAACCAAACTGCAATGGTTAGTGGGGGGAAAGAAAATGTAAAAAGTTCAGAGATTTTGGGTCTGCTCTGCTGTGTATAGTAGGCTATACATGTGTGGAATAGCAAGCGCTACAGATACGGTGCATCTATCATTTTGGGGGGTTTTCTGTTGTCTTTTCATCGTCACGTGTGTGTGATCTCTGGCTGGATAAGGACAGCGCCCTCAGCAGGTCACACCTGCGTCAGGTGACCCCGATAATGCGCTTCGATTGGACACGAAGACTTTAAAGGCCCACGGCCCATATTTGATGCGTGTTCCTGCTCCTTTTCTGTCAATTAGCACGACACCTTCAAAGGCGATTCTGCCGAACGTAATCATTTGCCGTCACGCATACGCTAACAAAAAAGATAAACGATAGAACGATCAACATCTTTCGATACCGTGATAAAAAAAACGCGTAATAGTGAGATGACTACATTAGTGATTAAGAGCGGAGTTTTCTTTTACTCTTACGTTTTTCATAATCTCGGTCTTTTTAATTGTAAAAAAAATGGTCCCATTGTTAAACGGGTTCTGTGGTGATGTTTTGCTCGTTTTTCATTCTCTGTTTGCTTGACTTCTTGTTCAGCAGATGACAGCCGTTGTCCTTCGCAGATCTGGCTCTTTCAGATACGGGGGTTGTGGGGGGTGGGGGGGGGGGGCAGTCCACATTTACATCTTTTTTTAATCTTTTCCCATGAATGCGTGCGACCATTTCATCTCTCTCCATCAGACATTTTGACTTGTTTGCCTTGTTTCGGTCGCAATCATCAAGGAGGCAAGGAAAGGAAAAATAAATAAATAAATCTCTTCCACTGCAGATAAACAGCAGACATTATTCAAATGCTCACAAAACGGCGGCGCTGAAAAAACGCCCTCGCAGACAGCCCGTCGCTGATATTTTATACTGCCGTACTTGGTTTCTTTAACGAAAGGTGCCTTGGAGACATGAACGCAGTGACACGCGTGCACAAAGCTTGATAATTAACAGCGCTGCCAGCGTCAGTTTGCGTTTTTGGGCCGTAAGTGCTAGTGCTTATGCAAAAATATACAAATATGCGAACCAAGAGGATTGTTGCATGCTAAACTGACGCTTGTAGCTTTTGTGATTGTTTCTAAATGGCCTCTGTAATCCTGCTCCCGTCCGACAGATCTCATTATTGCTTTTCCATAGTTCTGCTTTAAGGAGTCTTGTCCTCATTTTTGAAAGCACCTCTCGTTGAACCTGCTGTTTAGCAAGAGATTCCGCCAGAAATGAGGACAAACGGTGGGGTGATTCATGCTCTGTTGCAGGATATGACATTGTGTCCACGAGGGTGACCAGATTCAAACGGTCTAAGTGCAGGACAAATAAAATGAATTGGCGGTACATTTGTGGACGGGAAAGGAGTGCTCGAAATAGCATTTAGAAGAGCAGATATTTTAGGTGTGGAGAATCTATAAGGATGTTATTAATTATAGATAAGGAAAATATGTGTATATAAATAATAGATGCAATAAGAAAATGTCAGGAATAGAGGTAATTTTGTTACTAAAGTGAGGGGAGGGGGGAATCATCTCAAATGTTATTATTTTTAATAAATGAGAGAGAAATGTAGCACTTCTGGTCGCCCTAGTGTCCACCTGCCATTGCAGGACATTTGCTTTTCAATATCAAGGCTGCGGGTCCTAGCATGGTGCACCCTCCCAGCCCTCTCAAGACATCACTTCCTGAGCACAGATACTGGCATATACACAACAAACTGCATTGGTCAAATCACACCGTCCTGGGAATTTGCCTGTAATTGTGGTAATTGCATCGATGTACCGTCCCCATTGAAACGAAAATTCCCATGAATCCGATTGACCTCACCGAGACGTGTGGCTCTGTGTTCAGTATTCACAATGAATTGAGTCTTGATTTATATGGTTCATTTCTTTTCACTTATGAAAATCTGATAACTAACTGGTGAATCAGTGACAGAAGATGCTCGGGTTGTTGGCTTGGAAACGGCATTGTTCATTTTTGATGCGTGGGATATGTTCAGAAACCCTGCTTTTAGACAGAGACCCGCTCAGACTTCTCCACCCTCGACGTACCTGCCCCTGCTCACACTGTTCTGTTCTCCACCACCTGCTCCTGCCCACACACCTGCTCGCGATGGTCTCCTGTAATGCCGCTCATCCCTCGTGACGGCTCGCGCTCGCATTACCGTAGGCACGACCACCTGCTCTTCGTCACGCTCCTGTTCACACTGTGCTTTTCTCACACGCCTGCTCCTGCTCCTGCTACTCTGGTCTCGACCACCTGCTCCCACCCCCCCCCACCTCCTGCTCTCGCGAATTCCAAAAGCTCTGTGACATCACAGAAGATCAACGGAAGGACAGGCCCCCCTTCCCCACCCGCGCCATCCAGGCGGCTAGCCGATCCGTACCGCAGCGTTCTCGGCCGCTCCGGGGTCCCGGCATTCCTCCACAGGAGGCCCGTGTTACTCCACGCTCTCCCTCGAAGAGCAAAGGACGGACATCGCATCAGACACGCCGAGCTCAAGGGTGGCGGTGGCGGGTGGGGCGGAGGGTGAAGGACTTAACCACCTCACCCGTCCACTTTGTCTCAGTGACCGATCCGAATTAGCGACATTGCCGCTCTTTTGTCCCTGCAGGCATGTCCTTTAATTACCAAGTTTCAACTTTTCAAATATTGGACACTTTGGAGAAGGGGGGGGATCGTTGAGCGGAGGGGGTGGTTGCATATTTTCTCCTCGCTAGGGTGTTTTCCGTATAATGATAATGTTGTGTACAGGCTTAATGACACTGTTGTGCTGTTCAGGTGACAGTGCATGTTACACAAGGCTATTGTTGAGTGGGACAGTCGGGTTAAACACACAGACACACTTTACAAACCTGCCAGCGGGGCAGACCTGCTGGATGGAGATTTTGGGACCGAAAAAGGGGTAAAAAAAAAAAAAAAAAAAAAAGATTGCCTAGATTGGCCTGTCTGTGTTCCCGTCTGCTCGGAGGGGCGGGGGCTTGTGGGCGAGACAAGACGAACACCACCGCGGCAGTGATTTAAAGGTGGGTGGGGGCTTCCTTGCCGAGACGCTCTCCTTAATTTCCACCAACGGGGGCCATCTCGAAAGCAACCTTTATGTTGTTTTCCTTCAGGGTAGGAGTGGGGGGGGCGACTGAGGGGCCGGTGCAGATGAAAGCAGGCCGGCCGCCATCTCGGGCTCCAGTGTAGCCTGGCTGCTGATTAAACATGCTAATGTGCCCCATTGAGCTGGGCCGGCTGGGCGGACAATGGCGGGGGAGGGACAGTGAGGGACGGCGCGGGCCTTTATCTGTGGCTGCGCCGGGACGCCCAGCCGAGAGGCGTGACAGCCCAAATCCATCATGTCGGGGTGCGGCGTGGCCCTGTGCAGCCCCCTGTAGAGTCTGTGTGCTTTAATTAGCCCCCTCTCCACCTCCTCTCTCTCCCTCTTTCCACCTCCTCTTTCCTCTCCACCTCCCCTCTCTCCTCCCCCCTCTCCTCTCCTTTCTCCCCCTTCAACTCTCCCCCTCTCCTCTCCCCTCCCCTCCCATCTCCTTTCCCCTCTCCCCTCAATCCTCCCTTCTCCCCTCCTCTCCGCTCGTTAAAAAGGCCTCTTTATCGTGAGCGTTTCACAGAGCGCTTGCAACACCTGTGGCGAAACAAAAGCAGGTGTTCCTTCCCGTCTCTTGTTTACTGTAAGGAGGGGGAGGGAGGAAACGAGAGTGTAGGGTCCCCCCAACACACACACACACACACACACACACTCTCGGTTTCATCGCGAGGACGCCGCCACCTTTTGACCCGAGAATGGAATGCGAGCGGAGCTGGGGCGTGTGGAGAAAAGCGCCAGGGTGAGTCACCGCTCTCTCTCTCTCTCTCTCTCTCTCGCTCTCTCGCTCTCTCTCTCTCTCTCTCTCTCTCTCTCTCAGACAGGGGCGACCGCAATTCGATAACGGCGCTGGCTGGGGCGTAATGATTTAAGCTCGGTGGTGAGTCTGGCACGTCCACTTGGGGAAACGAGACCGCCTCATAACTCCTATTTGGATAATCTCCGGCCCCCCGGGAGCCAAAATCAGGAACACTGCAATCGGGGATACGAGCTCTGAAACCCAGCCTTCTTCAAGCTCCGTGATTTATCACGCCCCCCAGCACTGGGTACAAGGGTTTCATTTCTCCACCCTCCCCGCTTGACAGACCCATACACATACATTACATTAATTTAGCAGACGGCATTAATTTCTTACCCAGAGCAACGCACAATGCGATGGAACGTAAGTGCATCCACACGAGTAATATGAGCGCAGTGACACAGTGTAGGCTGAGCAACGCTCCCAGACCTGCGAGTGTACACGCATCCTCGCCAAAGCACCACCGTAGGCTAACTGTGCCAATCCTAGAACTATGGCGCAAATCTTAAAAACGTATACACAGAGACATCCAATACCATAGAGAGAAAAATTAAAACAACCCGAATCTATTTTTGTTAGAGGGTGGGAATATATCATCCATATTCTCGTTTATCCGTTCTTCCCGTTTTCAATTTGCCGTAAAATGACAAACACAAAGGTACACTGACGCCGTGGACATATGAAAGTGCATCACGGGTGCTACGGCTACGGCAAACGGCTCACGGAAATCGACGCGCGGAAAAGCCATGTCGTGCTTTGTGAACGTATCTCGCAGCGCAGGTTGCGAAAGCGATGTTTTCGGGCCCACGTTTCGTGTCCTGTGATAACGTCTGATTGGGAGACATCCTGTAAACAGTCACGGAAGTCAGACACTTGCTCTGACACCCGACACTTTAATTATGTCACGATGTCTGTAGACCTGTTTATCCAGAGGATACGTGTGTCACTGCTCAAAACAGACCTAAATATCCCCCAAGGGCAGATTTCAGCAACAGCCCCGAACACGCATTAACATATTTCATATTAACATTTGAACTATTTTCAGGGCAAAAACCTTTCGTCTTCCACAAGTTTCACTTATTTCTGCAGTGTACGTGCACTGTACACCACACACTCGCCATGTCATAAACAGCCAGACTGTTCACCCTGTCACAAACATCCAGACTGCTCACCCCTGTAAAAGCACTCAGACTGCTCACCTTTTCACGAACATCCAGCCTGTTCAGCCTGTCACGAACAGCCAGACTATTCACCCTGTCACGAACAGCCAAACTATTCACCCTGTCACAAACATCCAGACTATTCACCCTGTCACAAACATCCAGACTGCTCACTCCATTAAAGAATACTCTTTAATAATGTACTATTGGAGGGAGTATTGAATTGCAACTGTTATAATTGTTTACATTTACTTTATTTATAGAAAAAACCCACTTTTGTACAGTAGTATAAGGCAGCAGTCACACAGAGATGGACAAAATGTATGAAAATTGGATATGAATCTGACACTCTGTTTTGTCGTCGTGCTATTGAATTAAGGCAGGTTTTCCGTTTTGATGCTGGGAAGAGAGAGGAATCAGAAAGGCCCTTGGCATTCCTAATTGGCTATTGGGTAACAGTTAAAGAATATTTCCGTACACTGTGGTCCATCAAAAGTTCAACTCCTTTCCAAAAAAATATGGGAAAGGGTGCTTAAGGACTAACATGCTGTGCTCTCTACAGAGGGTCATTATATTGTGTATATATATATTGTATATGGAACAAACACAGGTGCTCACAATGAAATCTACAAAGGAGCAAATCCCTGCTCTCTGGGGGATACCAGCTCACCCACAGCCAACTTTACACTGTTTTAAATGACTGGATACCAGCTCACCCACAGCCTATTTTACACGGTTTTATATGAGGGAATACCAGGTCACCTACAGCCTATTTTACACGGTTTTATATGAGGGAATACCAGGTCATCTACAGCCTATTTTAAACTGTTTTATATGAGGGAATACCAGGTCATCTACAGCCTATTTTAAACTGTTTTATATGAGGGAATACCAGGTCACCTACAGCCTATTTTAAACTGTTTTATATGAGGGAATACCAGCTCACCCACAGCCAACTTTACACTGTTTTAAATGAGGGGATACCAGCTCACCCACAGCCTATTTTACACTCTTTTAAATGAGGGAATACCAGGTCACCCACAAGTTATTTTATACTGTTTTACATCAGGGGTTCCAGCTCACTCACAGCCTATTTTACATTGTTTAATATAAGGGGATAGCAGCTCAACCGGCAGCCTATTTGACACTGTTGTACATGAGGGGATACCATTCCAGCCACAGCCTTTATTACACCGGTTTTATCACCCCTCGCCCCCCCCCATTTTGTGAAGCACTAACCTGTGTAATATCATCCCGGTCGGGTTCTCTCACCTCCGCGCACTGGTGCAGGGTGTCTCCTTACAGGCCGCGCGGTGCCCTGCGGTGAGACGGTGCGAGCGGTAACCCTGTACCGCAGGCGAGAGGCAGGGACACCTGCACGCAACAAAGGAGCCCTTGTGTGCTCCCCCGGCCTGGATGCCACCGATAACTCTTACTGAGCGCCGGGGAGACGTTCAGCTCACCTCTCCGTCATGAGGGAGAGAGAGGGGTGGGGGGAGAGAGAGAGGGAAAGACAGAGAGAGATGGAAGCAGAGAGGGAAAGAGACCAGGGAAGAAGTAGAGATGGAAGCAGAGAGAGGGAGAGAGAATCAGAGAGGGTGAAAGAGACCAGGGAAGAAGGAGAGATGGAAGCAAAGAGGGAGGGAGAGAGAATGGACGTAGGGAGGGAGTGAGAGAGAATCAGGAGAAAGAGACCAGGAAGAAGGAGAGATGGAAGCAAAGAGGGAGGGAGAGAGAAGGAGAGATGGACGTAGGGAGGGAGTGAGAGAGAATCAGAGAGGGTGAAAGAGACCAGGGAAGAAGGAGAGATGGAAGCAAAGAGGGAGGGGGAGAGAAGGAGAGATGGACGTAGAGAGGGAGTGAGAGAGAATCAGAGAGGGTGAAAGAGACCAGGGAAGAAGGAGAGATGGAAGCAAAGAGGGAGGGAGAGAGAAGGAGAGATGGACGTAGAGAGGGAAAGAGAGCAAGAAAGAAGGAGAGATGGAAGCAGAGAGGGAGTGAGAGAGAATCAGAGAGCGAAAGATGGCAAGGAAGAGAGACATGGAAGCAGAGGGAAAGGAATGGAGAGGAGAGTAGAAGCGCAGTGGAAGAGAGCCGAATTCACCCACGACGAACCACGGGCCAGCGTTAGTACCTGCTTGATTGATTGACCGATCTTTCAAATGTGCAAAAGGCAGTTTCCGTTTTAACCCCGCGCACACTCTATCACACATCATGTATACAAGTGTCTCCATTCGTTTTGGCCCGCGTTTCTGTCGACACAAGGCGTGCCGGCGAGAGAGGTCTCTCGTGTAACGCAGCGGAGGGCGTTGTAGGAATGTGGGCTCCTGCCGCGCGGACGACAGAACGAAACTGACCTTTCTCACGGGGAGAGCGGCCAGCCTCCGCGCCGACGCTCAGCCTTTTGTTTGTACGCCCGTATGAAAGGGAACGGACCGTGTCCTATGCTAATTCGAGTTGATAATGGATAGCCCTGTTTCCCGCTGGTTCTGAAAGCAGCAGCGCGGACCGCTGAATAAATCTGAATATATATTACCCCAGGACAGGCCCTGCCGTGGCAGCCATCCCCTTCTCCACTCCTCCGGTCTTCTTCAGGTAGATCGCACCTTGTGGTGGCTCTTTAGCGAATAAACACAGTCTGTTTCCATTTGCTGTGTAAATGCTTCTCTGTATCTGACCTTTTTTGGGGGAGTTTAGCTCGATCGCTTTGTGAGGGGTCAGAGAGTACTTCTCAAGTTTTTTCCTGCATTGGCTCAAAAAAAAAAAGTCTTCTTCTGGGATTTCGGTTTTTATTCGCCCCGGAAGTTGTTCACTGGGAAGACAGTCTAATTATGAATGGCACTACAAAAAGCAAAGAGTGACTGGTTGGAAACCCAGGATCACTTTTGACCCTGACTCCCTCGCCCCACAACTGTCCGCTAGTGTGCCGAGGACGAGCCAAGAGTTGGGCCACTGCATGTCTTGTGAACGGAGACACAGGGATATGTGACGGGGATACAGCATAGGCCTACAGTATGTATAAGCTTTGTTATGCATGCCCAGTTTGACCAATTCAAGTCACATCCAGAGAACATTTCACAGCACAGGCACCTAAACGACTCCGCTCTGTGTCCTCCAGCTATGACACAGGATCCCCGTCGCTGTGGCCCGTCGGGAGAAAACACTTTCTTCCGCTCCCCGATAACCGTTTCAACCGCAGCCCCTCCACGGTCACCGACGGCCATCAACAGATTTACACTTAGGCCTACGTTCGTTTAACATCGACTCACGTTGACGACGTATGCGCACAATAACGTTTGATGAACACCAGCAGAGATGGAAACGATCTTAATTCATAAATAAAAAACGACCCCATCGTAAACATATTGTTAATGCCAAACTGAAAGGGAGATGTTGTTGTAAATCCACGGCGACCGAGCTGCAACGTTAATGGCAAAGAGCCGCAGTTGTAAGGAGGGCGGCTGAAGCCTCGACAAAAACATATTTATCCCACGGCCGTGGCTACACTCTCGTGTGGCCAGAACGCTGAAATCACAGCAAATCAGGCCGCTGCCTGTCTCGAACACCATGTGCCTCGCTCTGGAAAGTGAAGAAGGCGGAGTCCACCTCTTTGGTGAACCCCCGAAATCTTCTGCAAGGAAATGCTGCACAAAGAGGATGATATTTTCAAATCGCTGGGGTTTTTTCAGGGGGGGTTAAAGAAAAAACAATTACACAAATCGCTGAGAGACATTTCATAAAGACTCCGGGAGTTGACAGACACCCCGGCGAACAAGACAGAGGAGGATGGCAGAAAGATCACTGATGAGACATAACAGTATCCAAATCCCAAACTGGCTCTTATTTAAGTTACCGACGGCCCGAAAAGGAAAGTTCTCCAGAGTGGCTCAGAAGCCTGCACTCGGTGAAAGGAATCCGAACATAATGTTTATGCATTAGATTTCAAAGAGGGTTTTTTTTTTCTTCCCGCAAGCCAACCCAGATTTGAAGGTGCACTTCTTGCAGAGAGGATCTGAGGATTTTCTTTCCGTTACTGCCTGAGTCCCATGCCGCAGTACTTCATGCAAAGCTTTCTGTGTGCATGGATTCACTGGTGTGAGCATCAAATACGTGCCTGAGCACATTGGGCATATATATTTTTTTTGCATGAGCATGGCTGGATTCGCGGTCTTAGATTGAGCATCCATAACCTCGCGTTGAGTTGACGTGTGTTCGTGTGCTCGTGCTTGCAATTGGCTTTTCTTGCTCTGAACAGTGTATACGTGCTGTGCTAATGTTGTATTATTATATCATTAATTTGCTTTACGGCTGCCTTCGTCCAGCATGGCATAGCCACTCAGGTCACCGATGTGCCACCTGCACCCGTCCGTATAGAATACAGGTTATGTCGAGCATCATGTGACCAAACCGGAAAACGGGTCTCCTCACTTCCGCCAGTCAACAAGGTCAAGGTAGCCACTGTCGCTAGCTAAGTGAGCTGAAAATTAACTAAGGTTGACGGAGAATTTGTTTTGTATATAGTCTATTACTCTATCTGAACTTTAGATTATTGGTGTTCTATTCTATTTTCATATATGACATTTTCACGAATAGGGGAAAATGTCTTTTTCAGGACAATTAATGTATCAAAAGCGGGCTAATCCTAATGGTGATTTCTGCTGTGTACCTCAGTGCGCGATGTCGGGGAAGTTCAACTCTGCTGTAAGTTTCCACCACTTTCCAAGAGACGGAAATGTAAAAAAGGTTTGGATACGTAATATCAGACGTGAGAATTTGGTCATTTCACGAAGCACCACAGTGTGTAGCAGACATTTTGTCACCTCAGATGTCATTCAGGGTGGGCAACGGCAGTTGAAAGAAGGGGCTGTTCCGGTGCTGTTTGCGTGGAATGTATTAGACCGAACCAACAACACTGAACTTGAACACCTGTTATTTTGGACTGATGCATTTATCAAACTTCTCAAAATGGGAATGCTGGTATAAATCATGCATTTTTAATAGTCAAGGGGGTCCTGATCGTATTGCCAGATTAGCCTTTCTACCTTGAGAAGTTTGACATAGCGTTACCATCCTTGAACTGGAACTGGAACTGATGGTGAATGCGAACAGATCAACCTTATGCTAACCATCCCTACTCTCAGGCTGTGTAGCTTCTCGCTGTTTCACATAGATCTGTGACAGGCTGCCCTGATGCTAACGTCGCCAGTCATCCTGTCTCTGTTTGACACTGGTGAAAAATTAGGAAGACAACATAAAGATCTACATAGGTAACTGTTATTGAGCAACCAACCAGCTAACATCACTAGCTAGCTAGCTAGCTAATGCTAACGCTAGGTAATAGACAGCAGGCACAGGTAGTTTAAAAAAATGTCGTTAATTCTTGCCTCATAGTCGTGGATATACGATGAAGCGTATAGCTTAAACCCCTTGTCCATTTTGTTTATAGTAGCCGTAGATTTTGACTTGCATATCCGATGCACATTGGATATATTAATTTTCGGCAGCTCCTGTAGGCATCTTGTGTAGAACAGCGCCATGATCCCGTTTACCGGAAATGACCAGACCCGTTTAGCAAAACACGGAAGTCCGTTGCGCATCACCCGTATTGCAGCAGAAGCCTGTACGCTCCCCTGATTTACTCACCCACGAGCCAGCAAATATTTTACAAACTAAAGGCCACACAGTACTGTAACTGCTACTAATAATGGTATTAATGATGGATTGCATTTCATGATACTCAATGCGCTTTACAGTGAAGGGGAGAAGCCCACATCAACCACTACTAATGTGTAGCACCCACCTGGTGGATGCACAGCAGCCATTTTGTGTCAGAATACCCACTGCACCCCCGGGTGGTGTAACGGTAAAGGCACTTGCCCGGTTGCCCGGAGTGCAGGGTGCCCACTGTGGCCGGGGTTCAATCCCCGGCTGCACCAGCCCCGCTCTGACCCAGAGCCCCATTCGCGGTGGCAATTGGCTGTCCGTCCCAGAGGGAGGGGGAAATTCAAAGTGGCTCAAAGTGGTGACTTCTGTCTTGGAGGAGGCGGTTCGGCGCCTTTGTCACTGCCGGTCCCAGGGTTGCAGCAGCGAGCTCATAGTATGAGGGAAAGGATAGTGCAAGCCTCATTTTCATTACAATATGGCTTCCAGTGTGAATAAGGATTCATTACCCTGGGTACATATCTGTACCTTTCCTCAATTTGTACCTTTTTCACTGGGAAAATGCATCATGGAGGCTCTACCCAAAAGTGTAACCAAATTGTACTTTTATTTTTGAGAGTGTAGTGGTTAAATGCATTTGTTAACCACTACACAGCACTCTTACCCAGAGCTACAACCTTGAAAGGCACGGTTGTAGCAGCTCGCTACTTTGTCAGCATAAACGCACATCCTAAAAGATGGGTGCCCTTCATTAGGTCCTCTTGACGAGGCCTGCTTTTTCCCGAAGGGCGCGCCCCGCAGGACGTGCCGTTAGCATTCCGAATGGGAAAACGACTGAGATGGAGGGGGGGGGGGGATAGAAGAGGGTAATGCTGAGCGCAGCATCCATACGTAGCCTGCGCCTGATTAATAATGTAAATGAAGGGGTTTAAGTGAACAGAAAATCTTTGAAGACCTTTTAATGAGCAAATCTCTGAAGTTAAACATTTGGAGAGCGAGGAAGTGGCGCGTGGGTGGGGGACGTTGTGCCTCTTTGATAGCGGGAGATTTCTGCGGGCAAGGCTGTGATCCGGACCTGGGGGTTCATTGTGTCGTGCGAGGCTCCTCCCAAACTCCCTGCCGAACCTTGGCTGCTCTTGAAGGCGACAAAAAAACAGCGTCGTCGTCTTCTCCCTTCTTTCAAATATATCGTCGGTGTCATGCAAAAACCGTGTGTCCCCATGTTTTTAAATTGTTTTTTTACACATTACAGTTTGTATACAGCTCTTTGTAGGCAACTGTAAATGTCTCATAAGTCACGTTGGTTCAAAACCCAATGTGACTAAACCATGGTGTTGTGGTTGGTAAATGCAAGGCCGAAACGACCATATATATTGGGGGGGACACATCCCCCCCAATATTCAGATATGCTCAAAATGTCCCCCCAATATATAGCCTAAAATGTCCCCCAATGTTGACTCCATGGTTACGGCCTTGGGTAAATGGACAGAATAAACAATTCTCTGTTGTTCCTGAGAATTCCATTGTTTGGTGATGAGGTTTTTGTGTGACACCCAACGATACATTAAACAGCAATGCGCGCGTGAGTGTGCTTCATTAGCTGAAGTAGAACGCGGCGAGACGCATCACGGGGGTGTCGGAAATAAATCCGAGCCTGATTAATACGCAGGCAACCTGTACACGAACCTAAGATACATATATAAGATAACTCGAGAGGAATTAAAGAACGAAATCAACCAAGTAGAGCGGAGAATACGGAGGGAACCTCTTTGATGGCAGGTGGCGAGAAACGACGTCGTCTTTGTCTTTCGAGTGCATATCAATAACTGCGATGCGAGGGCGAGGACGCTTTATTAGCGAGAGACGCGTCACAGTGGGGCGCAGAGACACAAGAACAGCGCTCCTCTTCCTCTAAAGCAGTGGGGGACCGGTGCTACTTACAACTTTCCCATCATTACTGTACCCACAGAGTTCTGAAGACTGTTGAGGAGGAGCGCTGTGCATTTGACGATAAAAATTGGTTTTAATTTGTTTACTTTTTTTTGTTTTGTTACTTTACCGTATCTTTTGTGCTCACGTCAAAGTTAACCCCGCTATATCCTGAATTGGACCCCAATATGTTGATTTTCTGTGTCCCCGTTTTCTAGGCATGTCCATAAAGACTTTGCATATCCATAAAGACAAATACTTGTGTAAATATTCCAGAAGACAATGCTTTTTCACAGTAATACGTGCAGAATTGCATACGTTGTCCCATTTAAACTGACAGTTACTTGGCAACCCACAAGCATGCTGTTTTACGGTACTGGCTGAATGCGGTAAGGAGATATGCAAACGGACAGCCCTCCATTTGATAATGCAGCACCAACATCCTGGCAAGCCGGCATGTTAAGAACGCTGCACATGGACATCAATGCCTGACCGTACAATTCAGATATACAGTTGGAACTCCAAAATGTGTTTCTGTTTAACCACTACTAAATATTAAATATGAAGGATTAAATCAATATTAGATTAAAACCATGGGGATGAGTGGGGAATTCTGATAGAATTATCCGAGATGAAGGCAGTATGCCAAAACATTTGAATCTCAATATCTGAAAATCGTTGGATCTTTTATGGATGTTAAAGAATTCTGAAAGAAGGAATGAAGTCCGCTCACTCGTATTGCGCTTCAACATAACCGATTTTATTTGTGTGAAGCGAAGTGGCTCCACGATTGGTGTGGATCGAGTGGATCGGAACATTGCCTAGCGCAGATAAAGAACCACGCAGGTGGCTCAGCAGGTAGAGCACGGCGTTGGCAGCGCTTAGGTTGCGGGTTCAATCCCCACCGAGGACCACATATGCTGAAAAATGTATGCATTCACTACTGTAAATCGGTTTGGGTAAAAGCGTCTGCTAAATGGCGTATATTATATTATAATATTACATACAGGGCGCATTTACCTTATGATACACAGCTCTGTTTTCATTACAAAACACACACTTTGCACTTTAAGCGTTTCAGGCAGTCAGTGGCGTGCGTGTGGAGGACTGAGTCCCATTGGAGCGGGCGGGTGTGAAGGCCGGAGTGGCACCTCGGAGTCTGCGCTCTTATTGTCCCGTCGAGTTGGGAGGGTTCTGGAATGAGGCGCGTGTGATTGGCGGGGGGTTGTTTTTGGTTGGGGGTGAGGGGGCACAACACAAGTCGCTGTGTGAACAGGGAGACCCTGTGATCTGCCGACACATGAAAGATCTGCCCCTCGGACTGCGTCTGTTTGTTTATTTTCCAGATTTATGTATTTATGCGGAGTGGTGGTGGGGGGGGGACTCAAAGGCTCCGGCTGGAGGTTACGGGGGTGGGGGTGGTGGAGGAAGGGGGGTGACAGCTGGAACGCAGCCCCAATTCACACACACTGCGCCTTCGGGTCCTCGTCTGACCTGTATGTACACGGGGTCCTGGGACAGCCACATGGACGCCCCCCCCCCCCGTCCTCCTCCTCCTCCTCCTCCTTTTTGCACCAGTAATGCATAGTTCTAAAAGTCAACACCAACAAGTCAAAAGTGGCAGTAGTTTGGGTGCTATGAGACATTGCTCACTGTGGGGTGTGTGTGAGCCCTCACATGCACATGCACATAAGACCGGCACTCGCTTGCACCTGCTACCTTGACATCAATCAATAACTTGGAAAGTGAAACCATGTCCCTTTTGTCCCTTTTTCAAATGTTTCGATCTGACAGGTTTTTGATTTAAAAAAACAAAGAACGGTGTTTTTAAACCGTTAAATAGAATGATGGATTTTTAAGGGTTTGCAAATGCAGCGACTTGATGAAAGTAGGCCACGGTGTTTGACCTCTGGGTCAGGATTTGACCTCTGGAGCCGTTCACAGAGACAAAGGTCAAAGGTCACTGATGCAGTCATGATGGCACCGCTGTTATATCAGCGGTAGATACCCAATCAATCACACAGTGCCCCCCTTTATAGAATTATTAATAAATAAATAACATGAAATGGCAGGATCTCATCTCCCGATAACTGTGTATTTTAAAGACACATGCATATTTTAATGTAGTCGTACAATAATAATAATAATAATAATAAAAATATATTTTTGTAGTACATGTTGTCAACAATACTAAAGTGCTCTACAGGCAAGTATCCACTAAAGAAGTAGGACTATGCAAGGGACAGAAGGGTACACATTAAGACATAGGCAAGGATCATATAATGAGGACACTCAACAGTCTCAAAAGTGACCAGCAAACAGGCAAATTCGGTCAAATCGGGCTCGGTTTTGCACCCTGCCCTCTATCCAGTCAAACTGCGCTCAGCTGTCTGAGGTTGTCTACACTCTGTGTGCACTTTGGGGAGGGAATACAATATCTACATGCACACCTGTCTACACCTGGGTACTGAAATTACACACCTGCCCGTGGGAAACGAAGAGCTCGGATCAAAGCAAATGCTAACGAGTCAAACCTGCTTTCTGTTAGCATCGGTCGTGGCAGCACTCGTATGCATGTTTTCAATAAGCTCAACTGATCAAGAGACTGGCTGGAACAAAAAACCAGTGCGCGCAGGGGGAGGCCCCAAGACTGACCCTTGAGAAGTGGTCAAATAGACGGCTATACTTTATTTTGGAGCGTTAAATAAGTGTCTGAGTCATATTCTATAAACTCTAATATGCCACTCTGACTCTCCGCCTTAGACTTGTGCATGTTAATCATGTTACTGTAGGATTTGGACAGGGCCCACACAGCCCTCTTTAAAACAGGCCCGGCGTGTCCGGACCACAGAAGCGGACCCCCTGTTTGGACGTCTCGAGCGTTCCCCTGTTCCCGCTCGGCCGGACTTCCGGATCGCCGCTTTGATTCGCCCCACCGGAAGCCCCTCGAGATGTGGTCGCCGTGGAGACGGCACAGGGACATGCCCAGAGAACTGAGCTCCACCTCAGCACATCCATCCCTAAAGAACAGCCTTTTTAACTTTTTCTTTCCCCAAGACAAACATCAGCAGCACTTCTCCTGGCTCTGCCTTCCAAAGCACACTCCGTCGTCAGCGGCAACGCGTCTCCCACACACCTGGGTCTCCCCACGCTTACCCTTTGATCACCTGTCGAGCCAAATTTCTTTGCCGCCATCGAACGAGTGAGCGAGAAACTTGTCTGGATAGCGAGTTGTGCGCTTCTGTCTTTAGTGCGCGGGGTCTCTTACTGTAATTAGGATCAACGCGAATTCTTAAAAGTTGTTTACAGCGTCACCCCTCCCTCCCCGCCCCTCCTTCTCCCGCACATATCAGACGGAGAGATAAAACGCGCTCCCCTTCATCTGGGGAGCAGAAGAGTCTCCCTGTGAAGTCAGACGTGTGCGTGAACAGCAAAGCGCTCTTCATCCGCCGGCGCCGCGCAGCTGCGGAGAGAGACACTTCCGCGCTCGCGATCCAACTCTCTTCTGGCCTCCTATCCCCCTTTTTCTCTCTTTTCTCCTCCGTCATCCTCCCTCCCTCTCTCTCTCTCTCTCGCTCTCTCTCTCTCTCTTGGTCTGTCGCTGTATCTCGCACTCTCTCCAAGTTGTTTTTCTATTTTTTGGGAAAACCATGCTTCATTTGCACAAGAGAACTTTGTGTTGTTGCTAAAGCAGTGAGTACCTAGAGGATGACATGATAGAGGAGGGGGAAAGCACACAGTGAATAACCCCCCCACCAACATACAAACTCCAGTGGCATAGCCAGGAATCCATTTTGTGTGGGGGGTTTGAGAACTAATTGTTGCCGGGGCATCATTCGATTATGAAATACACATTCTACCACCAACCAGCCTTGCCTGATCAGTAACGTTTGATAATGACCATGAAGAACCAGAATCATTTGACATGGATGATATATGACTGGTTCTGAGCTGTACTTACACTAAACTTATGTCCATGAATAAACAGAGAAACAAGTGTGTGTGTACATTTGTGTATATGTTTGAGGGTGAGTGAGTGAGTGAGTGAGTGAGTGTGAGTGTGTGTGAGTGTGTGTGTGTGTGTGTGTGTGTGTGTGTGTGTGTGTGTGTGTGTGTGTGTGTGTGTGTGTGTGTGTGTGAAGCATGTGTTTGCACATCACACATCTTCCTGTGTTGAATATTTAAGTCATGGTATGATGCTTAAACTGCACATGTTTATTTTTACTTTGCTCTTCAAGCGCGTAAAATAGCTGCCTTTAGATCCTGGAAGAGTGCGCGGTGCCAGCAGACGTACCCTCCTTCTCCCTACAGGCAGAGACAGAAATAAAGTCACTCATCTCTCAAGTGGCTGATCAAAATGTCAAGCAAACACAACAGCAGCGTCGGCACAGACAATTGCACACATCCACTCCCACATCGACAGCGTTCTCAACCCTGGTCTATGGCTTTGTGCCTTATGTACCTGTGGGCGTGGCCTGGCTTTGAGCTGTATATACAAGTGGGTGTGGTCTAGTTCTGTGCCTTATGTACCTGTGGGCGTGGCCTGGCTTTGTGCTGTATATACAAGTGGGTGTGGTCTAGTTCTGTGCCTTATGTACCTGTGGGCGTGGCCTGGCTTTGTGCTGTATATACAAGTGGGTGTGGTCTAGTTCTGTGCCTTATGTACCTGTGGGCGTGGCCTGGCTTTGTGCTGTATATACAAGTGGGTGTGGTCTAGTTCTGTGCCTTATGTACCTGTGGGCGTGGCCTGGATTTGTGCTGTATATACAAGTGGGTGTTGTCTAGTTTTGTGCCTTATGTACCTGTGGGCGTGGCCTGGCTTTGTTCTTGGTCCTCTTGCTGTACTATTCACTGAGACGTGAGCACGAGTTGGACGTTAAATCAGTCGGCACTACTTTACGGTATGCAAATAGCAAAACGTGGCACGCATGCTGACCACACCCCCAACGGTCCCACCCACACGTGCCATGACCCATGAGAGGGGCACATTCCTCGGCCCAGAGCAACATCCTGTACCAGGGTGGTCCCTGAAAGAGGACCCCACACCTGCTCCAGCCAGCACCTCAACCTGCACACACTCCCCTGTGAGGTGTTGAATGGGGGAGCGGGGGGGGGGGGGTCACTCAATCTCCCCCCCCAGCGGACCCGAGGGAGCGGCTCCATCCCCACCCGCACCCCGCTCCCCAGAACATTCCACTGAGCAGGTCTGCAGTGAAATCTGATAAAAGTGGATCTGATTAAATTGGGCCTTCAGCAGCGCACCTGTTTTCATGCCTTATTCAGTGACCGCCAAAATGAGCACACCAAATGTTTGTGTTCATTGTGTGCAGTAAAAAATGAGTTGGAACGGATTAGAAATGAGTTATATTGCAGTTGACCTGCTGCGAGGATGGATTATGATATGCAAATATGTTATCAGGACTGACGTTCATTATATTGCCTGCTGAGGCAGGGTGACATTACAGAGCGGTAATAAATAAACCATCCCTTCCCCTCTTCCTCCGACACCCAACACAACATACACCTTATGCCAGTGGTTCCCAAACTATAGCAAAAATAGCTTTTTTTACACAATACACTTTCCACGGACATTCAAATGTAGTTAACTTGAACACTGCGCCTGTTGACACGCTCTGCACTAATTCCAGTGTACATGCAGATGTTTTAACACAAAATTTTAAAAATTCCACTTTGAAAATATGCCTAACGTGGGTCACAGAAAATGCATTCACTCATTAAGTGGGCTGTGGGCTCAGAACGTTTGGAAGCCACCGCGCCAAAGTGCAGTCCGGAATCAAAAGATTAGAGACAGGAAGGGAGAGATCATGCTGAAAACATGCATTTCTCAAGGCTTCATTCACAAGTATTCTCCTTTACAAGCTGGACTCCCTGATTGGTCAGCTGCCTAATGACATCACAGAGGGGGGAAGAGCGGAAACACCTGGAACCGGTGTTGCAGAACGGCGAGGCCTGCGTGTTCACCGCTGTTTCTTCGGCACTGACCGGCGTACGGTCGGACATGGAATGGACTTAAGACTTCACCACAGTGTGACAAAAGCTTTGATCCACACCCCCACACACGCAGACACACAGGCTTAACAAAATGTTCCCAGCTCAAAGCCAAGAACAAGAGGCGATCCTGTGCTTTTAAATGATTCACTCACCTAGGTTGTGTGTAGTGATCCTGCTGTCCATTACCTTCATAAGGGGGATATTATTAGAGTGTGGAGAGTTTTTGCCTTTTAGCTTAGCAGCAGGAGTCTGGTCCACTTTGATCTCAATCACTGCTAAATGTCTCTGTGAGATAGAGGGATCTGCTGAAACCAGGGCCACATCGATATAAATTATTTACTTTCTTCTTCCTTACTTTAACTCTCGCTCTCTCTCTCTCCCTCCCTCCCTCCCACCACAGCTGTGTGGATTGTTCACTGTGTGCCCCTCTCCTAGCACAACCAACATCTATTCTCAATTCTTTCTTTCTCTTTCTCTCCTTCTCTTCCCCTCTCTCTCTTTCTTTCTCTTGGTCTCTCTTCCTTTCTCTCTTGCTCTCCCCCCTCTTTATTTCTCTTTCTGTCTTTCTCCTTCTCTCCTTATCTCTCTCTCTGTCTCTCTCTTGTTGTGCATGTTGGGCACACTACCATCTAACTATGAGTCTCCTCAAGGTCAAACAGAGCTCAGGTCTACCCATAAATTCAGCTTATGTGACAGAGCTCAGGTCAACCCCATATTCATTCATTTTGTACATGGTGTCTCTTACTGTATCTCAGCTGTACACTGACATTAGACCCATTTTACTTAGTGAGTATGTATCTCAACTTTATAGGTGTGCCATTCAACGCCTAGTGAATCACAGCATCACAGATCTGTTATCTGAGTTTTACATTCCGTCAAGCGTCAGCGGTAGTTAAAAAACTCACTGGTGTAATGCATATGTCCGCCACAAAGTGGCGCTGTGGTCCTTCATAATGGCTGAGCTCGGTCATAAGTGATCGGTTGCTTCTACAGTACGTTAGATGTGTCGAAAGTACGGGCAGTTGTTGTTTTCTTTAAGGTGTAAGGCTAGTTCTCACTATGCAGTAAAATGTTTGTAATGACATCTGTAAACTAAAGCAAATGTTCTGTCCAGCCCACGTATGATTTCTGCATTGTTTATTCCCTAGGTAGAGAAAGGCGGAGCATCCAGATTAAGGGATTCTGAACCCCCCAACGCCTGTCATCTTTTTCTTTCCTCAGCATCCGTTTCCATCTCAAGTGTAGGCGTAAGGTCGAGCCTGGATGAGCTGAAAGCCCTGTCCTCATCATTAACACTCCTGTTAACTCATGGCATTCTTGACCGCAGTCACAGGCCTGTACTCAATAAACATTTGTCCTTTTTTATATGTCATTTAGCAGACGCTTTTATCCAAAGCGACTTACACTAGTGAATGCATACATTTTTCAGTATATGTGGCTCCAGTGGGGATTGAACCCACAACCTAAGCATTGCTAACTCCATGCTCTACCAACTGAGCCACAGAGTCCTTAACTTTGACTCACAAATAGATACAGGTGTTTGCTTTGTTTTACCTCTCCGCGAACACGATCTGGCGAGTTAATTCTGCCGACTGCCGAACTTGCCTGCCAAACTGTGTTCGTGAAGAGGAAAAAACAACAGCAATTGTTTTTGCAATAGTGAGTCATAGTCAAGGACAAACATGATTGAATCCAGGCCACGCAGTCTTCATGGTCTGTTCTTTCCCCAAATTCCCATGTTTGATGCATTGCCTTGCCTTCTAATCTTGCGAATACTTCAGAGACATCTGTGTGTAAAGGCCTAGAATTTCCTGTTTATAACCCCTGATTGTTTCCAGCTCTCCCGCGCGTGTAGACTTTACACATCTGTCCCCCGAACCCCCGAACCCCCAATTTGGATTTGCCAATGATACCTCTCGAGTTACTCTCGAGCTATGCCACCCGCACCTGTGTATGTGCCAGTGTCTGCTCCAGTGGCCTGGCACGTTGCTGGGAAGGACTTCAGCAGTCGCCCAATGAACCCTGGTTCTTGCCAAACTCCTGTTTTCTTTATCCTCACCGTTCTGTTTCACCGCTTAAGAACATAAGAAGGCACAAAGACAAGATTGTGCCACTCAGCTCACGCTGGTTTTTTCATTTATGTACAGACTAGAATGACCAGCGCTGCATCAAGCCTGGATGAACACCCCATGGGTCCTCTGCCTGTACTACATGACTTGTCAAGCTGTTCTATGCACTGACATCTCTCTGTGTAAAAACAACCGAAACATCCTGTTATCGGAGAGGAATTTTCCTTTAACAAATTTCCACCTCTGACCCCCCTTGTTCTGCTGACAGAATGTATTTATTTATTTTGTAGGCTCATTTTTTCTGATACCCTGGCTCTTGTTGGAGATTATATCAATTGTGTCCACTGGATGGCGATCTTCTCATTCACAAGAAAGACTGAAGAGCGGACCAGCTTCTCACTTGAGGTAAACGTGCAGGGAACCCTGTTAGACCATGGCTCTCCCAGCTTTACCTTACCTGATGGTTAAGGTATACTATATGTATAGGATTGGGCATACCCCCCCCAACATGTAACATGTAACTTGGCAGATGGCATACCTGCCAGCCTAATGCACAGATTATACAATTATTATTTATTTGTACAACTATAATAAGGTTCAGCGTGGCATTTGATAAACTGTTGACATAAAAAAGGACATGTTAGCTTTATTTTACTAATGTATGTGAATCCAATTTATTCTCAATTGCAAATCAGTCCTTTTCATCCAAGGCCATTGAGAGGAATTTGTGATATTTCAAACATCGATGTGGAAGCACATGAAAAAATCTAATTAAAAAAAAGTCTAATGTGTACAGAAAATAATGTATAGTATAATGTATAGTTTAATGAATCATGTAAATCATATTTTTCGCATTGGAAATGACCTAGAACACTGCCTGATGCTTCAACATAGCCTTCCTCAAGGGGGCTTCAGAAAATGCCTTTTTTAAAACTTTTCTTTATGGTAAATACCATGGGAGCTTTAATGACCAGAGTGAGGCAGGACTTCACGTTTAACATCTCATCCAGAAGACCAGTTCCAACCAGTGCTATTGCTGCACATGATTATTGGTAATAATGCAAAATTATCATTCAGGTTTGCTTGCTTTTAAGACAAAACATTTAAATATATATATATATATATTCTAGATGTTTTTAATTACTATGGGTGGGACGTTGGATTTCCAGCCTCGCCAGATGCTGTTTTTTGGCCGTGCGTTTGAACCCGGGCGTGTCCCCAGCACTAGGTGCGGTCTTCATTTTCTGTTGCAGTGTTGTGTGATGTCATTGTCAACACTGGCAGTAGTACAGAGTGCTTACAAAATAGTACATTTCTGTCAGCTGCTTTAAGTCACTTAAGTCACAAAGCTGCCTTAAGTCACTTAAGTCACAAACCGCAAATCCACTAGTTTATACTTTATGCAAAGAACAAAGTTATTATCAAATCGCTTAGCAGATGTCCTTATCCAGAGCAACTAACACAGTTTACAGTACTCTGCAAAATTATTCATAATACTAATAAACATTATTTTCTTTTTTCACACAGTGTCCATATTTTCGTTCAGGTTAAGTGCCTTGCTCAAGGGTATGACAGCATGCCAAAAATTAAGAGTATCCCACGCATAGTTTAATGCCTCCCAAAGTGAGTTTAATCACTGCATCACAAAGACAATGTTTTCAACCAGGCGGGTCTTCATCGGGGGAGTACAACAGCCGTGCCACACGTGGGACTTGAATCTGAAAGCTCTGCGATAACAAGCCCAGTTCCCTCACCACTACACTACACTGCACTACACTCCCACCACAGCTAGGTTGTGCAGTTGAGTAAAATGTACTGTACTAGAAGCTCTCTCCGGGGATTACAATCAAGCTGTGCTGGTTGTGAGATTGAAATTGCCTTTATTTGCTTTACCCCTTTGTGTTAAGCCCGGGTGGGACTGAAAAACAGGAAGGTGGTGATGGAGGGTCTTTCAGTGTGAGCCAATCCCACCACACCTCTCTGCCTGCCTGAAATAATAAAAAGACGACACCCAGAAAGAGATGGGGCTTTAGTTTCAACTCTTGAACAGCGCACAAAGGGTTAAGAGATAAAATTGGGATTATCACCTTAGACGACCGTTACAGGCTCTACACAAACTATTTAAATGTAACCACAGCATGAAACAAACAGCAGTGCCTCTGTGTCTGCCAGCTATGTGCACATCGTTAATGGTTTGACACACATATGGCACTTTAGTTTTGGCTGCACCATTTCATGGTCACGTTGGAATAAGAGATAGTTGTGTAGTAACCATCTTAGCAATGTCAACCATCTCTGACGTTGTATTCAACGAGTGTGACCACATGTGACAAACACGTGTGAATTTCTAACAAGTGGAACTTCAACATAGCCTACGTGTCAAATGGATCTCCAGGGGGAGCGCGTGAATGATCGTTTTTGCCACAAATAAAGTGGTTAATTCTCGTAACGAAAACAATAAGTGTCCCCCTACCTCTGCGTCTGCCTGTTTAATAAACAAAAGATAATAAACCCAAAAAGATTGAGTAATCTCTTCTCTATGCTTAATGCCATTGCCCTGATTTATTTATAATACAAACACGGCCTTGGCATTCTAATTCCATTCTTTTTTTCTGTTGACGGTCACCTGACAAATGAAATGGCGTAATCCATCGTGCACGTCGTATATCGTAGGTAAGCAATAACGCATTGCTGCTCATGATTACATGGTTTACGAATTGGTTTATGTTCGTAAATCAAACATATAAACCATACTTATATAAGCAATTGTGAGGTCATCGCTGTTGTTATTCTTCGTTACAAACCATCACCAAAGTTTTACTTTTAATTTACCCACGAGATTTTGGACTGTAACAGGGGGGCGTGGCGGGCCTACCGACACATTCCATTCACCAAAACAAACACACGCCCTTGTTCCCCAACAGTTCAATCGATCCCCGAGCGCGTGAATTAGTAGGTGCTCATGTTATCCCGTCCCATCCGTTTCGATTACTTTAGCCTTGAAAGATTGAATCCCAGATTTTTTTTTCTCATACAGGAACTCTCCGCTAGCAATTGTCAACAGGCTGAAAAGAGATTCGCGGCGTACGTACACCAGACTGATCTTGGACCGAGGCAGTATTCCTACATTGGCCGAGTCCCGTGAAACTTCCAAACCTGTCCGGTCTGTGAAATAAAATGAACGGTGGATGCGGTAAGGCTGAACTTCACTCCATACACGTTTATTATTTTCAAATTACCTTGGAGAGTTGTTGAAAGGGCTTTGTCACTGCTACTCAGTTCATAATTATATTCCCAACTAGAGCGCTTAAATCGGTTTATGTTACGCGTAACAGCTAACTAGATGGATCCAGCGAGTGCAGTTAGCTAACACATTGATTTGGGAGCTATCGATACTGCCGTTCAACCGTAGGGTCTGCAATTGTGAATTGTTTATGAGGTAGAGGAGCTGGCTACGACATGGTATAGCTGACTTTGTGTCCAAGGTGTAGATCAGTTTTTACAGACAACGGGATAGTGTCGCTTGCTACGCTTGTCAGTCACAATGGACTAACTTGAGCACACAATCTCAACAATAAGTTGGCTACAAACTCCCAATGTCGGCTAATTAGCGAATGTCACCTGCATTGCAGTCCACCCTAGGCCATTCAAAAACGTGGCTTTTTCATATCCGAATTCTAATAAAAGTATGTAGCAAGCTACACTGTTACCTGTGGCAAATGTTAATAGATATCGGGAGATGAACCAATCTAACTAGTTATCCAGCCAGAGCCACCTTGGCGTCACTATCATTTTGCATAGCTAGCTATGTCCATGGCTCCGGTACAGTCAAAACACGTTTTCCAGGATCTGTGAGCTAATTATTTCATTTTATGACTATGCGTCACACAGCGGTTTGAAATAACCTGGAATCCTGTGGTGGTTAATCTTGGTTCAGCAACAATAGTCGTCCCACCATATTTGGCAGCACGCATGTAATCGTGGACTGACCGGTTGCAATAGAAGTGGTGACTCAATTGAGATACCGTGCCGTCGCTATAGCGAGCTAGAATGATCTTTTACTGCTCCGAATTCTGCAAATCCATAGAACAAATTATTGTTATGATTTTAATAACGGTACTAATGTCACCAGCTTTCAGCAAAGATGCATTCATTTATTTGTGTATTAGGTTGTGGGAAGGTGCAATTATCAGGCATAGCAAGGGACACGAGTGAAGTTACTGTCATAGCAACCTTTGAACGGATATCGTTCTTATTCAAAACATCGCCTGTAATATTGCGCTCACTCCAATATCGGGTCAGTCGACAGTTCTCCAGCTTCGGCAATGTGTTTTCTGCCTAATAAAACTTCAGCTAATTATAAAGACTTGGAGCTGACGGAAACAAGTGGCCATGTCTTCCACTTGTGGCATTTCAGTTTTAAAATTTTCTGTGCCTCTGTTGGCCAGCTCTGTTATAGGTTTTTAAAAATTCGTTTCTGCGGTGTCCCCATTTTTCACTTATGTTATATCTCATGTTTTATAGGCGTATGCAGTATCCCCCCTTTTCGCTCTTTTATCTGGTATCCTACTTTGCACAAGGATATTTCAAACCTTGGTAGATTATTAGAATGGATCCCGTATGGATGAATGTGTTCGGGTTCAGCGAAAGGATCACCTTCCAATGCCGTTTCACTTCTCCACTGCTTGCTGAAGAGTAAAACAAAAAAACAAACAGTTGGTGAACCAGCGTGCTAAATTAATCCACCTCCTCAAAATCTGAATTGTATACGATTTTCAGTGGGAGTCTGTTAACAGTAGTTAACCCCCTGTGATTGCTTTAGACCAGAGGGGTGGGCAATCTTACCCTGTGTGGGCCGGTGTGGGTGCAGGCTTTTGTTCCAACTGAACAGTGACACACCTGATTCCACTAATCAAAGCCCTGATTGAAGACTTTGATTAGCTGATTAGTCAAATCAGGTGAGCTACTGCTCGGCTGGAACAAAAGCCTGCACCCACACCGGCCCACACAGGGTAAGATTGCCCACCCCTGCTTTAGACACATTTTAGGCTAATGACCGAATGGAATAGTCCCTTGTGCGAGAGATAAGAAGAAATAAGGAGTGAGAGAAAGAGAGAGAGGGAGAGAGAGAGGCAGTCCGATGTGATATTGTCTGTGTTATAGCTGTTACTGTTGAGAGTGAAATTGCAGATATAAGTGTTGCTAATAGTATTAGATCCAAATAAGAGTGTGTGTGTGTGTGTGTGTGTGTGTGTGTGTGTGTGTGTGTGTGTGTGTGTGTGTGTGTGTGTGTGTGTGTGTGTGTGTGTGTGTGTGTGTGAATGAGAGAGAGAGAGAGAGAGGGAATGTGTTTGTGAGAGAAAGCATGTGTGTATGTGTTAGTGTTTCCATGTGTGTGCGTGTGCGCATCTGTGTGTGGATGACTATGTGTATATGTGTGTGTGTGTGTATATACATGACGTGTGTTTATATGAGTGTGAGTGTGTGTATAAGTATGTGTGTATATACGTGACGTAAGTTTGTATATGGATGTCATTAGAGTGCGCGTGTGCGCATGCGTGCGTTTAGTGCTGGCCGTGTCTCAGTACAGTCTGTGTCTCTGTCCTGCAGCAGGCTGCTTGCGATGATGACACACGGCCCTCTGTGTCTCAGGGTCCAGGCTGCTGCCCAGGCAGATTGAATGCCACTGAAGTCTCAAGGTAAGCTCTTTGGAGGTGAAATTGAGCTGTTATCGATCGGAGGATGGCCGACCTCAAACGGACGGGATGAAATGGCCTCTTCTCCCTGCCCGCCTCTGTGTCCCCCATTTATTGTCCTGAATCTTCTTCTTTATCCTCCCCTGTATGCTACTCTGTACCCTCCCCTCTACCCTCCTCTGTACCCTCTTATTAAACCTCCTGTGCCCTTCCCCATGCCCTCCAATGTACCCTCCTTTACCCTTCTGTTAAACCTGATACCCTCCCCTGTGGCCTCCCCTGTACCCTCCTATTAAAACCCCTATGCCCTCCCCTGTTCCCTTCTCTGTCCCCTACACTGTCCCCTCTTCTTACTCTCTCCTATGTCGTCCTCTATTTAAATAGTATTAAGTGAATATCATTGTCTCAGATTGCACACACTGCGCTGTTGTGTGTTCTGCTTCTATATTTTTTATTTTTTTGTTTCCTGGTGTGGAAGTGGAGGAATGGTTCCGCCCCCTCCCCCCCCCCCATATTTTCACATACTCGATTGGTTCAGGGCATTCACCATTCGTTTTCAGGATTACCCATTCAGAATCTTGCCAGACAAGTCCCATAATCTCCTGTTTGCTTCCATCTTCCACTGACCAATCAGAACCCTTTAAAGCGCAGTTCTACTCTGCTTCCTGAGAAGAATGACGACACCAATGTGGCTGAGAGTGACAGGCAGTTGCTGCTGCAGAAGCAAATACACCCCCCCCCCCCATTTGTTCTCTCCATCTGGTTTTGCTATTTCCTGGCAGTCTAAAAAGGGGATTTACAAATGAGAAAAAAGGCTATGAAATATCTAAAGCAAACAGTGGAAGCTTCCAAAAAGCGATGAGATCATTGGTCTAGAGTCGTTTTTTTAAACCCCTTCAGAGTTGATCAGTCATACATGGTTCTCTGTGGCTCAGTTGGTAGAGCACAGCGTTGGCAATGCTTAGGTTGTGGGTTCAATCCCCACTGGGGCCACATATACTGAAAATGTATCCATTCACTACTGTAAGTCGCTTTGGATAAAAGCGTCTGCTAAATGGCATATATATATATATATATACAGGTAGGTCAGCAGAGTAGTTCTTGGCTCTTTATTGAAGGAGGGTGTGGTTCCTCATTATGGAATGTTCAGGTTCTTTAGTGAAGGGCGGTGCGTATCACCAGTGCGTTCAGCTCTGTCAGGCTCTGTAATGAGGGCCGCCACTCTCGCACGAACAGGTCTGACAGGGCTATGTGCTTGTGCATGGAGCCCCAGTCAGGTTCAGCTGTGTTGCATGTCATTTACAAGTTAAAACAAACACAGCTGAGGTCCGTTGACAGTTATTAGATTTCTAGCCTTGATTTTGCTTCAGAGGGCTGGCTCGTTTCTTTTTGGTGACCCACTGCATAGACTGCACACTAACAACAACGAGCCGGACTCGAGCCAGGGCAGGTCTGTGTGTGTGTGTGTGTGTGTGTGTGTGTGTGTGTGTGTGTGTGTGTGTGTGTGTGTGTGTGTGTGTGTGTGTGTGTGTGTGTGTGTGTGTGTGTGTGTGTGTGTGTGTGTCAGAGTTTATCTCCATTGTGACATTAAGTGCAGACTAACCCGTTGAATCAACTCCTTAGCACTCACCTTTCCCCCGTGTGACGACATCCTGTTAATGAGCCACAGGGTGGAGAGCACGTTTGTGTACTGAGGCCTCTTCCTTTCTCAGCTTTGGACTGTAATCTCGCATCGTGTTAAAGTGCGGCTAGCGCTCCACACGAAATGACCGTAACCAATCACTGGCCCTTTTCTCCCACACCTGTTTCCAGGGCCAATTGTAAAGTCCGAGATTCAGGTTGGCACGTCGCTGAATGTCTGAGCATTGAGCCCTGCAGAGACCCAGGACCTGTCCCACAGGAGTCAGCCAACAGGAAGGCTAAGATTCAGTCCCCATTACAGGACTCCCAGGGTGTGTGTGTGAATGTGAGTGGTTTCTCTCAGGTAGTTAATTGAACAATTGGTGCAAATGACACCAACAGGTGGTTTCCAGTCCGTGTCCTAACCTGCTTCCAGTAAAACCTGGACTGGCTCAGATTGATCGCAGTACCTCACCAGATACAGCTCCAGAAGCATTCCCATTAGCTGTTCACTATCTCTATCATGTGGTGCCTTGTACAGCCTTAGACAGCGATTCAGGTGACATTTTCTGCCATGTCAGAAGTCTAATCACAGCTTGTAGACCAGGGTTCCTCAAATCTGGCCCACGAATCCAAATTCAGTCCTGGTTTTCCCTTATCTCAGGTAGTTAGTTGAGCAATTAGTGCAATTGATTGGCCAGAGTGTCTTCACACCTGACTCCCAGGTAAAGGAAGGGTGGAAAAACAGCAGTGCTCGGCCCACGAGGACCGTGATTTGGGGAACCCTGGTTAGTAAAAAGTGCTTTACTGTGGTCCAAAGTAGTGGAGTGAACCAGCTCCATTCACCAAGGATACAGCTGTAGCTCCTGACTTTATCAAAAATGTCTAATCAAGTAAAAGATTGAACTCCCGCTTACTGTGCTAATTGAATAATTAAGAGCAGGATTTGGTGTGAAATCCCGAAATGGATCGGCTCTCGTTGAGCACCCTTGCTCTCAAGAGCAGGGTGTCAAACTCATTCCACGAGGGCCGAGTGTATGCAGGTTTTTGTTGCAACCAATGCACTACTCCAGGTGCAACAAAACCCTGCATACACTCGGCCCTCGATGGAATGAGTTTGACAACTGTGCTCTAGAGGATTGTCGATGTCCCCCCCCCGATCCACAACATCGTAACCTATATTTTTTCCCCCTCCTATCTTTCGCCCGGCCTCTACCTGCGGTCATCGGCCCATGGTTATACCACAGCAACTCTCCGTGACGACGAGGGTGTTCCAACAACGAGTGGTTATCGGATAAACAGAGGCCAGGGAAAAGTGTGCTTCTGTTGTGGCGATTTTTAAAACGACGAGTTGCTCGTTTGCATGGTTCCCCAATACCGCCCCTTGGCTTTGACCCGCAGGGAACATTTCACCTCAGGAAGGCATCCTCAGGGAGATTACCATTGGAGATTTGTGTACATGAGGGCTGTCGTTGGCCCTACACCTCACGGGAATGCAAAGTGGTGCATGGGAATATTGTTTTTTATTGCTTCAAATTTGTTTGGGTGCTTTGCTTGTAGAGCTTGTTTTTCGCAACGCAGCTTAACAGGGGGTGTACTTGCGGCTTTCCGTTCACGTCCCTAAAGCAGGTCGAAACCAGGGGGACCGTGACACTAATAGTTTTAGTTTCTATGAAGAATTGGCACACCTCTTAGGTATGTCTTCTCTGAATAGTTTTGAATGAGAAGTAGAGGGAAAGAAATGTAGGATGTAGCCATACTAGAATAACCAGTTTTGCGAATGGCAAGTTGCCAACTTTGTCCTGCAAGCCTACACTTTACATTACAGTGCATTACATTGCACTGTGTTGAAAAATAGTGAATATTTCAGTGTAAAACATGTTTACTGTAATTAGTTTCTGCCTAGCTAGTCAGGAAAATTTAACTGATGGGAAAATGTTTATGCAAACCTTTTAGACAATTTGGCAGATTATCCAGCTAGCTGCGTTGCCTAATGTATTTATCTAAAACCCTCGCTTAGCTTTTGTGGTGTTTGGTGCATAAATGGAGAATGAATCTATTTTAAGTAGTAGATACAGTATGTGTAATCCCCACTGTCTGTAACTGAGGCCTTTGTAACACAGTTGAACATTGTTTTATGCAAAGGGGGAGTTCTTTTGAGGAACGAGAGTTGTGGAGCAATGCTGGTTTCACTGCGACTGACCAGGTTGTGTGACTCTACAAACCACACCCATAGGGGTCACCGGGGGTGGCGGTGGTGGTTGTGCCACTCCCCCCGCGACAAAAGGTCCATTACTGTGCAACGTGTCCCTATGAAGTACACAACAGAGACAGCCACTCAGACCTAAACGTGATATCGCTGGGGTAAGATCGACAAATCCTGCTTATGAATGGCCAAGAAGCTTTGGGCTGTCCAAAAAAAAGTGACTTCCTATTGGATCTTCCATGATGGAGACCTATGGTGGGTAGTTTAAAAAAGGAAAAAAAGTGAGGCATAGTAACATGGATTAATCTGTTCAACTTTAAAGTGACTGTTGTGATTATTTGTATTGCTCATGGGGCCCACAGTTCTCCTGGCTGACTGTAAAATAATAATAATAATAATAATAAAAATAATAATAACTTTATTTATTTATGCACTTTTTGAGCATTTCAACTCAGAGCTTAACGTGGGTAAATTGGGAACAAAAGCAGGGAGTATGATTTGAAAATGGTGAGAAAAGAAAATCAAATAAACGACAAAACAATCACAACAAACACTGACAGAATGGACAGAAAATGAGGAGGAAAGAAAGAAGAATGATACAAATAAAAATTACAATTGGAACAACAAGCCTAAAAGTTTATTAAAAAAAAAAAAAAGTTTTTAGTCAGGTCTGAAATCCAGCACATCGGGTAGATCCGATGTGAAGCGTAAATGGGAGCAGGGTGAAGGCAACGGGTTCCCATGGAGGAAGAATCAGCTGCCATTTTGATTTACTCCAGGGCACAGAGGCAGATCACCCCATCCGACAGCCTCATTCATCCAGGCTTCTTTTGTCTTTAAACTGGGCTGCCAGTTGAAAATGCTTGTCCGGTAAAAATGTCCATGTCCATTACAACGGAGATCTTCAGCAGACATTGTCACAGCTGACTGATGACGGCTCTTTTATCTTTACGTTGTTTGTGTCGCCTTTTTTTGGAGAACGGACAGGAAGAAATTCTATGAGCGATGGAGTGTGACTGTGACTCTCCCTTGACAATGGGGACACTAAAGGGAAGATGGTGTCTGTTTGGCGCTGGTTTCAGTTCACTGCTGAAAATAATGGTGCTGACATTTTCACCCAGACATCGAAGGAAAGGGGCTGCATAGGAATTGTCCCACTGTTTTTGACAGGTTCTGTTTGGCTTCAGTGATGTGTGCCACTGTTGGCCTCAGCGATGTCTTGCACTGTTGGCCTCAGCGATGTCTTGCACTGTTGGCCTCCGCAATGTCTTGCACTGTTGGCCTCAGCAATGTCTTGCACTGTTGGCCTCAGCAATGTCTTGCACTGTTGGCCTCAGCGATGTCTTGCACTGTTGGCCTCAGCGATGTCTTGCACTGTTGGCCTCAGCGATGTCTTGCACTGTTGGCCTGTGCAATGTCTTGCACTGTTGGCCTGTGCAATGTCTTGCACTGTTGGCCTCAGCGATGTCTTGCATTGTTGGCCTCAGTGATGTCTTGCATTGTTGGCCTCAGTGATATCTTGCACTGTTGGCCTGTGCAATGTCTTGCACTGTTGGCCTCAGCGATGTCTTGCACTGTTGGCCTCACCGATGTCGGGCATGGCTGGCCTCAGCAATGTGGGGCACTGTTACTCCCAGGGATGCCTCGTGTGCAGTGGCATGAAAAACCAATTACATCGGAAAGATAAAGACCCGCCAGTGGTCTGGACTGTGCTCGTGGCCAAGATAAATGGGAGCAAGTTGTGCAGATTTTCTGGGCGATGTTGTCATGGAGCCGCAGGAGAAATGTAATGCTCCAGAGGAGCGTACAGTGTTTACAGAAGCATCTCTCAGCCCTGCTCCTGCAACCACTCTGCCGTGTTCCAAAGGCCTTCATTAATCAGGTTTTTAATTAATCAGCTGCTAATTGAATTGTGGCCTGAGCTGAACATCTCTTGACTAGTTAATCTATTATCAGGCATGCCCTTGTTAATATTTACCCTTAGTTGTAGCTTTATTAGTCATTAGAAGAGTTGTTCTTGGCCCAAAAACAAATAATTTGACAATTCATTAGTTTTGTCCTGAATATGCTGAATATTACGCTTAGCTATTTTTTAAAGGGGACATGAATATAAAGAAATGGAAATGTAATTTTAATTTGTGTCTTTATTTGTATCTTTCTGTCACACAAACACCCAAACAGTAATTCCAGTGTGTATGTGTAATCTCCACTGCCAAGGGAACAAATCCACATTCGGTGTGTTTTAACACAGAACACGCATGACTAGGGTGAATAAACAGATTTAAGCCTGGAGCGCTCCGTTTGTGATATGCAGTGGCAGTTACTGCAAACTACAGGATTTTAATAAATCCTGTAATGTATAACAGGCTTTAGTCCTGAATTAACAACCTACGACTTGGATACAGTACATGCATATATTTTTGTTCATTCGGTACTGAAAATGTAAATGCCTGAGATTTGCAATATGTTATGTTCTCACAGGTTGGGTAGTGGATTTCGTGAGTGCCTACAAGCTGTGAATATATTTCTGACATGTCAGGAATTTTCACCCGAATCGCTGTCTAAGGCTGTACAATGCACCATTTTGATAGGGGTAGTGAACAGCCAATGGGAATGCTGCTGGAGCTGTATCAATCTGAGCCGGTCCAGGTTTTTGTAACATTTTTATACATTTATTTAAGATTTTTCCCCCGTTTTTCTCCCAATTTGGTAGCCAATTGTACCCTCTATTTTTATTTTCAATTCCCCACCCCCACGAGTCCGCCGCCCATCCTCCGGGAATGAGATTCGCATTCCTGGACCTATTTCCCCGCCTTCTTTCGAGACGGAGATCTTCCATGGACTCCATTAACCTTCTCCTCGACGGACTCGTGCCGGCTCTCCCTCCCCCTTCCCCCCGGAGCGGACAGCCAAATGCTGCCTCCGATCGGGCTGTCGACCAGGGCCGGTCTGGTAGAAACGCGGGTTTGCCGGTCCAGGTTTTACTGGAAGCGGATTAGTGCACGGAGTGGAAACAGCCTGTTGGTGGGGCACTAACCTACCAATGGTGAGGCCTGGACCGGTCTAAAGCACTATGCATTAGGAGTTCTGTTTCCATCTCTGTAGCCGAGGGGCTTTGGGTTTTCTGCAGGGGGTCCTCAATCCTGGTCCTGGAGAACCATGTTGTGCTGTTTTTTTTTTTTTTTACTGAAAGGTCAGCAACACCCAAGAAACCAGGAGAGGTCAGTTAAGTAATCAGCAGCTATAGTGATGGGAGAAGTGAGATATCATGCCACGAAATTGCTACAATATGCTACCAGTAACTCACTGATTTGAACCGATCAGTTTTTTGTATTTATTTATTTATTTTTCAGATTTTTTCCTGTTTTTCTCCCAATTTAGTGGCCAATTATACCCTCTATTTATTTTGACACACAAACTCGCCGCTCGTCTCTACAAGGCAAGCTAATTCTTAGAGGACAGCGAACTCCGCTTCCTTCGAGACGGAATTCGCCCACCCACGTTCTGGGGTCACCCTTACGCACTTCTCAGCAAATTCGTGCCGGCTCACCTTCCCCCTTCCCCCTGGGGCGGACGGCCAAATGCCGCCCCCGATCGGGGCTCCCCACCAGGGCCGGTCTGGTACAGTCTGGTTTCGAACCGCAACCGTGATAGGCAGCTCACACTCGTAAAGGACCAGCCAATACGGCTACGCTATCGGAGGCCCCCCAGTTTTTTTTCTTTTAGCTTATAATGGATAAGGATAGCGGAAACCTGATCCTAGATCAGCACGTGTTTATACATGCCACCCCTGGTCTGTCCTAGGATGAGCCTGCGTCTTGGAAGGCCCATTTGTCAAAAGCAGGGACATTTTAATATTGTCGCAGCCTTGCCTGCATGCAATTGCTTGAGCTGATCTCAACCCTGTGCAATCCGGCGGCTGCTGTCGCTTGCCGTCTCCGTTTATAGCCTGATAAAGTGGCCCTGCTTCACAGCTGTGCAGCGCTCCATGTTGACAGTGTATCAAATAGAAATCGATGGCAACGGGTTTGCAGGTGGAGGTAAGTTTAATTGAAACCGTGTAAATCTCCATGCAAAACAGATGCCTAGGAAGTTTAAGGATCTACAGATTGGCTTATTTGAAAAGAAAGAACTGTTGCATTATATTTCCATACGGCGATGAGTCTCCAGTGTGACGTGTTGCATAAATGTCCCTCATTGGCGTTTTATTGATGGTGGGACACAGTCTCCATTTTCTCCATCCCCATGAGGTGTATAGAATTCTAGTACTGTGTTAATACATTTTCATCAAAATGCAAATGTTGTTTTTTGTGTTCGGGATGATTGTTATTCTTTTCGCCGTGTTTTGAAGACGCGGAAAGTTTTTCGGTTCGTGTATCCGTGTCATTTCAGCTGGATGGCTCACAGCTGTTAAAAATCGGCCAATCATTTACAGAGGGGTCACTGATCTCGTAAAGGTTAGTCGTACATCAAACTTTACCCTCGGAGCGCTCTGCTCTGTTCTGGGCCTGCACGGGAAGAGAAGGGAAGATCAGTGTCACCCTGGCCTTCGACGCGTTTTAGGTTTCTGCTCGTTTGTGTTGGAAGAGGGGAATGTTGCGCAAACCTGCTGATGTAATTGCCTTGGTTTACTGGAATCACCACGGATTACTGGAAGGATGCAGCTTATCACAGTAATAACACACGACTAGGCTTAACCAGAACAATTTGCCACGGTTTGCGAGAAAAAAACCTGCAGTGGCCCACAAGACTAAAGATCAGCACACAAAGAAATTAACACCGCTTACAAGGACTACAATCGTACAATGGTTTACTAGAATGACTATTGCTATGGTTTGAAAAGTAAATAAAGATGGAAAGCAAGAAGCATATTCTGGTCTTTTTATTCCATAATCAAACATAATGTTTGGACAAGGGTGTTGACGTTTCGGCCTCAAGTGTGGCCTTTCTCAAGACACAGTAGAGTAAAGTAGAGGAGAGTGCTCTGTCTTGAGAAAGGCCACTTGAGCCACTATGATTTTGGCTTTCCATCTTCATTTATTTTGCATCTAGTTTTGCCCACACGGAAAGCAGCACCCGAGACGCGCTACCTTTTACCTTTTTTGATTTAATCCTCATGGCTTACCAGAATGGTAATGGTTTACTAGATTGATAATTGCCACTAGAACGATAAATGTCATGTTTTACTGGAATTATAATTAATACGGTTTACTAGAGTGGTAATCACCATGGTTTACAGGAGTTCTTTTAAGGCCAGGTGACCTTAGCCGGTGGGTTGAAGCACAGCAGTTTGTCTGGGCGCTTTGTAGCGCGTTCAAAACGAATGGGGCTTTCACGGACGTGCAGGGATGGAACACTTTAGTTGTGGAATACATTAACCTGGGCTGACCTGCGTAAGTCCCGGATGATACCCAAAGGAAGCTAACCGTAGCATAGCGTTAAAGGTAACCTTTAATAACAAACAGGCCGCCAACAACGGGAGATCGTTGGGTCCTTACAGGATGTGGTTAGATGTGGTGAAAAAAGGACAACCACAACCGTCTCTCTCCCCCCCTCCCTTTCTCTCTCAATCACTTTCTCTTTCTAATCCTCTATATTTAATGTAATATAATATATGCCAGCAGACACTTTTATCCAAAGCGACTTGCAGTAGTGAATGCATACATATACATTTTTCAGTATATGTGGTCCCAGTGGGAAATGAACCCACAACCTAAGCGTTGTCAGCACCATGCTCTACCTACTGAGCCACAGCGAATCTCTCTTGCTGTCTTTCTATCCGACTCATTTCTCTTCCTCTCTTTCACCCTCTCTCTCTCTCTTTCTCTGTGGTCCTGTCACCTCCCTGGCCTCAGCTCTGCTGCAGGCAGGAAATGTGGGCCTTCTTAGTCACAGAATAAGCGACCCGTTATGAGGATCGAATTTCAGAGTCCTGCGGTGGTAATTGCCCAGGAGTCGAAACGGAAGGAAGGGGCGCAACACTCTAGGCCAGTGCAGGTTCAGAATCTTTTATTCTTGAGCTTGTGCCAGCATTATGGGGCCCCCGGAGACCTCTGCCTGTCCTCACGCTTGGGCCTAGCCGCTCCGAGCTGACTGATGGCTTTTAGATGAAGCTCCTCGCGGTCACTGAGCAATGGACCTTTTCACAGAGGGCCGGCTGCACCTGCAATGTCAGCGCAGGTGTACTGCGCGCCGTGCCTCTTTTAATATAACATCAGCGACGATAATCAACGCGATGACGTCTGCAATCCCTTTACATCTTCCTTGAGAGAGCGAGACAAACCGAGGCCATTTCAAAGCCACAAGTTACCGCAACGGATGTCTTTATCTCGAATGTTCTGTACGAGGGACGCATTCACACCCTAAAATGTGACAGACCGATGATTTAACAGGAGGAATGCAGGTAGGAACGCATTGTGTGTTTTGCGCAGGTCAATTCAATTGTGAACCCTTGTGATACTGTCAACGGTGCACATGGCAACGACGTGTGTTTCAAGTCGACGAATTGCATGTTTTCGCTCCAGAAAATACAATGACAACATTATTTCCAACATTGTACCACTGCATAGTCTTCCCCTCTCTCCCTCACTCTCTCCCTCCCTCTCACTCATTGGTAGGGCCCTGGCACCCCTCTACCCTGTGCCATGGGTGTGCCCGTCTGCCAGAAATGGCCTCACAGCCTTCCCTCTCCCATTAAACCCCAACTAACCTTTTGCCCCCAAATCCTATCAGATCTGTCTCCTCGCGCTGTGATCGTATCCGTTTGGGAGCACGTGGCTTTGTCTATCTCCACGCCGATAGCCCCGTCTGGCTTGCCCATGTTAGCAGAACGCAGACCGTGCTGTTTGGAATGCGAGGTGCAGTGTAGGAGAATGCAGACCAAATATTCTGAATGCACAGCGCAGTGGAGCGGAATGCATGGAGAATGTTTGGAGTCGAGAGTGCGGTGGCGTAGAATGCGTGGCGTTTCACAGGAGCGCTCGGAGGGGCTGTGGTCTGTAGAGGGACCCCGTGTGTTGGCTCGGGGTAGAGGGGTCAGCATTGCCCCTCGGCTCTGTGCAGTAGACCTGCCCCAGGGGAGTAACGTCAGAGTGCCACACAGAGCACGGTGGGGGAGATACCGGGGTAGTTCTCATCGGGGCAGGACAGCGGTACTGTAAAACCACTGATGTTTTCTTTCTCAGGCTGCATTTTTGTTGGATTCTAATCTTTATGGGCCGCAGGGCTGTGATCAGCAGAGAATTTGCCTGTAATGTAGTTTGAAAATAAACTCATGTTACGAGAAGTGGCACAGTGTTTAAGGGCTAATCTAAAGTGCTAATCGGCATTGTTTTTTGTCTTATCGCACGCTTTCTCGGCGACTGTGCCGATCGGCCGTGAAGGCAGTTGAGCGGCGTGGCACTCTTGACGTCTCCGGTTGTTTCTCCCTCTCCAAGTCATCCCTCCATCTTTCACAGGCATGTCTCCCCCTCTCTTTCCCTCTCTCTCTTTCACCCTCTTCCTCTCCCTGTCTCTCTCTCTCTCTCTCTCTCTTTCATCCTCTCCCTGTCTCTCTCTCTCTCTCAGATCTCAGTTCGCTAAGTGCGGGTAAAGCCGCAGTGCACTGAGTGCTAAAGCTCTTATCCCTGCCCGCTCAATCCAACCCTGCACTAATCCCCCTCGTCTCGGCCCTGCCGGTGTGTGGCTGTGCGTGTGCAGTGCGTGTCATTGGCGTCAGCGCCAAGGCGCTCTGGTGCCCGGCGGACCAGTGCCTCGCGTCGCACGGCCCATAATTGGACAGATTATCGCTCTGTGCGTTTCGTTCTCCGCGGCTGTTAGCGGCTGTTAGCCGGTTCAAGGGGATCCGTTTGAGCGGGCCTGGGTCTCAGGTTAGATTAGGACCAGGGGTGCGTTTGAGCTACTGGGTGTGCAGGCTTTTGTTCCAGCCCTTCACTAACACACCTGATTTGAACATTCATTGCCTTGCGCCAGTTGATTAGTGGAATCAGGTGTGTTAGTGAAGGGCTGGAACAAAAGCCTGCACAGGTCAGATTAGATTAGAGGATACGTTATTGCACGGTCAGTTTTTTTACAGAAGTGTCGTTTTTGTCTCACAATGCTGCCTCTTTCCCTCAGCGCTGACAGTGTGCACACACAGCAGTACGGGTGATCCAAATAGTGCAGAAGTCGCAGAGCTGATAACGGACAGGTTGCACAATTAGGCACACACTACAAGTTCAAACATTGCACAAGGTCCCCATTATTGCAGGTTTCCCTCAGTAATTGCACTTGGCCCCGTTCTGTCTTCCGACTTGCGCAAAGTCATTACCCTGCGGAGGCCGGGGGGTTAAGCTCTCAGGGTGGCTGGTGTGGGAGGGCAGGCCTGAGGTTGCTGAATCGACAGGAGAGAGTTTGGTCTGAGCCCGGGTGGGGGGGCAGCCACAGAAAGCGGCAGGCGAGGCAGGATTAGTGTAGTCTTGCCCTAGTGACACCAGGGGTCGTTTGTGAATTTGGCTGGATTGACGCGCCGTCTCTCACCCGGTGCAGTAAACGGGACTGTGAATGGACAGAGGGCTCTGCTGTTCTCCCAGGTGTTCTTTCACCAATGTGGAACCTTAAATCCAACCTCTCCAGCCTCCACTCACTGGATATTCTACACGCAAGGGGAGGTTGATAGAATTATTGCCCCATCTCTCTGATGCCAACACTGAATATGCCATCAACAAGCGTCTTTAGATATCAGTGTGCCTCTAACAGACTATCTCTTTCGAAATAATGTCTTGCTGTTTTGTCTAGAGCTTAGCTGTATATGGTCTAGTCCGAAGTTGAAACATTTCAATGTCTATCTCACTACTCCATATGCAGTTGATTTGAACAATAAAAGTACCAGTAACAAAGATGTTGAAATAGGTTGATTCTTTGACTGGGGAAAAAATTATCTATATGCCCTTTCCAAAGATGGTACTGTAAAAGTAAATGTGGAAAATACACAGCCATAAGTATAGTCCATGTGCTTCTTGAAAACATCTCTAACGCTGACAACAGGTCATGTGATTAATTGTTTAGCCTATATCCCTAGCTGTCAGTATTAAGACCAAATTAATGGATTTGAAGTGAACTTTGTGACACTGCTAGCAGGAGTCGTCATTAGCAAAACGAGGTCAGGATTGTGGAAGGTGAGCGGAGAGAGTGAAAATTCCACTGTTGGCATGGCAACTGCATCCCTCTAATTCTCAAGACGACCTCAAAGTGAGCGAGCCAGTTTGTTCTGGCTCGTGGAACCCTCTCATTGCCTATTATCTCACCCTTTCCACATTAAGGGTGTGTGACTCGTCGCGATCCTACAGATCAGCGCTCCTTCGTTTGGAGAGGAGATAATGGTGTTTTTACAGCGTGCTTGACTGTTACTCGTTTTGATGTTTGGTTTCATAAGCAGGCAGCGTTGCACGGGCCCTCGCACGCTCAATGTTAGGTGTGCTTGCGAGTGGGGCACTGCGCTGCATTTGTAATAGTTTTTTCCCTTTTTATTAAGGAAGGTTATTAAACCAGCAACTGCATTCCTAGCTCAGCCTTAATACCCAGAAATGAGAAATGAGAACCTTATTTAACCTCATTCAAGGTACAGGTGAGTACCTTGAAGTGAAATTTAGACTCAAAATCCAAAGGACTTTGGATATTGTATAAGTATGGATATTCGTTTTTTAATTTATTTAAGTAGTATTAAAATGGCCAACAAATAAAAAGCCTAACCTTGTGCCAAAGTCAGCTATTTTAGAATAAAAACTTAAGGAACTAGTACACTTTATACAATATGAAACTTCCAAGTACCCATCAGCCATTTTGTATTACATTAGCAGGCAGTCACACTTGTATATGTCTATATCTGTGACTCGAAACAAAGTAGGACCATTTGCACATCAAAAAACTGTAATGACTTCACGTGCGAAAGGATATGAAGTTCAATTGTGAGGAAAAGGTTCCTCGCAACACTGAATAACTTTCAAACCATCACAATGATTTAATTAGCTACAGACCACAGAATTTCCGCAGACAGTGTTTCCTGCAATTTCAGCCACATATTGAAAGTTGCTGTCGGTCAATGCTGCAGAGAAAGGGAGCGAACTCAACACCCTTTTCAAGTGATGAGGTGGAGACTGCAGCTTTGATGGACAGTGACCACGTCTCCATGGCAACTGCTGACCTCACAGTTGACGCCTGTGCGTCCTGGTCTCAGTGTTTCCTGTTCGGCGCTGGCACGGGTCCCAGGGAGTGGGCGGGCTGTCCCCCTTTATTATGTCATTGATCTGCTTCAATGCACCGACCTATAAATACTCTCCTCTAATTGAGTTTTGGGTCACGGCAAAATTCGACACGGTGTGCGTCCAAGAGGGAGAGGCACGGAGAGTGCGCTCTGATCCCCTGCATTTCCTGGAAGGCACAGGGGTCTTCCTTTGAGGAGATTAGGGATGGGTAGGAGGGAGGGGGAGGGGGAGGGGAGTGGGGAGGGGGCCGTGGAGACAGTGTGACGTGGGGTTGAAGGGTAGATCCAGAAATGAACAACAATCAGATTGATGGGTCCTTAGCAGTCGACAGGAAAATAAATTCACATTTATTTATTTTGCCCTGTGCATATACACACTGTACGTGTGTACATTCTTAGGAAATCTTTGTCATGAGCGCTCTCAAAACAAAAAGGGAAAAACACAGAAATTACCATTATGAGGCATTATACAGAAATTTTTAAAAAAGCAAATTACAAAGCAATAAAATGGAAGGTGCCTGTGTGAAGAGTGTGTGTGTGTGTATTGGTGATTGGGATTCTGAAAAATGTGTTATTTATAATTAACATATTGAATGTGAGGCACTGTGGATGAAGAAACTTAACTTTAAAAATGTTTTATCATAGCAGGATCTATGATCTAAACGTTAACTAAAAGATAATTAAACACTCATTTCAGTTGTAGCGGCTGGATACAGACACAGTTGAACGCAGACCCCCCTGAACCTGGCGTACCAAAACACAGACCCACCTGAACACAGGCCCCTTGGCCTGCTTGAATGCAGAGTTGCGTGCCTCATGGCATTTTGTGCACAGATGAGGCCGCTTTCAGGCAGGTGTGTGGATGGTGAACAGACTGTAACTATGTGTATCTGTAGAGCTCAGGTGTGTGGATGGTGAACAGACTGTAACTGTGTGTCTGTAGAGCTTGGTGGAATGGTGAACAGACTGTATCTCTCCATCACACACATATTGGCATGGGGAGAAACAGGCAGTGTTCTCCTGGGTCCAAAAAATAGACCTGGGCATGGATCCCGGTTCCCACAGAGATGCTCCCAGGGAGCTGTTTACCTGCCCTTCAGGTACATGCGTCAGTCTCTCTCTCTCTCTTTCCTTCTCTCCTCCTCTCTTCCTCTTTCCCTCCCTTTCTTTCTCACACTTCCTCTCTTGTTCTCTCTCTCTCTCTCTCTTCTTCTCTCTCTCTCTCAAATTAAAATTCAAAGATGCATGACAAAGATTTGCATAACAAGTGTACTGTACTGGTGTTGCACCCCACCTTAAAGAACAGAACTTTGATCAATTAAATTGAACTAATACAGACACTGAACATTATAATTATATATATATATACTATATATATATATAGTATAACCCACCCCCTCTCTCAAACATACTAGACCTCCTATCTCTCTGTCCCATTCACTCTCTCATCTCCCTCTCTCTCTCTTGCTCTCTCTCTCCCCTTCTCCCTCTTTATCTTTCTCTCTCTCTCTCTCTCTCTCTCTCTCTCTCTCTCTCTCTCTCTCTCTCTCTCTCTCTTCTCCTGTCTCTGCTCCCAAATGCCACCCCCACCCCCCACCCAGCTCTGTCCCCGTGGAAACCCGTTTCACACAGCCGAGTCCACCGACCCCATCTCAACCACCAGAACAAAGTCACATGACCCACGTCACGCTTCGTTAGCCATCTGGAAGTCTCAGAACGAGAGGAGTGCCACGAAGGAGGCGGAGGAGAACGGAGCGTTCCGCGGGCCGGCTCAGTGACAGCTGGCCGCTCCATTAGACGCAGTCGCTCGCTCAGCGCGTCCGCGGCCTCTCGACCCCCTTCTCACTTCCTCGAGCACGAGTCACTCCGAGGCTGATAACGCCATGGGCTGCCACCCCAGCACCATCCCGCCAGCGTCTCCTGGAGACACGGAGAGAGCCGGGCTTGTGTCGTTCAGCGGCATCTTCAGTGAAATGTCCAGTCGGCCGAGTACTCGGGAGGGACTTTATTTAGCAGAAATTTAGCACAGGTTTTATAAACCAACCAGATGGCCAGCAGAGTTTTCTCTGAAGAACGGTGGAAGTTCTGTCTTACCACCGTTGAAGCTGAAACATTCAAATTTGATGCATCTTATGAACATTCATAAGAGGGGGGGTGGCGTGGTCAAATACATTGCCTGCCTGTTCACATGTATTCTTAAGCTGTAATATTTTAGGAAACTCCTGTTACCAACCGGAGCCTCCTAGAGTAAGACCGTAGAAAGGACCGCGAGAGTGCAGGAGTTGACCATCTTGGCGCCTGTATAGGATCTGTGGTTTTACCACCTCAACACCAAATGTAACCGGGAGACACAAACTGGTCTCGCTCTCTCAACAGCAGATTCATCTCTGGGCACTGGTACAGGTCCGATGGTCCATCATAATATATCGTGACTGTCACTGCAGGTGATCTCACCTCACCTTCATGTAGATTCATGTGGAATCCTGGGTGCGGTTTAAAATACCAAGTACGATTTCTCTGCTCAGTGGGTAGAAAGCTAAGCTAGTGTTTTCACGGCTGTTTGTTGCTGTCTAATTAAGGCAGATCTTTCTGTCCTGAGGAGAGAGAAAATAAAAGGCAGGCAGTGTGGTATAATGGTTAGGAACTGGGCTTGTAACGTTAAGGTTGCAGGTTCAATCCCCAGGTTGGACACTGCCATTGTACCCTTCAGCAAGTTACTTAACCTGAATTGCTTCAGTTAATATCCAGCTGTATAAATGGATTGTAAAGAAATGTAAAACTGTAAGTCGCTCTGGATAAGAGCGTCTGCTAAATGCCTGTAATGTAATGTAATGTAATGTAAAAATACCCCCAAAAATCTCCCACTTCCCTGCATTGCAGACAGTGCATATAAACCACAAATTTCCATTCATATTTAATATTTAATAACCCCCCTCCCTGCTGGGAGAGGGTCTGAGGATCATCATACTTTCTGTGCCTGTTCTGTGATTAAAATGGATCCGATCTAATGAGGCGCATTTTCAACAGGCTCTCTTCTCATCGCTCGGCGGTTCTGCCTTTGGTTCTTAATTGGCGCTAATTATTGGCAGACGGTGGCGTCCCCGCTTCTGGAAGTGGAGGAGACTTGTCGTCTGATCTCAGAAGGGGGGGACACTCCGGTTAAGTGCGGTTTGGAGTGAAAACGATCCCGATTTTTGGATGTACGAGTTTAGGGTGGGGTGTAGTGTCGTGGTTAGGGAACTAACCATTGGTTGTGGAACTGTTGGGGCACTGCAATTGTTGCACTGTAACCCTTGAGCAAGGTGCTTAACCTGAATTGCTATGTATAGACATATATATACATCCAGCTATATGAAAGGACAATGTGTAAACATTTAAGCTATGTAATTCACTTTTTGTGGATAAAAGTATCTGCTAAGCAAAAACTGATCGCAAACAAACCTGATATGCAGGGAGTACCACTGAGTTAGTGTCTCAATTAAACTGGCACAGACAATGGGAAGGTTTATTGAACGAGAACTTTTTAAACGGTTTCTGTTTGTTTGTTACCGTCTTAATACGATTAAAAAATAACTGGAGGAGTGCGTACTGCAGTTGCATAGACGTATTACCTGTTAAGCTACACCTGGAGTCATGTTACCATTAAACAGGCTAGGAAGAGAGGGGACGTTTGTTGTTCAATTGGTGGCGTTCTGGTAGAGTTGATAATATCCTATTGGACCAGAGCCAAAGTAGGAACTGCAGCTGTATTTCCGTGTGAGAGTGAGACAGGGCTCTATGCTAGTGAGTATTTCATTGTTCTAGTCAGACAGGCCTGTTCTGCTATGCCAGTGAGTATATCAACGTGAGGGAAAGACAATGCTGTACTGCTAATATGTTGTTGCGACCGTCTCTGAGCCAGGTTTGGATAAGGACCTGTTACCCAGAAGCAGTGAAGAGGTGGGTATAGTCAAGGCCGAAATTACCATATATATTGGGGGGGACACATCCCCCCCAATATTCAGATATGCTCAAAATGTCCCCCAATATATAGCCTAGCTGATTTTTTTTTTTAAATGTCCCCCCCAATGTTGACTCCATGGTTACGGCCTTGGGTATAGTGACTTGGATTTTGCTGTAGATCTAAACCGTCTTCTTCCCCAGAAACGGAACAGGTGGTGAATTCCTCTGAGCATGGCATCCTAACGGTGGTAATGAGGCCGTGGGATCCAATCGTGTGCGTGTTAATGGAGCCACCAGACTGTTGCCCCATGTGTGTACTGCTGGGTGTTTACTACCTGCACTGCTGGCCTGATAACGACCCTGAAGCAGAACCGACGGTTTGGAGGAACAAAGGAACATTCAGAGATAATTGTGTAATGAATAACACAATAGCATGGTTCACTTTCCCCTCTTTCAACTGCCTCTTTGTCTTTGTTCTCTTAAAAGTGATGGTCATTTTTTTGAGCCCAATGTTAATTAGCTAAGAGTCTGGAATTCTCCTGAGCAGTCTAGCGGACTGCAGGTTTATACTCCAGACGTATGAATCTCCGCAAGCTCATCCTGCACGCTTTTAACGGGTAATGCTCACCACTGGACTCCCGCTCGCTAGACTGAAACGTGGGAGAGCGAGGTGTCGTTGGGCCCGACCAGCAGCTACCGGTCACTCGCTGATTTGAACCGATCGCCGTGTCTTGCGGTGGAGATCGAAAGCTTTTGATTAGTTCAAAGAAGTGGTTGATCGGCAGGGTGTTGTAGCCCCGTCCGTTGCGGGTTCGCGAAACCTCAGTCTCCTGTCACTTGTCGGGCGTGCCGTGCAACGAACGCAGAGCCGTGTCACGTGACCTCATCTCGTTGTGTTCGCTTCACGCGGAGCCGGGCGGTGTTCCGTATAGGCAGCGTTACCTTGGTTCACACAGTTCTCTGTTGCTCAGTTGGTAGAGTACAGCGTTAGCAACGCTTGGGTTGTGGGTTCAATCCCCACTGGGGCCACATATACCGAAAAATGTATGCATTCACTACTGTAAGTCGCTTTGGATAAAAGCGTCTGCTAAATGGCATATATTATATATTATATTATATTAATATTGTGCTGAACAGTTACCTGCAGATTTTTGCTGTAGCTGTGTTAGGCCTTTTACACATGACAGTGGGTTATAATAATAATAATAATTTTCATAATTGTATTTAACAGCAGGTAAAACAAAATCCAAACCAGCTGCTTGTATTTTTATACAGTTTGACATATCTGCACTGCAGCCCCCTCGCCCTCAGTGGTAAATCTGTCTTGTCAGAGTAAGAATGCTAGCAGTGTGAGTTTTGATGTACAGCTATGGCCTTTTCTTGATTCGGTTCCCCCGCGGTGAGTGGGACTGATCTGGCTGAGCCTGTCGGGGATGTTGTCTTGTTGTCTTTAATCGTGTCTCCCTGATTAGTACCAGGCTTCCCATGGTGCGCGTCTGCCTGTGGCTGGTTGCCCTCCACGGCCGATCCTTTCAGCCCATTTCCCGCGTTGGTCTCTCTCTCTCGATCCTGCATGCTCTCCCTGATTAAAGTCGCCTGAGTTGTTTTGATTAATTGGATGGCTTTGCTGTTGTCTCGCCGGGCCGGCGGTGTTGTCAGGGGTCTGCAGCCGATCCAGGCTCCGTGCCGTGTTTTTCAAGATTCAAGATTCAGCCTTTATTGTCCTGCTCAGTAAGGCTACAACACCAGCTCCAATATAAAATAGTAAATACAAAATAGACAGTCTCCTAAAAGTGGCTAAATGCACGTCACTGGAGTCATGTGACCTTTCTGATGTTCTCTTAAAAGTGAGGGAGCACAATTTTTTTTTTTTTTTTGCCTCCTCGTGAAGGGTTTCAGTGTCACTTTCCAAAACGATGGGTCACTGGAGTCATAAAATCTACCTTGTGACTCATAAAATCTACCTTAAAGCAGGAAATACGGTCGATATTCTTGCCTATTTTCATCTCTTCCTATTAGGGCTTCACCACCCCCCCCCCCCTTCTCTGATTCACTTCAACTCCCCTTCACTTTCTCAGAGCGTGGTCTTTACTCTTCTCCAGAGAGCTCGCTTATTACATTTCACAGCTGAATCTGCACAGGGGGAGATTTGCTCTCTATGTTAATGCATGTCCTCATATGCACTTTTGTGTGGCCTGAATATGTCTATTTCATTTTATTACACATGCTACTGTGGCAGGTGAGGGGTAACTTCTGCATTTGAAGTAAATTAAAGGGGAAGAGGTCACTGAGTAATTTGCATTTAGTCAGCCTTGACAGCACAACATTTTCTGTGATTAAATGTATCTGGGGAGAACCATTTATGGATAGAGCCTTGTATGGAGAGACCCATATATGGAGAAGACTTTACATGGTGAGAACGATGTATGGACAGAGCCTTATATGGAGAGAACCATATATGGAGACGATCTTATATGGAGAGAGACTGTCTGTGCTTGTGTACAGGGCGTAACGCACTTTGTCTGTTGTTTTCTGCAGGGCGTGACGCATCACTGCAATGACCAGCAGGAGCCGCGGCCATGCAGATACGTTGGGTCCAAAGCTGCAGGTCCAGCGCTCGCTCTCCCGGGAGACCGTCTCCATTCACTTCTCCGCCCGGGGAAGGAGGAAGAGGACGAGGAGGAGGAGGAAGAGGTGCTGTGCGACCCAGCCGCCTCCCCTCCCTCGGCCGCCGCGGCAGCAGGATACGACGACCACGGCATCGTGACCGCAGAGGAGGCCAGCGAGGACCTGTTTGAGGAGGGCTCTTCCCCTGCCCCGCCCCCCACGCTCTAAGCCCCGCCCACGGTCCCGCCAACTCCACCCTGCCCTTGTCCTCCCACGCCGCCTCTGGACCCCTGGAGCGGAGAACCTCCCCCGCCGCCTCCTCAAGCTCCTCCCCCTCCAGGTCCGTGGCCCCTCCCTCCAAACCCTTCCTGAGCCTCGTCAAGTCCCTGTCCTCGGAGGTGGAGCCCCGGGAAGGCCTGGCCCTCCCGCCCGCCATGCGCCACCGCCAACTGATGAAGACGTTTGTGAAGTCCCTCTCCACGGACTCGTCCCGCGCCGACCAGGAGCCCCAGTCTTCGTCCCTGCGGGGCGCCGACTCCCTCCTCAGCCTGCAGCTCTTCAGGCAGTTCACGCAGCCCCGCCTGGCGGCCGGCGGCGGCGTCGGCAGCGACTCCAAGACCGCCCCCTCCTCGCCGCTGGCCTCGCCGGACGGCCGCTCCTTCTTCAAGGTGCAGGAGGTGGAGGCGCGCATCGAGGACACGCGGCGGCGGCTCTCGGAGGTGATGTACGAGCCCCTGCAGCGGCTCAGCAAGATGATCGGCGACGACAGCGGCGGGCTGCGCCCCAAACCGCTATCGTCCAGCGCGTCCGAGCTCAGCAGCCTGGCCGGCCTCAACGGCCCGCCCGAGAGCAACAACAACAACAACTACTGCATCAAGGAGGAGGAGGGCGGCGACTGGGAGGGCGAGAGCCCGCCCGCCAAGGTGTGGCCGTCGGGAAGGGCCGGGGGCGGGGCCTGGGGCTACAGGTCCCCCTCCCTGGGGCTGGACAGGTGCTCCATGGCCACCCTGGCCAGGCAGGACGATGAGGAGTTCTGCGAACTCTACAGCGATGACTTTGACTACGCCGATGCGGACGGGGAGGGGGAGGGGGAGGCGGGCGTGACACTTAGGCCCCGCCCTCCTCGGGGGGAGAGCGGAGAGGGAGGGGTGGAGGAGGAGGAGGAGGAGGAAGAGGAGGCACCTGCCGTGCCGTATACGACCCTTGTGGTCCTCACCACCCTGGTGTACGGCTGCTTCGTCCTGCCTCTGCCCACCTACTTGAGTGGGGCTCTGCTGGGGGTCGCGGTGGGATTCATGCTGGCCATGCTGGTCGTGTGGCTGGCCGGCCCCCGTCGCTCTGGCGACAGCCCCCGGCGGGACAAGCACAGGGGCAGGATGTTGAACATGGCGAACCTGGACATTAAGGAGCCCGACATCTTCAAGGTGAGCCCCGCGCCCCGCTGTCTGTCCTCAGCAGGTATCGGAGACTTTAAAAACACATGAAAGTTTGATGGCATGGAGAGTGCAGTGATGGAGATCCACACACTGTACGAATGAGAAAGAACGACTAAAATAGAGGCTCAAAGTACTTTTGATTTTTATATTTTTCCTTTATTTTGTGGATGCTATAAAGAAGTCGATATTGCAAAAGGTGCAAAGACGTCGGCCTCCCGCGTGGCCCAGTGGTTCCCACGTCCGACGCTGGCCACGGGGACCGGAGTCGGCTCTGGCCGGGAGCGGCGATTGGCTGTCCGCCCCAGGGAGGGGGGAGGGAAGCCGACATGAGATTCGCTGCGCATAAGAGTGGCCCTGCAGTATACCGGGTTACGGTCGATACTTGGCCAGTGCCGTCTCGGAAGAGGCGTCAGGTCGCGTGTCGCTACCGGTTGCAGGACTACGGCAGCGAACTCACATTACTAGGGGGGGATTGACTTAAAATAGCGGGTCTAATTGGCTACCAAACTGGGAGAAAATGGGAGAAAAATCAGAAACAAAAATTATTTAAAAAATTAAAAAAAGTGCAAAGACACAACGCTTAGGTTCCAAAACCATCATCGGTCAAATAACCCAGGCCATTCAGCCCGTCTAGGCTTGTCATTTTCCCCACTACCGTCTTTTGAGTTCTCAAATATAATATAATATCGTATCATATATCGTGTATCGTATTCACAGTGTGCCACACACAGGTCAGCGTGATCCTCGGGCCATGAGGCCATTCCTTTTTCTCGACCCCTGCCATGGTGATGTCATCGGCAGTGCACAGAGAACAAGTTTACCCGTGCTCCCGGTGCAGTCGATTGATCGTTAAACGCGGCGTGGTGACCACAGATTGCACAAAGGCTAGTTCAGCAGGCCCTATGATTGCTCCCCTTAATAAAGACCAGAGCAACCATGGCCGCTGCTCTCTGGCGAAGAGAGACTCGAGACTGTTTCTGATTGGTCAGTCTGTGATGACCGACCTGAGGGCCAAACCCTTGCACAACATCAACTGGTGCCTTTCACTGAGCACAAAATTCACTTAAAAAAATAATAATTTTGTTTTCCGATTTGACCTCGTTTTTCTCCCAATTTGGTAGCCAATTACCCGCTGTGCTTAGTTCAATCCCCCTTCCCTCATAGTTCACTGCCGTAGTCCTGTGACCGGCAGTGACAAGGGCGTATCGCTGCCTCCTCCGAGACAACACCCATCGTGCCGTCGACTGTAATTCCGGTACCCCAGAACCACTCCTGTGCGCAGCGAACTGTGTGTGTGACGGCTTCCCTCCCCCCTCCCTGGGGCGGACAGCCGATTGCCACCCCGACGGCACTCCCAACCAGAGCCGACTCTGGCACGACGGGGAATCGAACCCCGGTCGCCATGGCCAGCGTCACTTCTGAGCACTTTTTTTGGGCCAGGAGAATATACCCAGATATACCCAATGTCTCATCAGTATGAAAGACCGTAAGCCCAGTCAGACGTCTGCCTTCAAACCTATTCTAAATGCGATGCTAATCCCACAATGCATTGCTCCATCAAAATCTCCATTCTGGTATCGATGTGTGCCTGTTAGTCAGTGGAAATCTCTATCACTCGTCAGAGAGTGGATGTATTCGATAGTGCCAGAGGAATGCAGTGATTATTGTTGTAAGCATGTGGAGGATTCAGAAAAACTGGTTTGGCTGATCCCTCCACAGTATCTGACTCCTAGCAGGTGATTACATTCTTGATATGTTGTAAAGTTCAGTTGAATTCCTTTACCAGGTCAGAGATAGTCACAACTGATTTCTGGCATTTCTTTGTTATAATATTACTGGTGCTACAGGTTTTCTGCTTCTCTTATGAATCTATTTGCACTTGTGCTTTGTACAAAGTCCATCTTTGCAAACAATCCCTGCTATCTATGCAAACGCTGTTGAAGAAATCCCTACCCTGCTCGGGTATGCAGCCCGTTTGGCATTTTTCACATTTTATTTTCTTTGTTCATGGAATCAAACTGGATTTAATTGGGATTTCTTGACATTGATCAACAAAAAATACTCTATAATGTCAAATGAAAACAACAACTTTTTCTTAATTAATTACAAAAAAATTGACTTAATACTTGGCATATAAATCTTCTTGCAGACTGCAGCAGGTTTTCCTCCCAAGATTAGTTTTTATCTTGCTCCATCCATTTTGTCCTCTATTTTGACAAGTTTTCCAGTCACTGAAGCAGAGAAGCATCCCCATGTGTCATGGTAGGGATAGTGTTCTTGGGATGATGTTCAGTGTTAGTCTTGCGCCCAAAATGGCGCCTACCGTTGATGCCAAAAAGTTCAATCTTGGTCTCATGAGACCATAGAATCTTCCACTTGGTTTGAGAGTCTCCCTCATGCCTTCTGGGAAACTCTAGTCAAGATTTCATGCGAGTTCTATTTAACGATGGGAGAGTGGTTTTCGTTTTGCCACCCTCACATAAAGCGCAGATTTCTCAAGTGTCTGGGCTATTGTTGTCCCATGGACAGTTTATCCCATCTGTGTCATGGGAGACTGTAGAGTTGCCATAGACCTCTTGGTGGCCTCCCTAACAAGTGCCCTTCTCGGATGGATGCTCAGTTTTGGAGAACGGCCTGTTCTAGGAAAATTCATAGTTGTGCCATATTCTCTCAATTTCTTTATGATGGATTTAACGGTGTTCCGGGGAAGTCTTTGAAATCTTCTTATATCCTTCCCCTGTTTGGTGATTTTTAAGAACCTTTTCTTGGATTTGCTTGAATGTTCTTTGGTCTTCATGATGAAGCTCTTATTTGGAAATACACTAACCAACTGTGCGAAACTCTCGATTTAATTTGAAATCGTTTTAAACACCTTCATTTTACACCAGACAATTGATTGCACCAGGGTTTATTTAAGTGTGTCTTAGCAAAGGGGGTGAATACTTATGCAATCAATTATTTTCAGTTTTTTATTGGTAAATCATTTAGAAAAAGCTTTAAAGTATTTTTTTTTCACTTTCACTTCAGTGGCAAGAAATCCAAGTTAAATCAATTTTGATGTCATGTTGTAACAAAATAAAATGTGGGAAGAGTCCAAGGAGGTGAATACTTTATAGCCACTGTAAATTACCACTATTTATGCACACATGGAAGCATTGGAAATAAATTGTTTTCATTCACTATTAACCTTCATACTGCAAATAAATTCTTGCTATTATTGCTACTGAATAAATCACCACTATCTACGTATGTCAGGGTTCCTCAAATCTGGCCCGCAAATCTAAATCCGGTCCTGGTCTTCCTTTCCTCTCAGGTAGTTAATTGAACAATTGAATGCAATTGACTGTGTCTTCACACTTGAGTCCCAGGTAATGGAAGGATGGAAAAACAGCAGTGCTCGGCCCACGAGGACCGTGATCTGAGGAATCCCGATCGATGTGAACATTGCTGAATAAATAATAAATGATATAATACTTAAATCATGAAGTAAGCTTATCAGCACTCTGGTATGAAACACCCTGAAAGAACTTTCTTTCAAAGTACAACTGTGACTCATTGGTTGGTTGCCATGCACTTTGTCATCAACCTTATTGGTGATTGTAACGTGTAGCACAGTCGTCTTTTGTTGTATCGTGTTCCTTATCTGTTTCCTCTTCCCCTTTTCCGTATGGTAACAATTGTTCATCCGCATGTGAAGCAATCCTTGAATACAAATTAAAAAAACAGTGACTGGGCAACCAAAGTCCCATTGTTTTGAATTGGTTGACAAAGTGGTTGACTTGGGTCTGGATTCAATAAGCAGTCACACAGTCTTTTTTGAAACCCATAAACTGTGTTGCTTTATTTTTTCGCTGGCCGGTTGGCCACTTTGTTTGAGGAGAGTTGAAGAGAGAGTTGAAGAGAGAGTTGAAGAGAGAGTTGACGATTTTGAAGAGAGTTCATGATTTTGAGGCTCACAGTCACATAAAAACAGTCAACATATCACATCACATTTTAGACATTAGACAATTCCTGGCCACACAGTGTTTAAACAGGTTGCAGTAATGCCACACTGACTCGCTCCATGCTTTCCCACCAGGGTTGGATGAACGAGATCTACAGCTACGACCCAGAGACGTACCACGCCACCCTGACACACTCCGTTTCGTGCGCCTGGAGGGGGCGACACTGCGCCTCTCCAAACCCAACCGCAACATCGCCCGGCGGGCCGCCTTCAACGAGCCCAAGCCCGACGTCACCTACATCAGCCAGAAGATCTACGACCTGACCGACAGCAAGGTACCCCCGGTTCCAATTGTACATCCTGTTTCCATGCAAATAGAGCACGCTACTTCCTGCTCACATTTGTGTCCAACTGCGATTACCTATCTGGAGCATTTTCTTGGTTCCGTGTTACCTGCACTACGGGGTGGGGAATGCGTACTGCACGTTTATTCTCTAAAATAAATGGAGGTAGTGTATTTATCTGAGCGGGTGCTCTGCAAAACCTTGACAATGCATGTCTACTTGTTTTATGTGGGAAAGTGACATATACACCAGACTGATTTCCTCCTTTGGTGATGTCACGCTCACTTTGCATGCTGCAGGGATTACATGTGCATTTCCTGTGATGGTGTTCGGACTGCGTTCTGGATGGCCACCTCTACGGCTTACACTTGTCTGCCAGTCTATGGAGCAAAGTGTGCAGTTCCGCGTCTTTCCGCGTGTTCTTTCCCTGAATAAAGCTCAATATTTTGCATAAACAAAACCGTGTTTACCTGCGATTGTTTGCGAAAACAAATTGGCTACATTTACGCAGGTGTTCCCTGCTCCTTTCGAGCGAGAGACTTTTGAGTGACTGCCTTTTCACCTTTGAATGTGGTCTTCGGCTGCAACAACAAAAAAAGAGTACCCGAATACCCACATTCCTAAAAGTTTCCATGATACTTGCGCGTTTGCCAGAGAGCTGTCACGATACGACAACCGATACGTGTCATTGGGTAGTGTGGTGTTCCGGTATTTGCCCGTTAACCCAGTGAGTAACAAGACGTGTGATTGGCTGTGCTGTGTTCTTCAGATCTACCTGGCGCCCCAGAACCTGGCCAGGAAGAGGGTGTGGAATAAGAAGTACCCGATCTGCATCGAGCTGGGCCGGCAGGAAGCATTCATGTCCCAGACGCAGACCGGCAAGGGCGGGGCCGAGGAGGAGAGGACGGCGGTGGAGGCGGGGGAGAGAGGGGAAGCATCCGGGGGGAGCGAGGAGGCAAAGAGGCCCTGCGGGACGCCGGAGCGGAGCTGCCCCTCAGCCCACGTCCTGTTCCTCTTCGGCAGGACGGGGCGGGAGAAGGAGGAGTGGTTCCGCAGGATGACGGTGTCGTCCAAATTGAAGTCGGAGGCCAGAAAGCCCCAGAGCCTCCCAGGAGGCAGGAGTGGTGAGTGAGCACACTGCCCATTGGCCAACCGATCCAACAAGCACGCTGTACATTGGCCAGCTGGTCTGAATGTATGTCATGTAATGAATGAATGTAAATGTAAATGTAATGCAGTTCCCATTGGTCAGCTTGTCCAATAAACACACTGCCCATTGGCTGGCTGGTGGTGAGTCTGATCAGAGAGAAGGGACGGCGGTTGAGTTTAGTCAGTGAAGGGACTGTTGGGAGTGTGGGGTGTGAGTTTGTTCAGCGAGACGGGTTGGTTTGTGTATATTTACTGAAATGCAGACACAGCTCTTTGGAAAATATGCACCTCTTGTTAGCCTACATCCTGAGTCAAGTGAGGTTCAGTGCAATCGATTATTTGTAGATGCAGATTGTGGGAAGCATGTTGGATAAGTGCTAGTCTGTGGTCTGTTTCTACACATCCTGACGCTGGGCGATGTAGGCCGCCATGCAGGAGGGTAAGGAAGGTGAAGCGGTCCCAGCGCTGGTCAGTAATTGCCCACTGCGCAATGTCTGGCCTTTCCTCCATTTATAACTGACAGTGGGAACCAAGGGTTGGGCCCCATTCTATTTCAATCCAGTTTGTTCAGAAAAGGAATTTAAATTAAATTCACTAATTGAAAAATGCCAATTATGCCAAGGGTTTTTCTGTTAATTCATTGAATTTCAATTCATTTCCTGAATTGACTGATTTGAAATGGAATGGACCTCAACCCTGGTGAACAGAAGGGGCCAGAGCAGTGGCATTGGACTACCTCTCAACACTGAGGGCACATCTTGCTCATTTTGAGTACAGCTAAAATTATGTGCACACGTGGGTTTTGTAGAGTGTAATATGTGACTCTTGTGCCCCCCAGCCTTCATTCCCTCCCACAACCGCAGCAACAGCCAATCGGGGGGTCTGTCCCACAGTCGGAGCAGCAGCAGGAGCAGCCTGGACGAGCTGCTGACGTCCCAGCCGCGTCCCAGAGCTGAGCAGCAGCAGCGTGAGGCAGAAGATGCTGCTGGACTACAGCGTGTACATGGCCCAGTACGTGCCGCCCCAGCCGGGCACGCCCGCCGACAGCCCCGTGCACAGCGCCGAGAGCAGCCCGGGGGCCAGCAAGAAGGTACGGAGAGGGGGAGGGCTCATATTAGGGTGCAGGGGACAGGTGTGGGTCGTATTGGGGCTCGGTGGGGGGGCAGCAAGGGTGTGGATCATATTGGGGTTCACAGGGGTGGGTTTGTGGGTCATATTGGGGTTCAGAAGGGTTCTTTATACGATGGCCTTCCTGTGTGTTCTTTATACAGAACCTTCCGGAACATTCCAGAGAGACCAGTAGCCCTGTGTTCCCCCTGGAACAGAAAGTCTTCTCACCCACTGCTTTGTTTCCCTGCCAGTTGCCTAGCAGCCCCAAGGAAGAGGCGGAGCCAGAGTCCTGGGTGAACGCCCTATTGGGCCGGATCTTGTGGGACTTCCTGGGGGAGAAGTACTGGGCCAGTGTGGTGTCCAAGAAGATCCAGATGAAGCTCAGCAAGATCAGGGTGAGTGTTTAAACCCTGACTGAATATCGGTGTGGTCATTTCCGTGTGTCTCTGACCGGCCATCTGAACATTTCCGTGCATGTCCAACTGTCTGAGTGAATGCTACTGTGTGTGTGTCTCTGATTGGCCAATGTGCATGGGGGTGGGGTTTGATTGTGGGGTAAATCATGATTTCAGGGTAGGGGTGGTAGGAACGTGGAATATACCATGTTGTCAGGGTGTGGGGGTGGTCGACCGCAAAGGTGTAGGTTTAATTTTAACATTGGGGAGGGTGGGGGGGACACACACTGTTACCCACACATACACCCTCCCCGGATACTGAAACAATTCCTGATGAAAAATTAAATGCTCTCTCTGCATTGAGGGGGAACCTATGCCTGTGGTTGAACGTGCCACATGTGTTGCAGCTGCCGTACTTCATGAATGAGCTGACCCTGACAGAGTTGGACATGGGCGTCGCCGTTCCCAAAATCGTGCAAGCGTCTAAGCCGTTAGTGGACCACCAAGGTAAGAGCCGAGTCAGCACTCTATCACCCACCCCATCACTCCATTACTCCTCCACCCACTCCATCACTCCACCACACCCCACTCCACCACCCACCCCATCATTCCCATCACCCCACCCCTCCATCACAGCATTTCAGATGTATTCAAAGCATCGCAGACTGGATACGCTAACCAGCCGCTGTGTGGCTGTAGATGACCATTGACTCAGAAGAGACTGAAGGACAGGATTGCCTGTAACGTAAAGTGAAGAGGGCACTTTGTCAGGTGTAGAGCGGGTTACCGGTGTTCTGCTAGATCAGGTCAAGTTTCACGTCTGTGGTAGCGTTACGCTAGCACCGTTACTGAAGTGACCGTTGCTGTTGCCTCGTGCTCTGCGTTCGTGGTGCTTGCTTTGCTACTTCGCTATTTAGCGTTTAGTTGTATCACTCTGTGTTTTGGCGTGATTGATGCAGTCTCTGTGTTATCGATTTGCTAATTAGCTGGGCGTGTGGCGTCGCCTGCAGTGGTGTTCATTAACAAGCTGATTGAGCAGCTGTTTGGTCGAGTGTTTCATCAAGTGTGGAGCGAGCTACTGGTGCGCTTACCAGATAGGGACGGACAAAATAAAGACCAAAAACCAGATAAAGGCTTGTTTTTTTCCCCCCTGTCGGGGAGAGAGCGGCACGAACATGGTAACACTCCCTGTGAAGGGTCACTACATGATGTAAGCTACTCTACATAAGCGTTGCATATTCATATTATGAGTCATAAACATTTGTGCTAACTGACATGGATCGTTGCAGGGGTGTGGTGCACCAACCCAAATCCCATTGAGGGCACACTATTAGCAGGATTAATTAAACCCTGACTTCCCTCGATCTCCTTAATTAATGACTCTGTGAATTGGCACTGTGTCAGAAGGCTCCAGCTTCATTTAACCCGTGGGCTTCGGCAGAGGGGGCTTTGTTCATTCCTAATTAATTAAATAATTAGTTAATTCCTGCCGCGAGCTCTGCGGGGGACCGCTATATCGATTCACCCATCAGTCAGCCCCCCTGCTCCCCCTCCTCCCGATGCCCCATAAGCACTGCCATCTTAAGGGCTTCCACGCCTGCCAGCTGCTCTCCCATTAAAAAGCAATCAATCCTCTTTATTAGATTTTAATATGAAGTCCCCCAAATACTTTCATGGCAGATATCTGCAGGTCGGGGTGTGGGAACCAGCTTTGCATTCAGATTGGTTGTATTTCAGCCTAAACTTTTCTCTGGCATTATCGGCATGCGCTGTGCTTTAGGCTGGCACGGATCGGCTGGAATGATTGTGATGTCATCTGCCTGGTGTTCCACAGATTCAGGATTGGGCAAGAGAGCGGAAGAGGAAGGCTGCTGTGGGGATGGATAATGTCCATCATTATGTGTATTTTTTTGTGAATTGTCAGAAACTAGTACATTTTCTTTGAGTCCAAACATACTATTGAACTAAACAGTTTTTAACAGACACTTGCAAATGCTCTTACACCTATGGAAAGGGTATAACACATATTTTCACGTGTATACCCTGACCCACCTCAGCTCTGGAACGAGGAACCCCTTAAATTTGTGACAAGATTTTGAACTGCAAATTGACTTTCTGCTTCCATGTGGGCTCTTTCGCTAATGTAAGATGAGTGAAAGATCACAGGTGGTCATCAAGACCCCAGGCTCCTACTGGACACTCACAAATGAACTCTGGAACATTCTCAAGATTTTGCCCTCTGTGATGTCACTAATATATGCCATTTAGCAGATGCTTTTATGCCACAGTAGTGAATGCATACGTATATGTGGTCCCAGTGGGAAGATCACAGGGGATCTGAGCCAGGCCCTGCCCTCTGTGATGTCATCCGGGGGACTGACGAACCTCTATCTGGCATCGGCTCGTCACACTGTCACTGTGTATCAGCGTATCGCCGTTTGACTCGTTCACCTGGCCCGTGCTCCAGGACAAGCAGCAGAGAGACCAGCATGCCCACGCTCCAGGATCTGGTGGTGGAGTCTGCGCTCCTGCTTTCTGATTGGCCTGATGGGGCCCTGTGAGTCACGGGGCAGGGAGGGGCCGGTCTGTTTTTATCGACGCGCGCGGATCAGATTCAAGGGGGAGCGGGGATGGAAAGTCAGTGGGTCGCTCACGACGACGTAACGGATAAAAGCCCGGGGACGAGACGCCTTGCAACGGTGCCGGAAATTGACGTGTGATTACTGCGCTGGCGGACCTCCAAGAGGCCCGCTACTTCTGTCATGTAGTCACCCTGTGCCGGCCAGAAGAAGATGGGCTCCCCCCCTTTTAGTCTGGTTCTCCCAAGGTTTCTCCCTAAGGGAGTTTTTCCTTGCCACTGTTGCCTTTAGGCTTGCTTTTGGGGGGGTCTAGGCCTGGGTTCCCCCTCTGTTAAGCGTTTTGTGACAATTCAGTTGTGAAAAGCGCTATACAAATAAATGTGATTTGATTTGATTTGACTCTCTCACTGTACTTACTCACAGCTTTTACAGCTGGAGTCCCTTAATCACTTAGTGGGCATGGCTGGGACTGTCACACACAGAAACGCAGTAGGGAGTGGATAATGTGGCAGTGTGTAGTTAAGGCAGGGCAGGGGGGGGGGGGCGTTCCCCAACAGAATAGGACGATGGAGAGAGTGAAGGACTCGAGCACATTCCTGGGCCGCGCCAGGACATTCCGCCCCTCTTCATGGGGTAGAGTGATGACCCGCCCCTCTCCTCAAAGCAGGATGACAATTTTGCAGTGCCACCCGCTGTGCTGAACATTCGTTTGCTGCTTGAAATTTTCAAGACTTTTTATTTATTCACTGTATTTCACATCTGGGCCAACATTTGGAGATGTAAATTGTGATTTAACTGGATAACATTGGTTTGAGAGAAATTCCTCACATTTTTAATTTTTAATTCTCTTTACTCTCTACACTACTTCTCTTTACACAGAACCATTGCACTTCTAAACTACAAACATTTGGATTGTTATTTGTTATTTGTTGTTTACTGCATGTTTGCCTGACTTTGAAACATTCTAATTTATTGAAACAATTTCACAGATTTTCTAATACTGTTTAAAGTTGCAAGATTAATACTGTGACTAATCTGAATCAAATTATTATTTTTTTTTTTTATCCCATCACAGCCCTGACCAATCCCTTTTAAAATGTACCAACTTGAAACTCTGTACTCAGAGCGCACCCTGGTGGCAGCTGGTGGTTTTACAACTAAAAAGAATAATAATATTTTTATACAATAATTGTTTAATCGTTTTTTGCCCTGAAGGTTGTACTTAAATTAAATGTATGTATCCAGACTGTTCAATAATGGTACCCGAGTTAAACTGATGGCAGGCCTTTAAATGAGGTTCTGCTAACAGGAAGTAGTACACTGTAACTGAGATGGCTGGCGGTGTATGTGGAAGTTGCCCGTGAGCACTGGTCTGAAGTCACTTTTGTGTTGTTCTTCATAATAGTCAATAACAGTCGAGTGCCCCACTTTGCTTACAGGGAGCAATGTTACTGTGAGGTATCAGCTCTCTAATATGTAGATGCTGTTGACAGGAAGCAGAGTGTCATTCTGAGGCAGCTGCTCTGTAATATGTGGGTGCTGTCAGGAAGTAGAGTGTCATTCTAAGGTGGCTGGTTTGTAATATGTAGGTGCTGTTGACAGGAAGTAGAGAGTTACTGTGAGGCAGCTGCTCTGTAATATGTGGGTGCTGTCAGGAAGTAGAGTGTCATTCCGTGGTGGCAGGTCTGTTTTATACAAGTGCTGCTGACAACAGGGTAGAGTGCAACTGTTATTGAGAGCTGACTGGTCTGTATTACGTTGGAGCTGTGGGGCACTCGACTGTTATTGGCTAAGAGATCTGAAACTCCGATAGTAAATACTCAACAGACTGCTCTGCTGAGGAAGAGCTCATCTTGAGACGGTTTTAGGAGCATTCGATTGGACGGATGGGCTTTGTTTGTGGATGTGTCAGCAGACGTGCCTCTCTGTGTCACGGTTGTTGCTGGGCCTTTATCTCCGAGGCGATGAGAGGAGACGCTAACGCGGCGTAGCTGCCTGCCGACTTCAAGCGCACGGCGCTCCGCACGCGCTCAGAGCGACTCTTCTCTTCAAAGGACCGTAAGATCTCCCTCTCTCCCTGTCAGTCTAAATCTCCCTGTCAGAGAGAGTGAGGGAGTGAGTGAGTGAGTGAGAGAGAGAGAGAGAGGGTGTTGTGAGGGGGAGAAAGCCAGGGGAAATGAGTGATGGAAAAGAGGGCAGGAGAGGTAAGGTCTGGAGGAAAGAGGAGGAGGGGGGGGCACGGGGAAGCTGGGGTGATCCAGAAATCTGCACTCCCGAGAAGCATCACCCCAGATCAGAGGGCTTCTGCAGGTTTCATTCAAAGGGAGAAATCTCAGGGCTGTTCGTTGGCTTGGCGTTGCGGGGTGCTCGTTTCCAAGGAAGTGAAGGATTTGAACATTCCAAAGGTTTAATCTGCATGTCACACTTTGGAGTGTTACTGAACTGCGGCGTGTGTCACCCGAGACAGAGATTGTGTCAGTTGTATTCATTTAGTTGACAATGATTGTTTTGTTATTGTCCTGGAGGGACATTTTAGATTGAGAGAAAAATGTAAAAATCTCAGTAGAGAACTGGATAAAGAATGACAAAAGCTCATATTAACATTCACGCTTATCTCTCTCTCCTTCCTTGAGACGTATGCTAGCTCGCTGTCAGTACTGTCATAATTAACCTTTTAACGGATAATTACCCAACTCATTCACAAGGCCCCTCCCTCGTGTGACCATCAGAGAGGCCCCAAAGGGGGCTCGGCCGTACCCATCAACGGCCAATCACAGCTGCCCCTTATCACCATGTCTCAACAGACAAAATGTTTGTGGAAGAAATGAACACTAGTGTGTGTTTGTGTGTGTGTGTGTGTGTGTGTGTGTGTATGTCTGTATATATATATACAGTATATATACAGTACCAGTCAAAAGTTTGGACACACCTGCTGGAAACTAGGTTTATCTCATAATTGACAATGTTTTACACCGCATATGTTTCTGTAAATACTTGAAAATGACAAAAAATGCATGTAACAATAAACAAAAGGAACATCAAAGCAATGTTCAAGAAAATTTAATTGAAAATTTAATCTTGGATCCCTCAAAATAGTCACCCTTTGGCGTGAGAATAGCCTCACAAACAGGGGCCATTTGGTTAATACGTTTTAGCAGGAAATCACCCGACATGTTTTCCCAGCTATCCTGCAGCAATTCCCAGAGAAACTTGTAGGTTGCTTTGCTTTGACTCTTCCTTTCCGGTTTGTCCCATACAAGTTCTATGGGATTGAGGTCTGGACACTGGGCAGGCCAGGTCTTTAGTTTGAGTTGTCGTTCACGCTCCTCCTTCACCAAATAGTTCTGGCACAACTTCAAGGTGTGTTTCGGGTCGTTATCTTGTTGAAGAATGAAGGAGTGCCCAATTGGCTGTAATCCAGATGGAAGGTGTGTCCAAACTTTTGACTGGTACTGTATATGTATGTATGTATGTATGTGTGTGTGTGTACGTGTGTCTGTGTGTGTGTGTGTGTGTATATATATATATATATGTGTGTGTGTATATGTGTGTGTGTTTATATGTATATATGTGTTTGTGTACATATGTGCCCTGTACTACAGTGTGTATATATAAAAACATAAAACAGTTTGCATAAAAACAACAATGGTGTGTGTGTTAAATGTTCCCACAGTATATTTATATACTGGTCTGTGGGTTGATCTGGGTCGTCTGATCTGGACGCCGGCTCCTTCCTCATGACCCTGCAGACCAAGATGAACCTGGCGCGGCTCGGGAAGGAGGGGGAGGGGCTGCGACCTGGCGAGCCGGGCAAAGACGGGTAAGAGCTCCGCGAGAAAAAAACGCCCCACCCTCAACCAGACAGGGCCGCCTCCTGAACTCCCGCCTGAAACCGCCGCTCTCTTTTTCACTTAACAGAACGTGACAATTCAGACTTTGGAATTCAGAAGTGCAACCTTGAGTTTGTTGCTTAATTTATTTATTTCCTCTGCCGCTCCCTGTTTTTTTTCTGGGTTTTATCTGAAGAATGGTCCTTCCTTCTAAACTTTGATTATACTTTGGTTCCAAAGAAAGTTGTTTCATTCTATCCCCCCATCGTTTTAAATTCAGCCATCAGCCACTAACTGCTTTGCAATGTTTTGGCTTTCAAACTGCCAATTCAAAACACTAATTATGAATTTTTAGTTTTTTTAAGCACGTGCATGTGTGCGCACAACCCACGATACCTTGCATGTGCAGCCTAAACGTTTTTTACAGCTTGTCGTGGCTGCGTTTAAAATGATAAGGTGAATAAACGATAGTATTTGCGACTAATATTCTGAGTCTCAGCGGCTGTAAAGAGAAGCTGAAGAGACTCTCGGGTACATGACATTTACATTTTAAGCGTTTAGCAGACGCTCTTATCCAGAGCGACTTACACAGTTCACATTTCTTTACATACAATCCATTTATACAGCTGGATATTATAAAAAAAATTTACTTAAGCAATTCAGGTTAAGTACCTTGCTCAAGGGTACAACGGCAGTGTCCCACCTGTGAATCAAACAGGGAATCGGGAAGCCCAGTTCCTTAACCATTATGCTAACACTGCTGCCCCTAAGATCAGAGATGTTTCCCGCTCCCTCCGGACACGGGCATGCTAACGAGCAGGTCATTCGCGCGGAGGGCATCCGTGGTCGCCGCTGTGCCGTTAACGTGTTCGTTTCCCTCTGCTCTTCTCTCCTGTCCTCTCTCGTCTTTGGACGCTTTCCCCCGGATGCCTCCTGTATCCGGTGAGTCGTGGCAGGCGGGCTGCCCCCTTCTCAAGATCTGCTGTATTTTCAGAGAGTTCTCTGTGATATTGGCCCCTGCTCGTCACTGCTCTGTGTCCTCTGTGAATGGACTGCAGTCCCAGACTCCGTAAAGCCCTTTAGGTTCCTGAATGGTTGACTTCAGAGCGTTCACTAAGTCTGGGATTGTGGATTATTAAAATAAATACTTTTTGGCTCTCTTTTTTTGTGGCTTTATACTGGTCCAACTGTGGACACAACACTGCACTGCACGAGCTGCTTAATGCACGACTTGCTGAACTGATTTTCTGTTTTCGATTAGATCCATTCGTATCGTTATCTTGACAGAGCGCCGAGCGTGTTTGATCTGAGATGTTTTGCGATGCGGTTTGTTGACTCCCGTAACACTTGCGTCCCAGGCCCAGACCGCGGGTGTACTGCCTGGCCGACAGCGACGAAGAGTCGTCCAGCGCCGGGTCGTCCGACGAAGAGGAGCCGCCCGAAATCCCCGCTGACAAGAGCTCGCTGCCAGGGGCGGAAAGGTGAGGCGCGCCGTGCCACGGCCATACTCAAAAACAACCTCCAGTGCAGACTACCATCCGTCTGCCGCATGTCTGCCTCTCTGCTCACGCAGACCCCTTCAGTCCCTCGCACCAGGCTGGGAACGAGGGCCAGGCAAACGAGAGACGATCCTTGCGTTACAGGCGTTTAGCAGGCGCTCTCATCCAGAGCGACTTACACAGCGTACGTCTCTTTGCATAAAATCCATTTATACAGCTGGATATTTACTGACGCGATTCAGGTTAAGCAATTCAACCTTTGTGCAACCTTTGGAAGCCCAGTTCCCTAACATGCTACACCTCTGCCCGGATCCTATCCTCAGTCCTCCGTCTGTACATTTCAAATGCGCACATGCATCTGTTGCTTAGGTGGCAGGTATTACATTACATTACAGGCATTTGGCAGACGCTCTTATCCAGAGCGACATACAACAAAGTGTTAACCGTAGTCAAGAACAGTTTAGCTGAAAGCCACCCTAGTGGGAAGTACAGTTCCTGGGTGCTAGGAGCAACCACATAGTTAAACTAGGACCCTGTAGGTAAATCTATAGCCACAATTCAAAGGTAGCAATAAAGCAATCAATGCAGAAAATAATGCCTAAGCCTAATACAATACATAAACAAGTAGACGTGTAATACTAAGCAACTGTGTCCCTAAGTTAACAAAAACCGGACTACGGGGAGAGGGGCATCGGTAGGTAGGTAGAATCGGCGCCCAGAGAATGAAATGTCAAGAGTGCCTGATTAAGAGGGGCTCTTTTATTAAGAGGGGCTTCTGCGACGTTTGGGCCGTGGTGGTCTTCGCCGGTGGCTGACTCGTGGTCTTTACCATCTCTCTCTCTCTCTCTCAGTTACGTCGGGGGACACAGGCCCAGCAAGATCATGCGCTTCGTGGACAAGATCACCAAGTCCAAGTACTTCCAGAAGGCCACGGAGACGGAGTTCATCAAGAAGAAGATTGAGGAGGTGTCCAACACCCCCTTGCTGCTGACCGTGGAGGTGCAAGAGTGCCGTGGGAAGCTGACGGTCAACATCCCCCCACCCCCCACTGACAGGATATGGTACGTTCCACACCATGGTTGGGGCCATTTGTACAGGATATCCATTTACCCCCCACAGACAGGATATGGTACGCTCCACTCCAGAGCTGGTTCCATTAAAACGGAACACCCACCTCCCCATGGTATGACATGGTATGGTATGGTCCAATCCAGGGCTGGATGCATTCAAACAAATGAAACAGTTTGAGCATCCCTCCTCCTTATCCTAGAGACCTGAACTCAGTGTACTAAGCTGCGTTTTGCAACAGTCATAATCTTAAGCCTGAAAAAATTATATTTCGTGGAACCGAGTGCACTTCCATCATCAGGAAATAAATAGACTGACCCCTTTTCCCCTCATGTGTATTTCAAATGCATTCAACTCTCATTAAATTGACATTTACATTCTTTACATACAATCCATTTATACAGCTGGATATTTTACTGAAGCAATTCAGGTTAAGTACCTTGCTCAACGGTACAACGGCAGTGCCCCATCTGGGAATCGAACCTGCAACCTTACTGTTACAAGCCCAGCTCCCTAACCATTATACTACACAGCCGACTTATTATTTTTTCATCCTGAAAATTGTAAGCGTCAATTTAAGGTCAACTCAAACTTTGATATGCTTTGATATGACCCCTCTGCTGGTCATAAGTAGACATTGTCATCACAAAGATTAGCGAGAGGGGTGCAGCGTGTTGCCTGGCCCTGCTGCGATCGACCCACGTGATCTATGAGCGCACAAGCATCGCAGGAGGCCAGTAGACCTGTGGCTGCAGAGGTGGGAGTGATGCAGACGTGACTCCGGAATGAAGGACGGTGTTCAAACCTCCTGGTTTTGGCAGGTACGGCTTCAGGAGCCCGCCCCACCTGGAGCTGAAGGCCCGCCCCAAACTGGGGGAGAGGGAGGTGACGCTGGCGCACGTGACTGACTGGATCGAGAAGAAGCTGGACCAGGAGTTTCAGGTACTGCGACGCACCAGAAAGCCAGACGCACCCGCTATTCGCTCTCTCAATTTACTAAATTTACTTGACTGATTGGAATATGAAGCAGAACACACAGGTATGCCTCAGGATCATGATTGAGGGAAACCTATTTTTGCATTGTTACGTTATTACTATTATTATTATTATTATTATTATTATTATTATTATTACATGCAACTACCAAAATAAAGGCAACACTTGAGTAAATGAGGGGTCCTTAAAACGGGTGCAGTACCGCGTCTTATTGGGGGGTGCCACGGCCTCTTTCCAACGAGCCTCCCAACCCGCCCAGCTGGGACTCACCCCGCCCAAAGTGTTGCCTTTATATTGGCAGTTGCCTGTAGTTTATTATATCAGTCACTCCGGCTCGGTGGGCTCACTATGCTTATTGCTGGATGTGCACTGTATGTTTTATTGTCACCTTTTCTATGTCTTATTGTCACCCTTCCGCAGAAAATATTTGTCATGCCAAACATGGACGACATTTGGCTTCCCATCATGCACTCTGCCATGGACGCGCGCTCCAACGCCAACTCGGACGCCTGGAAGGAGCCGTGCCCGTCGGGCGGCAAGGGCCCGGGCCCGGCCCTGAGCGAAATGTGAGAGAGCTGCTGTTTACAGTATTAAGGGAAGGACAGACGTCATGCCCTGGGCAATGTTAGAGGGGTCAGAGGTTGCGACCCACCCCCCAACCCCCCAACCCCCCTCCCTCCCCCACCGGTGCCACATTCCTACTGCTGCGGAGCGACCGGTTCAGCCATCCGAGTTCTGTTCTCTCTGAGGGAACAAGACTGAGGTGCCCCCCCCCCACAATCGATGAAGCGTACAAGAAGAAAAAAACCAACAAAACACACTTGCTGCTGTCATGGCCTGTATGTAGGACAAACAGACTTTGAAACGTATTCAATACTGTTTCGGGTAATGAAGGGGAAGAAAACAAGAGCTCTACCACTCCGGTCGATAGCGGAGCTCCTCGCTAATGCATTTACCCGCCACCTCACTTCCTGGGCGGAGCTGGAGTGGCAAACACACGGGTGATAATGGCACACATCCCTTCAGAAAAGAGAGGGGGAAAAGGTGATTAAGGAGTATTGACATTTGTCGTGGTAAACGCACTCTTCAAGGGCCTGTACTGCCTTTCGACCTGTACCAAATGCCTCAGAACGAAAATGCCTGAAAGTGCGTACCGTTCGTGAGACTGGGCAGCGCCCTCTGTCTGGCTGTATCGGTACTACCTGAACTTTCAGCAACTCGTACAAATGTCACGCTGTGAAGCTCGCCATTAGGGACATGCAGGAATTTTGCATTTGTGTGCGCCCTGTCTGCGCACGCTGCGTGTGCGTGTGAGTGTGAGAGAGGCGAGTGCATCTTGTTTGTCTGTGTGAGCTTGCAGCGCCCTCTGTCTACTTGTATTGGTACTACCTGAACTTTCACCATCCCGTACAAATGTTACGCTGCGAAGCTTGCCGGAACTTTGCATTCGCGTGTGCCCTGTCCGCACACGCTGCGTGCGTCTGTGCGTCTGTGTGTGTGTGTGTGTGTGTGAGAGAGGGAGGCATGTGTCTTGTTTATTGTCTGTGTGAGCTTTCGCATCCAGCGCACATTTGCTTTGAGAAACAGATTGTCAGCATCTCCCCACACAGCTGTGCTGCCTGGGCAATCTCAGCCAGTGCAAATGCAGGAGCAATGCAGGGAGCTTTCAGTACACAGCCTTGTGGGTGTTCAGTCTACTTAACGATAGGCTTGACCTTAAATAGAGACGCACAGCAAAAGTGCTCTAAGGAGTCGAAACGTGTGTCAATCGTAAAGTCTGTGTGTCCAAATTATGTTTATAGGGGCCTTTTTTATCGAATGTATGAATATTCCTTGGTAGTTTAAATGTTAATTATCTGAATGAAGATATTACTCAGCAGTATGAATCACAGAGGGGGTGACAGGGAAATTATTAGTTTGCCTCTGAGATTGAGATATCTGTGCATTTTTTTTGTATGAAGGTGTTTATATAGTTCTGAAATGGGAGTCAGGGTGGCTGTAAGTGCTCTCACACTGAAGTTTTGATGTTAATTTAAGATCATTTATGGTAGAGCCTCCCTTCATAGCATGTTCATAGATTTTTACATGGGTTAAATACAGAGTGATAAATGTTTCATAATTTTGCAGCCTGCAACTTTAAAAGAGCCATAACCACGAGATGTTAGCCATATTACGCAGTCGCTGCGACAGCGAGCCAGGAACGACAATATATGCTTTTGTCGTTTATTTTTTAAACTAAGCCAAATCATTCCTGTCACTCAAGAGTACCTTCAATTGTGGTAAACTCAAACTTTAATCGCTGCCCTCTACTGGTCATAAATAGAAATGGCCAATTGGGGAATCGGACGTTGTGATCGTACAGATTTGCAGGAGCGGTGCAGTGTGTTACCTGATCCTGCAGTATACGGATTACTGTGCTGAGGAAGAAAAGCCGCATTCAGCATTATAAACACAATAGTGTATCTCTGGCAAACTGAAAATGTATTTATGCTTTATACTGGAGCAGTGTGAGATGTATTTATTTTACCAAGTTAAACTTACATTTGCACACCGTTAACTTTCTCCTTGTTTACACGTGTTTCAAGTGTGGCGTGTTTCACGTCGCCATTGTTTTTCTTTTGTAATGGGGGGGACAAATGAAACAGCGTTGTACTTTAGGCACAGGTGCCTTTATGAACACTAGCATTCTATGTTCATTTCAAAGTGGCGGTCACATTAAATAAATCGGCGCCTCTTTGAATGTGTTTGAAGGAAATAATAAGAAAGTGTACTATGTTAATCGAACTTGTGGGATTTTTCTGTGGTGTTTTTCTTGCCATGTTATCTTTTCCGTTTTTATACGCTGTTGTCAAATCCGATGCCATTGCCATGCCCACGGCCGGTAGTGAAAATTCGCTATATTTTTGTGCTGAAGAAGTTACATTTTCTTACAGTAAAAAGCACCTGATTTTTTGTGTCAGTTGTGAAAACTATTAAAAGTGTTTTTCAGGAGGTGGTGTGTGTCAGGGGCTTCAAACGTATACCATTCCCTTACGTGCCCCGCAATATGAATTACAAGAACGCGGATAAAACAAAACCGAAGGATAATGGCCAGGAACTGCAGCACAAGCCTCTAAAGATGTCGATAAATTGCCAGTAAATTAATTTGGAGCACCCAGCTCTGGTGAACATGTGTGTGTCTGTTTGAGTTGTCCTCCATGAAAACTTGCAGACCCCATTTACATCTTCACTGTAATTTGATATGCCTTGATTTTACTGGATTTTTATGTGATATTGTTATATTGATGTGTTGAATTGTTATCTGGTCACCATACAAGCCTTGCCAAGATTTTCTTTACTTTTTTTTTTTAAACATATGGTGCAGAGGAAACCTTTAATATGGCTTCATTTATGAGTAATGAAACAGAACATAATACCTTTTTGCCTGTGTGCAATAACTACAACAGTTCAGAGGATGAAATGCACTGTGTTTACCAATATGGGGGATTATATCACGGTTGACTTATTGGGGAATAAAGGCTTGCTGTTTTAATAAAGCTTCACATTTCCCCTTGACTGGTTTGTTTCTGTTTTACTTGGGTTTACACAAGTCTGTGCCTTGCTGCAGTAGTGTACAAGGCATGGACATAGAGCTTGTGGGTGGAGGGTGTGACAACTTGTCTGCTAAAACAGCATACCAGAACAAGTGTCGAGATCATGTATGAATAAATACAAGGACAATCATAGCATTTCTTTGGAATGAACTAGAGCTTACTGTGCAAGGTAGAAGTATTTTAAGAGTAAACAGGATGTGCCATTCGCAATTTGAGATGCTGGCACGCAGCTGCATTTTTACTGCGTCACAAAGTTAAACACTGCAAGAAAAAAACTCTGCAGTTCATTGGGTGAGGAAGGGAGGTTCCATCATACTAGTACAATAGTATATACTAGGTAACGATCAAGGGCTGTTCTTGTAGTTCAGCATCACTCAACAGCCTTGCTTTACACATGGTCAGTGGGATGTGTTTTACTACAAAGTACATGGATCTTAAATCGTTGGAAACTATTATCCCAGAAGTAGTGGGAGGTTGTTACTTGCTTTTAAAAGAGCAGCTTGGGTGTGATGCCATGAAGCTCCAGTTATAACAAGCATTTATCTTGCACTGTAGCTTGGCCTATGGAGCCATAGGCAGGGCCCCACAGGTTCAAAGACAGTGCACACACGTGGTGCTCAAAAGGACGACAGGACTCAAATTAGGTTCAAGATTTTTTTTTTTTTATTTACATTCCTTTCATGTAAAAACTGGTCTTCTCCCAGGCAGCACTGAACTGGCAGCAGCTGGGACTCCACTCTTCAACCTCGCGGTCCATGGCAAGCATCCTTGAACGGGAAAACAGGAGACTGATTTGAAATCGCCAGCGGAGATGCGTGTGGCAAAGTAACCGCAAAGGTTACGTTACGTCAGTAACAAAAGTTGACTTCATTATTTCATTCAGAAGTCTAACGCGTTAGTAACATCATTCATAACATTGTGTAGCTATAAATTGGGAATATTAGGACGGCAAAGGTTTACCTGTGCCCGAAAACCGGCCTTCTGCTGCTCCACAAGCCCGTTCAGCGTGGACGACGACCACGTGCTACAGCACGGTTTGACCTGCAAGGGGAATTGGTCTGAAATCAGTTTAACGCGAAGACATTAAAGCGAAGGTTCCATTCCATGTCTGGTGCCATTTTGTACTAAAATGTACCACGGTGAACAATACTTACCAAGTAATGTTTAACCAACGATTCCGCACAAACACGGACATCTGCTCTCCTACGTAGGACTCCAAATCCGCATTGGTTGCTGGAATATCACTATCTTGACAAGATGACCCATACTGGCATTTGTTGTACAACTCCACATATTTCGTTACAGTATTTTGTATTCGCAGTAACGGTAAAATTACGAAATTACGAACAAGACAGCTCCTTCTGCTCTTCCCAAATGGCCGAATGTGTCCTCCCGTCTGCCTTTATACGGAAATTATTTCGCGTAGCACGTACTTCCGGTTAGTAGCGCGTACAGTATTCGTCACTTCCTTAGGCGTAGAAAATGTAGGTAGAAGTTTCCGGTGAGCGCTGATCTGAAGTCAGTTTTGCGTTTTTCTCCTTAATGGTTATGGTTAGGATTCGGGTAGAGTTAGCTGGTCCTGTACATAGATATATAAACGGTCCTGCATACGTAAAACTGCTCAACTGCTAGTTCAAACAGTTATATCCAAATATAAAGGACATATATTTACTTTTCTTAAAATGTATTTTTATTTAACCTTTATTTAACCAGAAAAGCCACATTGAGATTAAAAATCTATTTTTCAAGTGTGTCCTGGCCAAGACAGGCAGCAAGAAAAGAATACGTTGCAGACAAATAAAACATAAAACATAACAGAATCACACGTTTAAAAAAAAAAATATATATATATATATATATAAATAACATAAAATATATTTACAAGATTTATACAATTTATACTTAATATATATTAATACATTTAATATATTTTAAATGTATCAATATATACATTTTATATTATATAAATATTTTTCTCGTTAACATTTGAATTTGTATAAATTAATGATTTTGAATTTACTAAATGAAAATGTTTGAAATGTTTAAAATTAGTTTCATGTTAAAAATGACCCACATAAGAAAACAATGTTCCAGGTTTTCATCAAACAAATTATTATAACCAAAGTAGTGAATGAACTTTATATTTCTCCCTAGATCTTAAAAAGCTGGGTACTGCCCTGAGTAATGCTTTGCGTTAGTTATCTTAAAAAGTAACAATGATATAGTGGATGTAATTATAAAGTAATATCAGAATTCAGCCAATAGAGAAGCACATGCCACTTTAGCATGTAGGTGGTTGAAATGACGTGCAAAAATATTCATAAAGATGAAGGTGGAAATATATATAGAACTGTATTGCAATGGGAAATGTGTCATATGGCAAAATTAATAAAAGTCCAAAGGTATAGACAAAAAATCGAATTTCATAATATGTATGTATGGAAATTGTGTCCTTATTTGCATGTGCTAGCTTAATTGATAGTAAATAAAGAAGAATGAAAATAAAGAAATGTAAAACTGTGTAAGTTGCTCTGGATAAGAGGGTCTGCTAAAATGTAAATGTATGGGTGCTTTTACCGAGTAACATTTTTTACAGTACTTTTACTCGAGTAGAGATTTGGAGTACTTTTACTGCCCCTGAAACTCTCAAAACACGAGGAAAATCGATTTACTATCAAGACAACCTCCTCCCAGTCACAGCTTGTATGTAACGCCTTCAAGTAACTTCATAACTTTTCTATACGTGATGCAGGGACCAACAGGAGACGAGAGAAAATACTATTCTGATTGGGATTCTCCTCCCATTCGTTCCCTGTACTTTGACGTCACTCGATAGGCACCACCCACGACACGTGCACACGACCTGAGGAGGCATCTGAAGGAGTAGGAAGGGGAAAGTCATGGAGGTCCAAAGAACACACTGCACTGGAACACAAGTTTCTTCACGCAACAGTGCCTCAGTTTTTGAACCACACGTTTGAAACTATTAATTATTTCACTTTCTATGTGAAAGCCGCCCTGTGTACGTTGTAGTGTCGCTGTGAAGAGATGAACTGGACTGTCTGCAACCGGGTCCTTGCATGGTGCATTTTTACGTTGATTTCCTGCAGTGTGGACCCATTCAGAATGGTAAGTTACGTGAGGGTGCCAGCCAGCACGATGTGATCGTATTGTGATAGCAAGCAAATGTTAACAGAATCAATCACTTGGTGAGCTATATGCTGACTTGGAATGGAATAATGGAATAGTAGTGTAGTTAACCAACTTCACTAAGCTGTTAGCACGGAATGCCAAGTAGCTCGTCCATTTGATAAGTTGCTTGAACAAGCTAACAAGGATGCTAATTAAATTTGATTTATCAATGGGATCAAATTAAGTTATTTGCTAGCTACCACACACATGATGGATGCTTTAAAGCAAAGCAAGGTCGCCTAGGTGGGATATTATCGATAATGATCTACCTTCTAAATAACTAATTAGCTAGGCAGCCATATAGCTACCCATCGAGTCATGGTTGTAATGGGTAGCTAGCTTGGTAATTACAGTTGTTGTTACAGTCAGACTTTGTTCCAGACACTTAGCCAGCTAAGTCGCAAGCTTTCTATTACTGTATTCTCGTGAAACCACTGCCGGCTAGCCACTTCTTACGGTGGAATTGGTTGAAAGTAACGTTATAATTTCCCCCCCAAAGCCCAAATCAACTACTAGGTAGCTGTTAAATTAGTTTTGACGTAACTTAAATGGGTATACGTGAAACTAGTTATATCTGACTATTAAGTTTATATATTCATAGATTTTAAGCAACATAGTTAACCTAAGTCGTTATTTATACGATTTCCGATTATTAGATACGATGTATCTAATCATAATACAGGCTACCATATGGTGTAAAGTTCATCCGTGGTATTATCCGCAACAGAGCCGCATAGATGGATTAGTTTAGCCCTCCCCCATAGACCAGCCAGTAAATTGGCTATGAGCAGACAGTACGAGTCACTACATTAGCTATGGCTAAACCTCAGTATCCAGCAATTAGCTGTATGCTTAGAATGCAAATGGTAGTACTTAAGTACTGTAACGTCGTAAAATAGTTTGGCCTGCTCAGCACGTGTACGTGTGGCACGCACCGATCATTCTGTTTATTTACCATCTTGCCTATAGCTTATTCTACGGTTGTGAAGTTGTTTCTAATGGCATTTAATTCAAGTACGTCTTTGCATTATAATTTAGTGCGCTCGGGATAACTGTTCGACAGAGTCACACTACAGAATTCGGAGATTCTGATGAAAACTTGTTATTGTAATTCCTTATTTTGTATTAGCCTACTGTATATATTTTTTAAATCTGCCTAATTTACCTACTAAGTATGGAGGCTAAATTCCATATCACAATTTCTTTCTCCCAAAGAATGCAGGCATAAAGGTTCAACTCTGTTTACATTTCACCTCATAACTACTTAGCTAGGATTAAAAACTGCAGATATGTAAATAAAAAAAGAAAAGAAGACCAGTCGAGACAAAGAACACATGAGTAAGGAGTATTTTCAGTTTGCCAAGGATATTTTCAACGATTAAACATTCCCTCCTGGTTGGTTTTTAGAAATGTATCCACATAGAGGTCATTAGTGCAATTGGTTGTTGATTTTACATTTTTGAGGGGGTTTGGGGGGGGTTATATCACAAACCAAGGACCACTGATATGGACATGGCACACACAGTAGAAATAGATGTTCTTTGTGACAGCCCTTAAAACATAGCCTGCCACAAGGAACAATGCTGAGACTGTCATTGTGTGTTAAGAGAGGGAATGACGTAGAGACTCGCTGTGTGCCAACACAAATAATTAAATTGAGACTGTCACTGTGAGCTGACAGAGGGAAAGAATCTGAGCCACCATGTGATAACATAAGCCAGCTTGCTAGCCATTTCACAGAAAGAGGTAGCCAAGGTTTGCCAAGTTCACACGTGTAGCTAACTTGCTGAGAACTGAGAATGTGCAAAATGTCCTACATTTACACCAGCATTACCAGAGAAAGTTACCCAAGGAGAATTTCACAACCAAAATGTAAACGAGTCTAGTCTCCGAAAGAACTGAATGGAAATCTCTGTCACCACATTAAAGGTTTCCATCATTGAATTGTCATATTTTAAATTCAGTCATTATTCTATGCCTCCTCTGACAAATAGAGCAATATTATGTAATTGGAGCGCCTGCGATTTGTGATTAGAAACCAGGTATAAGTTCAAGCAGTATTCTCAAGAATTTGAACGCTAAAAAGTGCTTGGTCAACAAACAAATTCTGTCGAAGAAATTGTACAGTCACTATGTCCCAAACATGTTGCCTTAAGTCAGCCGTGCTTAATGCAGGCTAGGTTTCACAGGGATGGCTGAACCGCCTCTGCCCCTTCCTCAGTTCTGTTTCGGTTCCCTCGTGTGCTTCCCGTTCTGTGTTCTTAGATTTTTGCAGCTGCGGCTGGCCTTTTGGGGGACCTTGTGCGACCTCGTGCGACCTCGGTATCAAATATTGTTTGGCTCTGTGGAAGCCAATCTCCACTGTTAGTTTTGCCCTTTTGTCCCACCTGAACATTTCATTTTTAAATTAATTGTCACATCCATACCCACTGGCTAAAGTAGCTGTCAGAACGCACTCTCAGTCCTTATTGGGGATCTAGCCATATACGAAAACGCCCCCAGATACAAACAAGCCACTGTTTTTTCTCTTTACTGCGTCTGACAGAAGCAGAACTTCAAAGAAAAAAAGCTTTGGTTACTGTTGAAGGCCATTTTAGTCTTTGTCTGTAAAGGCCTGGGACTCCAATGCCAAGTACAAAGGCCTGGGCGTGTTTGTGCACACATGCTGTAACATTAACTGATGACCTGTTTTCTGGTGCTTCGTGAGAAGACATTGCCTCACCATTGGGGTCAGAACCTGTCAAAGTAGTGTTTTGCCCAATTCTGGTAGATTGTGCAGTGGGGTTATGCAACGTATGGCTAGTTTAGCCTGTTAGCCTAAATTTCTTTACATTTACATTTATATTTTAGGCATTTAGCAGACGCTCTTATCCAGAGCGACTTACAGTTTACATTTCTTTACATACAATCCATTTGCTGCTAGGTTTTTACTCTGGTTTTTAAATATATTTATTATCCAGTATGTTGTTATGTCCTGTATGTCTTGTGTGTTCTTTCACTCCTGTACCATTGTTGCTGTGACAAACCAAATTTCCCCCCCCCCGGGATTAATAAAGGCTATTCTATTCTATTCTATTCTATTTATACAGCTGGATATTTTACTGAAGCAATTCAGGTTAAGCACCTTGCTCAAGGGTACAACAGCAGTGCCCCCACCTGGGAATCGAACCTGCAACCTCTGAGTTACAAGCCCAGCTCCCTAACTGCCCTAAATGCATTACAACATTAAAAAATCAGAGGAGGGAGTCCACAGCACCACCAGATGAAACCAAATACACTTAGTCAGCCTGGGTGGCTTGTGTGTGCATTGCTGGGGGGGGTCTCATCCAAACACATAACACCTGTTACTACACTGTAGATTGTGTGTAGCTGGCAGGTGTTTGAGATGTTTGCATCTGAAAGTGATAAGTGGCATCATGCTACTCTCGGATTCATGTGTGCTATTTTAGATGATAACGGTTGCTTGCTTTGCCTCAGATCCAGGTGTGCTCTTCTCTGGGAGCTGAAGGCTCAGTTTTATGTGTCGAGGTGCGCTCCAAGGCATGGTGAAGTGGGAATAGCCACAGATGGGTCGTGTTGACTCAAGCTCCACAGGATAGACCTTGTGGTCAGTTGTAGCAGAGCTGAGCTAAGGAGAGACGAGGCTGGCGACTCAAAACAAGAGAGAGACTCCGCTTCTAAATGAACCTGAGTGTGGATTGGCTGCAGATCTGTACACGAGGGCTGCCCAGGTCATGTTTTCTTTGAATTCCTTTCAGATTGACACAGAGGTCAGACCCTGCATATCCCTGGGGTGAGGGGGTCAGTATTTTGCAACCCCCACCCCCCCAACCTAACCACCCACCCTTTCAGTGTTCCAGACCCAGCGTCCTACCCTGGAAAATAAGGCCTGTGTTTCCCAAGTGATTTTCTGACTGAGTGTTTCCCACAAGCACTGCTGTTGCCATCATTTTATGGCATTTTCATTTGCAAAATTTTGCCACAGATGAGGTTTCTCTATTCGATCCCAACCAATTTAGTACAGGCGGCAACTTTTTTTTTCTGGTCCTGTGTTTGTGTTTCAGGGTTGTCGTGTGTGCGTGCATATGTGCGTGTGTGTGTTTGTCTCAGGGTTGTTGTGTTTGTGTCTCAGGGTTGTTGCAGGGCGAGTGGTGCGTCTCTGGCTGAATCCCTGCTGTTTGTGTCCACACTGGACGGGAACCTACATGCTGTCAGCAGGAAGTCTGGATCCATCAAGTGGACCCTGAAGGAAGGTAAGGAGCAGGGGAAGAGAGAGGATGATGAGACCGAGAGAGACAGAGAGGGTTTTGCTGGTCTGCATAGTTTGTCAAAGAGCTTTCTGTGTTCAGAGTACTGTGTTCAGATCACAGTCCTCCAAATTGTGTTCTGCTGGCCACTGCTTCTTTTCTCTCTGGAGCCCACCAGCTGAGATGCGCAGTCGTTATGTTGGAGGTGTACACTGCTGGCACGGGCAGACTGCAGACGCCCAATCGACAGGGAGGTGGCTCTTACATGATGAGACAAGGACGGACAGTCCCTCTGAATGTAATCCTTCCTCCCAGCCCAAAACGTCCAACAGCATCATCTGTACAAAAATATGAGCTATTCTACTGAGTAGCATTGATCACCTGTAGCACGAAGCAAGTTGATGAAGGAATATTTATGGCCCTGCACATGTAATTGTGAGAGTATGGCAGTTGATGATGTAACCCAGTTTTTGAACCCCCCCTGAAGTCTGGCAGAAATTCCCACCTTACCAGAAAGTTTCACAAGCACAGCAGTGGCTTCCCTGATGCACGTGTCGTTAATCATTAACCGTAATCGTTAACCGAAAGCAAGCAACAAAAATAGCCTGGCGATCAAAGTCGACTGCGCCGGCCTGGGTTAAATTGACCGGCGTTAACGTGGCGCTCTTTCTAATCAAGACGTGAGCCAAAGGCCAGTGGCTTCTGTTCTTACCACCACCACCACCAACAACAACTAAGGGGCTGCCAGATGCCACCCGTCACACACAGCCCGGCCCCTCCCCGCCTCAGGGTGTTATCCAGATTCCCGGGCGGGGCACAAGGGTGTCGCTGGCCTGCACTCTGACCGTCTCCCACGCCCGTGAGCCAAAGTGGAACCAAAAGCTCAGCGGGGTCGCTTTGGCTTTTTTGTTGTTGTTTATTTCACAGATAATCACAGTTGTAATATTCCTCTGTTAGGGTTGCCAGGTTGATATTCACAGTTGTAATATGTCTCTGTTAGGGTTGCCAGGTTGAGAATTACTGCCTTTTCTCCCCCATTCAGATCCTGTGCTTCAGATGGCCACTCACCTGTCAGAGTAAGTCTTGTCAAGTTCCTGATGCATTTGCACAGAGGAGCCTGAGATGCTCTGAGCATGTGCGCCTGACATTAATTCCACCTTAACACCCAGTGCTCAGTGCGTTATTGCAGTAACACAAAGTAATGAACTCAATGTGTGTGTTTGGGGTCAGCCTTGCACTTCTATGCATAAATGAATGAACCCAATGTGTGTGTGTCTGTGTGTCTGTGTGTCTTTGTGTGTGTTGGCGTGTCTCTCTTTGTGTGTGTGTGCGCGTGCATGCGTGTCTGTGCGTGCGTGTGTGTCTGTGTGTGTGCATGTGTTTGTCCAGGCCTGCGTTTCTCCCAGATCCCAGTGACGGCAGCCTTTACTCTCTGGGAGGGAAGAACGGCGAGGGACTGATGGTGAGAAACCACAACCATGTCTAAAATATCGACAATTTTAACACCAGAAAGCATCACTCATTGTGCTCCTTTAAATGTGTACGCGTTGTGTCTCATAATCCACACGGCTCACACGCCCCCCACACAGGCCGTTACCGCAGAAACTGCCCTTCACGATCCCCGAGCTGGTCCAGGCCTCTCCCCGCCGCAGCTCTGATGGGATTCTCTACATGGGTAAGAACCGTGTCCACTCCTGGAAGTGTGTCTACAATCAAGTCTGTTTGAAAAGACAATGACATGTCATTAACCTGGTGAAATATTGTACATGTAATGACTGTGTGTGTCTGTGTGTCTGTGTGTCTGTGTGTCTGTGTGTCTGTGTGTCTGTGTGTGTGTGTGTGTGTGTGTGTGTGTGTGTGCGCTCTCCAGGTAAGAAGCAGGACCTGTGGTATGTGGTGGACCTGTTGACAGGAGAGAAGCAGCAGATGTTGACTTCCTCATTGGCAGAGGCGCTCTATCCGTCATCCTCTCTCCTCTACCTGGGCCGCACAGGTAACCCCGTCTCCTCGCCCCCCCGCCCTGTCCCCCAGGTTATAGGCGCCGAGCATAACCATAGACCGGTCTGTCAGCTCCCTCCTGTGAGATAAACAATCGTCCCACAGCATGAGAGAGACAACACAGCCTCTCCAGTTTCCTCCGTTAGGGAGAATAACCTGTTTCACAAACAGTACAGCCCCCTCTGAACCGCCCCCCACACTCACACTGAGGGAACCCCTGCACCCCTGAGTGTCTTTAAGTAAATCGGGCATTACCAGCACTAGGAAAAATAGCCGCAGTCCTGAGTGACTTGTTTTGTTCTCACTTGTTCTCCTCATTAATTGAGAGGTTTGGCCCGTGGAGACATTCAGGAGGAGATATTCAGTACTAGCGTGATGAGGTATTAGGGTGACTTCAAAGGGGGAGGGGGATTGCTGCTGGCTGATGATGATGATGTTGTTGTTGAGTGGGGACTGCCCCGTATGATTCGGGACATCCGGTCACCCTATGAGGCTGTTGTCCTATTACCCCTCAGAATACACCATCACCATGTACGACACCAAGAACGGAGAGCTGCGCTGGAACGCCACCTACTCCCACTACGCCTCCACTCTGCCCGACGACCACCCCAGACACAGTGAGCAGCGGACTCCCAGTGAACCAATATAATAATATTGATAGTAGAATATTCGCTCACGCAATAAGTTACACAGATATAACAGGTTTAGGTGCACAGGTATTTCCTGGGACAAGGAATGCCCCAATGCTTAGGGTTTTGAGCCGTTCCCGGTGTTACTAGGTGCAGGTTAGTGTGCTGAGCTGAAGCTGCCTATTGGTGGTGTACTGACCTGCTTTTAGTAAAAATCTGGACTGGCTCCAATGACCAGTACGTCTGTCTGTCTGTTGCCCCCATTGCATATAGCCGTTTGTGTACCTTCAAGTACGTCTGCGGTGCGCTCTTTGGGACCGCGCTAACTGGCTGTCCTGCGCGCGGCTGTCCCGTCCAACAGAGACGGCGCACTTTGCGTCCAGCGGGGACGGGCTGGTGGTGACGGTGGACACCGAGTCTGGGGACGTTCAGTGGGCGCAGGACTACGGCTCGCCTGTGGCGGCCGTATACGTCTGGCAGCGGGAGGGGCTTCGCAAGGTCGCGCACACCAACGTCGCTTTGGAGACGCTGCGCCACCTCGCCTTCGCGCCCGGCGAGGCGGGCGCGTCGCGCGGTGGAGGTACCCGCTCTCGCGGGGGGGCAAACCCAGGAATGAGCTGACGTAAGGGCCCTTTTGATGGTTTTGTTTGCAGTGCTGTTGGTTTGTTGTGTTTGTGTGTTGGCTTTTTGTGCCATTATGCCGCATTACTGCAACGTTGGCGTTTGCGTTGTGATGTTGCATCGTTGTGTTAGCGTTGTGCTGCTGTAACGCGGTGTTGTGCTGTTTTACTGTTGTAGTATTGCGCTGGCTGTCCTTTTTGTGTTTTGTGTACTGTTGCGCTGGTGTTTTTGTGTTTTGCTCTCTTGTATCGATGTGCTGGTCTTGTGTTGTGGTGTTTGTGTGTCCTGGGCCATGCCGTTGTGTAGAGGAGCTCGTAGCTCTGCAGCAGCAGGAGGCACTGTGCTCCACAGCGTTGTAGCGCAGTGGCGTGTTGGGACAGGTCACAGGAGCACTGGCCCGTGCACTGAATACATCTCATCCTTGTGTTCCTCCAGGCCCACGCTCTACGTGGGGAAGTGTTCCGCTGGCCTGTACGCGTCGCCCTCGTTGGTGCACGATGGCGTCACAGTCGCGGTGAGTCAGAGCAGTCCAACATGGGCTGTGAAGGACCCCGGGTGGGTCAACATTAGATTTATAATCCAAAACGCACATCGGGTTACATTGCCCTCCTCTCTGCCCCGTCTGAGTCACTGCGACCCTGTCCCGGTGCAGATCGGCCAGTCATCGAGGCCGTCTGTCTCCATGGCGCTGCTGCAGAGAATCATGGGATTGTTTGTACTGTCTGTGTATTAACGCGCTAGCCTGTTCCAAAAGACGCAGTCTGCCACCAGGCGTTAGGCTGTAAGCTGTTATCATTGTGTGCAAGTTTTTTCTTTAAATAATTTATATTTTATTATTATTTGTTTTATGATTTTTTTTCCTGTTTTTCTCCCAATTCTCTCTGTTTCTTTAAATTCAGCCTCCCCCACAAGCCTGTCGCTCGTCCTGGGAGGCGAGCCAGTTTTTCTCGTACAGGGACGCCTTTCACACTTCGCTCACCCCCCCTCTGGGGCGGTCAGCCAATCGCCACCCCCGATGGGGCTGGCGCAGCCGGGTTTTGAACCGTTGCTGCATGGGGCAACTTTGACCGTTACGCCACCCGAGGCCCCCCTGTTTAAAGAATTTTAAATGAATTGAGTTGAATTAAATGAATTTGTGTTGTCTGTCAGGGAACTCTAGAGAAAAGTATGTGTGTGTGTATGTGTAACATATCATTTAGCAGACGCTTTTATCCAAAACGACTTTGTAACACTTCCCAGTGTTACAGGTATGGTACGCAGCTGCCTACAATGATGTCTATCGCTGTATTACTGCACTGATCTCTTGCGCCACTATGATTCTTCCTACCATGTATTTATGCACATCTTGTAAGTCGCTCTGGATAAGAACGTCTGCTAAATGCTTAAAATGTCAAATGTAATGTAAAATGACGCACCGTAGTGAATGCATATATTTTTCATGATATATGGTCCCATGTAAGCACCTCATTGTGACTGTGATGGTTATGTGTGTGTGAGTGTGTGTGGAACCTCATTGACAGTGATGTGTGTGTGTGTGTGTGTGATGTAGCCACAGGGCAGCTCCTTCCCCCTGCTGGAGGGTCCTAGCAGCGCAGAGTTCGCCATCGGGGAGGATAGAGAGTGCATGATCTCCCCCGACACAAATCTCAGACTCACCGCTGCCCCGAAGGAGCCATCCCGCGTCAACTTCATCAGCAACCGCTGGCTCCTAATAGGTAACCGTAGCAACCTGCATCAACTTCCATCAGGAACCACTGGCTCCTAATGGGTAACCGTAGCAACCTGCATCAACTTCCATCAGGAACCACTGGCTCCTAATAGGTAACCATAGCAACCTGCATTAACGTCTACCAGGAACCACTGGCTCCTAATGGGTAACCATAGCAACCTGCTTCAACTTCCATCAGCAACCACTGGCTCCTAATAGGTAACCATAGCAACCTGCATTAACTTCCATCAGGAACCACTGGCTCCTAATGGGTAACCATAGCAACCTGCATCAACTTCCATCAGGAACCACTGGCTCCTAATGGGTAACCATAGCAACCTGCATCAACTTCCATCAGGAGCCACTGGCTCCTAATGGGTAACCATAGCAACCTGCATCAACTTCCATCAGGAGCCACTGGCTCCTAATGGGTAACCATAGCAACCTGCATCAACTTCCATCAGGAACCACTGGCTCCTAATGGGTAACCATAGCAACCTGCATCAACTTCCATCAGGAGCCAGTGGCTCCTAATAAGTAACCATAGCAACCTGCATCAACTTCATCAGGAACCACTGTCTCTGAATAGGTAACCACCCCCTGGCTGCTCAACTCTCTGGAGAAATTTTGCCCTGTATTAGATGTTTATGAGAAGTATTGCATCAGGCGGCGCTGCTTTAGAGAATGTGTCCATTGAGTGTGTGACTGGCTCATTTTATGAATCTCAGGATTTCCACCATTTATACTGAGGTAAAGGACCCGCAGTTTAACGGTTATTAATTGCTATGAATGTGTGGTCAACGTGTCTTTATGACTGGACAAGGTGATTAAATGACCTGTGCCCTGACAGCAGAAGTTTGGGTTAAAACTCTGGCCTATGGCTGGCCCCACTTCTGGACATAATCTGTTTTTTTAAGAACCAATGGAATGAATTACGATTCCAAGTCCTATGATAAAATGCAGTAGTTAGACTATGTAAATTAAAGTTTTACTGACAGTTTGGTTGGATATCCACTTGGGGGCAGCATTGGTTGATTAATTCTGTCATTCATTCAGCCTAGTTATCGCATTACCACACAGAACCAAGCTAGAACAACTCCATCACACTACCTAATACAAGAAGTACCATGGGTAGAGTAATGGGACTAATGCTATCATTATTGATTCTTTGTTTTTCTCAAAATGAGTCGATTGTGAGAATCAGCTGGATGGAATTGGGAATTAATTGATTCAGATCGGATCGTGCATGTGTCATGTGAGGTCGTGACGATGTTGTTCTCCCCCAGGCCACCACGAGACTCCCCCCGACGCCCACACCAGCATTCTGGAGAGGTTCCCCGAGATCATCCCCCGCCCCCAGGTCAACATCATCTCACCCAACACTGAGCCTGCTGGACACGCACATGTATGTACAGTGGCGATAAAAAGTTTGTGAACCCTTTAGAATTTTCTGTGTTTCTGCATAAATTTGATGTAAAATGTCCTGCAAATAGATAAAGAGAACCCAGTTAAACAAATAACACAAAGCATGATACTTTTTCATTTATTTATTGAACAAAATGATCCAACATTAAATGTCTTTGTCGGAAAACGTATGTGAACATTTGCTTTCAGTAACTGGTCTGACCCCCTTGAGCAGCAATGACTTCAACCAAACATTTCCGGTAACTGTTGATCAGTCCCGCACATCAGCTTGGAGGAATTTTGGCCCATTCCTCCTTAGAGAACTTCTTCAACTCAGTTATGTTGGTGGGCTTCCTGGCATGAACTCCTCGCTTCAGGTCCTGCCACAACATTTCTATTTGATTAAGGTCTGGACTTTGACTCGGCCATTCCAAAACACGAAATTTCTTCTGCTTCAACCATTGTTTGGTAGACTGACTTTTGTGTTTAGGGTCGTTGTCTTGCTGCATGACCCACCTTCTGTTGAGCAATGGTTTTGTAACCTTTTCTTTTTCTGAGGTCCTCATAAATATCCTTTGATCGAGGCATGGCACGCTTCCACAAACCTTTGTGGTGAAGACCAGACTTTGATAGTGAAGACCCAGGTTTATGTTTTTTTACATAGGGCAGGGCCACCCAAACTCACTCCTGATGGTCATCCCATTGATTGAAACACCTGACTTTAATTACCCCCTTAATTAAACTGACAATTCTAGAGGTTCGCATACTTTTTCCAACAAAGCATTTTGCTCAGTAAATTAGTTTTTTTGTGTTATTCGTTTAATCGGGTTCTCTTCATCTTTTAGAAGGATGAAGATTTGATCACATTTTAGGTCAACTTTATGCAGAAAATGCAGACAATTCTGACCGCTTCACAAACTTTTTGCCACTGTATGTGTCCTTCTGTGTATGTGTGCACGTGTATGTGGCGTGTTTGTGTTTGTGCGTGCATGCATGTGCGCACGTGTGTGGGTGTGTATGTGTGTGTGTGCAGGAGTGTGCATATATGCCACAACGCTGGCCCAGCTGAGCAGTGATGGTGAAGTGACCGTTCTCCTCTCCTCTCTGTGGTTCAGAAGGTAAATGAGAGGGACTGGGAGGACAGCACCCCCCTGCCCCCACTCAGCTCTGTCCAGGAGGGGCGGAGTCGGGCGGAGCGCACAGAGGCTCCTGTGGACTCCATGCTGAAGGACATGGCCTCCATCATCTTCAGCACCTTCCTGCTGGCGGGCTGGGTGGCCTTTATCATCATATACCCCAAGGTGAGTCTTTCAGACGTTTACCTGTCTGGCCTCATCATCAAAAACCCCAAGGTGACCCTTTCAAACGTTTACCTGTCTGGCCTTTGTCAACATGTACCTTAAGGTCACCACTTATAACAGGGAGAAGTCAAGAGAGCGCTCATGCTGGCTCTGCCGTCTGTGTTAGCATAATGGTTAGGGAGCTGGGCTTGTAACGCAAAGGTTGCAGGTTCGATCCCAGGTGGGGCACTGCCGTTGTACCCTTGAGCAAGGTACTTAACCTGGATTGCTTCAGTAAAATATCCAGCTGTATAAATGGATGTAAAGAAATGTAAGTCGCTCTGGATAAGAGCGTCTGCTAAATGCCTGTAATGTAATGTAATGTAATGTGTGTCCGTCCATCCATCCATCCATCCATCCATCCATCCGTGCGTGTGTCCGTTCCCCAGAGCGTGAATACCCAGCAGCACCGGCGGTTCCAGCAGCAATTGGAGGAGAAGCTGGACCTCCTGCAGAAGCGCCAGCTACTGTTCCGGACCCCGCCCGACCCGCACCCGGACCCCACAGACAGCTCCAACCACAGCAGCTCCAACCTCACACCCCATGCCTCCAACCACTCCAGCCTGTCCGCCTGTGAGAATTTCAGCTCCGCCCCCGAGCATGAGGAGGGAGGTACTGCCCCCTGCTGTCCCCGGAGAGAAACTGCAGCAGCGATGCGCATACTTCAGAGGTGCCCAAGTTCGGCCCTGCAGATCTACTGGGTGTGCTGGCTTTTGTTCCAGCCCAGCACTAACACACTGGATTTCATTCATCGACTGCTCATCAATACAATTAATATTTGAGTCAGGTGTGTTTGTGAAAAGCTGGAACAAAAGCATGCACACACCCAGTAGAGCTCCAGGACCGAACCTGGATACCCCCGTTGTACTGAGTGTGCAAGCATCAATAGCTCTATCATGTCATTATGGAGCTTTTCTCTCTGTTAACTGTTACTTCTAGAATCGTATAGACAAATGAGAGACTATAGTCTCTCGGCTCGCGTAGTGTGGCTCTATACGTGTTGCTATCTCTATATGAGATGCAGACGTGCCTTTGGCCTGTGTAAAGCCTAGCAAGGATACAGTTGCGTATCTTGCAACGGCACTAATGTATAGGCGAGTGACTACGGAGTGCAACGTTCTATGTGTGTGTGTTAACTTTAATCTTAAAACCACAACGTGTAACTGCAGTTTAGATTAATGAGAGATGCTTTGGTATGAAAATGTTTATTTGCCGGACTTGCATAAAAACATCAAACAGAATTGCGTAACGTAAGAATACAAAAACGGCTATACGCGAATGTTGCGCAGGAGGTCGTAGTACGAATCTCCTCGAAGTATGCCACTTTTCCACCTATATCCCCACACATCACAGGAAACCATAAAACACCAAATAAGGACGCAATCACTGAAAAACGGAACCACTTCCTGCGCTGTTTCTGTACGCGCATCACACCGCCAGTCTCACAGACGGCCGCTGACCGCAGATCATTTGCATTTGCACCGTTCACTTTTGAACGGTGTTCTGAGATCTTTAGTAAGCGCCACCCGTACCACATCATCAATGACACCAACCCACTGCTCATGACATCAGCTCTCCAACAATACCAAACATGATTACACTGTACATGTAAATGATGAAGTTACAGTATAACACATTCAACTCGTGGTCTGTTTTGCTGAGACAGCAGGATCAGTGTGGGGGCTGTGAGACATCCGGGGCAATACCATTGTTCTCGCCTGTTGGCTCCCTGCTGGCAACATCAACATAGTTCACACTCTTTGGGGTTACTTCAGGGCATAGTTCTGTGAACTGCCCTACATGCCCTTCTGGAAAGTCACAGAATGATCTGTGCCGCAGCACGTGTACTGCTCTTAATGGAGCGAACACAACTAAAGGTTAGCCTTATTGTGCTCGTTCTTTTTCCATCAACAGGGTTGGTCAACACGGGGGGTTTCAGAGAAAGACACACTGTTGATCTGATGACATGATGTTGATCGTTCACAATTGCACAGGCCAGCCAGCTTGCATAGCATAGCAGGCTAACACAATATGGCTGCTGCTGCCACACAGAGAAAGAAGAAAGACTATTAAGGTTTTTTTGAGACTATTGAGTCTTTTGATGCTCAGTATTTATTCTGTACTTCCTGTATAACTCTACTCCCTGCCTTGTTCTTCTCTGAGTTCAAAAACATCTTGTAGGTCGCTCTGGATAAGAACATCTGCTAAATGCTTAAAATGTAAAAAATGTAAAAACACCTTAAGCAAACATTTACTGAACGCGAAAATGTCATCGCGCGCTTTTTAAAGTGATGCTGTTTTGAATTTGTCGACACACAACTTCCCGTTCGGTTTTTGAGTCTTGTCTTTGTTTCTGCTGTTTGTTCAGGAGAAGGGTCTGATGTGGTCACTGTGGGGAAGATAACGTTCAGCACCAAACACGTGTTGGGACATGGTGCGGAGGGAACTACAGTGTTCAGGTGAGAACACCCACAGCCTCAAAACATCATGCCCTGTAAATGGTTCCTTTATTTTGGAGTTGCACAGGGTTAGTTGCAAAGAAACCTTGCTTCTTGTGGATCTGCAAAGTGGTTGCGGAGCTCCCAGAATGCATCGGGTGACCTGATATGACCTGTCTTTCTGTACAAAGTCCTGTTCAGCAATAGATATGAATGAATTTGGCAACATTCATGTATCCCCGTGATGTAGGGGCGAGTTTGATAACCGTCCCGTGGCGGTGAAGAGGATTCTCCCAGAGTGCTTCAGCTTCGCCGACCGTGAGGTGCGGCTGCTGTGTGAATCCGATGAGCACCCCAACGTCATCCGGTACTTCTGCACCGAGAAGGACCGGCAGTTCCAGTACATTGCCATCGAGTTGTGCACCGCCACACTGCGGGAGGTACTCACTACCCACGTGCTCAGGCCTCATCAGTAGACCTGTGTGTTTGGTACTGAGAGGAACGTAACCCTGTGTGTTTGGTATTGAGAGGACCGTAACCCTGTGGTTAGATATTGAGCAGACCGTATCCCCCTGTGTCTCTTTGGTCTCTCAGTATGTGGAGCAGAGGGATTTTGAGCGGCACGGCCTGGAACCAGTCGGTCTCCTGCAGCAGACCATGTCTGGACTGGCACACCTGCATTCCTTGAACATCGGTAACAACGCCCTCTCCTTCACCGCACCTGGATGTTTGAATGTGACTCATTTAGCTATGAGTCAATTTGAATACCAAATCTTATCTCGGAGGCCAGTGAAACGTGAATGATAAAGAGCCATTGAGTTCCTGCTGTGAGCATTGTGTTCCTCCCCCCTCCTCCTCAGTGCACAGAGACCTGAAACCACACAACATCCTGGTGTCGATGCGCAATGCCCAGGGCCGGGTCAGGGCCATGATCTCGGACTTTGGCCTGTGTAAGAAGCTGGCATTGGGGAGGCACAGCTACAGCAGGAGGTCTGGGGTTCCCGGCACAGAGGGCTGGATTGCCCCCGAGGTCCTGAGCGAGGACAGCATACTCAACCCCGTGAGTCCGTACTAATCACAGACCACTGTACCACTCAACCCCGTGAGTCCGTACTAATCACAGACCACTGTACCACTCAACCCCGTGAGTCCGTACTAATCACAGACCACTGTACCACTCAACCCCGTGAGTCCGTACTAATCACAGGCCACTGTACCACTCAACCCCGTGAGTCCGTACTAATCACAGACCACTGTACCACTCAACCCCGTGAGTCCGTACTAATCACAGACCACTGTACCACTCAACCCCGTGAGTCCGTACTAATCACAGACCACTGTACCACTCAACCCCGTGAGTCCGTACTAATCACAGACCACTGTACCACTCAACCCCGTGAGTCCGTACTAATCACAGACCACTGTACCACTCAACCCTGTGAGTCCGTACTAATCACAGACCACTGTACCACTCAACCCCGTGAGTCCGTACTAATCACAGACCACTGTACCACTCAACCCCGTGAGTCCGTACTAATCACAGACCACTGTACCACTCAACCCTGTGAGTCCGTACTAATCACAGACCACTGTACCACTCAACCCCGTGAGTCCGTACTAATCACAGACCACTGTACCCTATGAATAAGGACTAATCACAGATATCACTGTACAACTCAACGCAACCCTGAGTCAATCCCAATTACGATAAACATATTCATGCTGCCTTTTCCCAGTGAAATATCTTGATGTGCACTTCTTCATTGAAAGCGTATGTTTAGCATATAGGAGCCACCTCCCAACTGGAGCACAGACCACCACTATATGCACACACTCTGCACAAAATGTTTCACTTTGTTAAGAGTGCGTGTATGTGTACACGGATCCCGATACTCTTGATTAACTCTCAACGTGGTCCGCTTGTGTTCCGAGTTCTGCGTGGCATCATTTCGTCCTGTGTGACGGGAGCCCCAATGTCTGCCATTTCACAGACCTGCACTGTGGACATCTTCTCGGCAGGCTGTGTCTTCTACTACGTGGTGTCCCAGGGCAGCCACCCCTTTGGAAAGTCCCTGCAGCGGCAGGCTAACATCCTGCTGGGAGCTTACAGCCTGGATCATCTGCAGCCAGACAAACACGGTGAGAACACCACTCGTCTACTGCCGGACAAACACGGTGAGAACACCACTCGTCTACTGCCGGACAAACACGGTGAGAACACCACTCGTCTACAGCCGGACAAACACGGTGAGAACACCACTCGTCTACAGCCAGACAAACATGGTGAGAGCACCACTCGTCTACAGCCAGACAAACACGGTGAGAACACCACTCGTCTACTGCCGGAAAAACACGGTGAGAAGATCGACTTAAACCAGAGCAGAGCAGTTAAATCTGCAGGTTTAGTGTACACGTGATGCTCTTGTATGGCCCTGAATTAGAGGTGAAAGAAGGTGTGCCTAAAGAACAGGTGAGGGCGCAGCTGAGGAACATGTGACTGTGTCCCACGCAGAAGACCTGGTCGCCGCACACCTGATCGGGCAGATGCTGAGCGCGGAGCCCCACGAGAGGCCGCCGGCGGAGAGCGTGCTGAAGCACCCGTTTTTCTGGAGCCTCGAGAAACAGCTGCACTTCTTCCAGGTCCTCCACGATCACCGAACACCTCGTGTCAGATCCCCAGTGTAAAAGCTGCATGACTCTCCCGGGTCCCCCCACTGCCACTGAAACACTCCGGTAGCAAGCGGTGGCCCGGGGAACCCTGCCCCATCCCTGGTCCTGGAGAGCCACGAGGTCTGATGGCTTCTTTTGTCGTTACTCGTCACTGAATTGATCAATTAATGTGGTCGATCGCACAGTTGACTTACTCCGCCTGGTTTTGTGGGTCTGGATTGGTTGCTGGTTTTTATGGTGGAGAAAAAAAACGCAGACCCACGTGATTCCCCAGGACCAGGTGTCCCTGGTGTGAGGTATGAAGGTTCTCCTCTGTTCCCCTGTGTGTTGTTCTCACTGTGCTGTGTGTCCCCCTCCCCCCGCTCCACCGTAGGATGTCAGTGATCGGATTGAGAAGGAGGCCCTGGACGGGCCCGTCGTCCGGCAGCTGGAGAGAGGGGGGCGGGCGGTGGTGAAGGGGGACTGGCGGAAGAACATCACCGTCCCGCTGCAGACAGGCAAGGCGCCCGCCTTTCAGCTGTAATGCGGCACTCCACCGTTACAGTCCTCCACCTGGGTCTCGATGGAGACCTATTCTAAATGCCTGTGCACAGCAGAATCTCGCAATTCAGGGATCTGCATTATGATTTTTACGTTTTACATTTTTACATTTTTTGGCATTTAGCAGATTAGCAAAAATTTCATTTATACACTATTATTTATACATTTAGTATTTCCATCAGGCAGCTCTCCCTTATCATTCATATATATATAACTCAAACTAATGACCTGGCCTATACAATACAATATACAAATCTGAATATGAATCACTTGTTTTAAACAAGTTTTAAATCATTTAAATATACAAATTTTTTACATCATAGAATGTTTGTTTTTTTACTACTGAAAATGATTGAGAACAAATTCCCCCTTTGTGCATAAGCCTGCAGTATTGACGCAGCATTCGTGGCTTGTCTCATTAGAACGACGAAGGCGCACTGTACTGCAGACCATGACTGTACTGTAGGAATTGGTACGGCTGAACGCCAGCTGCTGTTTTGGATGCAAATAATCCCTTTGACCGACGCGTCAGTAGGAGTGTTGATTATTTTAAATTTATTTTGAACCAAAATGGTGTTGTTTTTTTCAGATCTGCGGAAATTTAGGTCATACAAAGGAAGGTCCGTGCGAGATCTCCTCCGTGCCATGCGCAACAAGGTGAGTCCCAGGGAGCCCCAGAGCAGGGGGGATGTGCATTATCACAAGAAGCTAATTACCTGACATAATACTCCTGATCTCCCAATGAGAAGAGTCAAGCGCATTTCAGATCCGCTTATTGTCAAGCTACACTCGGATGCCTGTTGCGTACGATTTAATTGTTGTCCACTTAGCTACAGTTAACCGGAATTATGATTTTTTGAAATATATTTTTATTCCCGATTTGTTTCCTCATTTTCTAATTTGGAATGCCCAATCGTGTGTGGAAGCTGTCCCATCGCTACGATGTCCTTCCAAAAGATTGGGAGGAGAACGAGCCATCTTCATCAAAGAAAAGGGTTATTTCCATTGTGACGTAGCGGGCGAGGTGCTTGCTGTGATTACATTACAGGCATTTAGCAGACGCTCTTATCAGTTTACACTTCCTTACATACAATCCATTTATACAGCTGGATATTTACTGAAGCAATTCAGGTTAAGTACCTTGCTCAAGGGTACAACGGCAGTGCCCCACCTGGGAATCGAACCTGCCATCTTTGCGTTGCAAGCCCAGCTCCCTAACTGTTATGCTAACACTGCCGCCTGATTGACAGCCTTGGTTGCCTTGTCTCCCTTGCAGAAGCACCACTACAGGGAGCTGCCAGCAGAAGTACAGGAGACACTGGGCTCCATACCCGATGACTTTGTGGCCTACTTCACCTCTCGCTTCCCACACCTGCTGCTGCACACCTACCTGGCCATGCGTACCTGTGCCCAGGAGCGCCCCCTCCTGCCCTACTACCACAGCGCAGGGCTGCCTGTACGGTGTCCACAAACACACCCAGACACTGAGAGATCCTCTCTGCCCAGTGTGACTGATTCCGAGATCAGGAGAGCCACTCTACCTGGAGTGACTGATTCAGAGATCGAGAGAGCTACTCTGCCTGGAGTGACTGATTCAGAGATTGAGAGAGCCACTCTACCTGGACTGACTGATTCAGAGATCGAGAGAGCCACTCTGCTTGGAGTGACTGATTCAGAGTTCGAGAGAGCCACTCTACCTGCAGTGACTGATTCAGAGATCGAGAGAGCCACTCTACCTGCAGTGACTGATTCAGAGATCGAGAGAGCCACTCTACCTGGAGTGACTGATTCAGAGTTCAAGAGAGCTACTCTACCTGGAGTGACTGATTCAGAGCCACTCTAGCCACTCTGAATCAGAGCTTTGACTGACTGATTCAGAGATTGACAGAGTGTCTCTGGCTGAAGTGACTGATTCAGTGATGGAAAGAACCACTCTGCATATAGCAACCGATTCTGGGTGATAGTCGGGCTTAGTGGACACGGCTTTGAATGCTGTTGCCTTACAATTCAACACATTCCAGGGTTGGCGGCTTCCCTCCTTGGCGGCCCCCCAGAGGGTTGCTCCTCCACCCTCCCTCCCTCCCTTGTGCCTGGGCTGCTTAACTGAAATCAAAGTGGGCAGCGAGGAGCTGTGCTCTCCCCAACAGGAGCTGGGGGAGGGAATCATATTGTGGAAGGCCTGTGTCGCCCACACAAAACGCCATAGGCTGTGCTTATTGTATTATACTTCTGCACGCCCATTGTTGACAAAGCACAGTGCTTTCAGTAAGTTGGTTACAGTGTAGCCTCCACAGAGAATAACTGGTCTTGTTATTCTGGTTCTGGAGAGGTCTGGTTCCTCCTTACCAAATCTGTTGCAGGGTCCTCTGTTTTTCCACTCTTGGAAATTGCCAAAAGTAACTCTTTCAATATGCTCTGTTTTTCAGTTATGACAGACACAGGTTTTAACGTTAATGTAATCTTTACTAAGTTTGCACAATGCATGCTCAATACTACACAACACCGCACTTAGTGTCCCACATATTGCCACAGTAACTTTACTGTGCAGCAATGTTGTTCTTTCTCAGTGAGTGTGACTATAAATTATATATTTTTACTCATTTTTGTACTATGTAAAGGATAATCAAATCTGGCCAGAGCACATTTTAAAAGAATTCTGTATTGTTTCACTCCCTGGTGAAAATCGGCAAACGGTTCTGTGCAAGTTCAAGTATTAATGTCATGACCCACCCCTGCACCCCCTGTGTGTACACACAGCACGTACGTTCCCATTGGAGTCACATGTATTGAAAAATGTATGCATTCATTACTGTAAGTCGCTTTGGATAAAAGCGTCTGCCAAATGCCATATATTATATTATGTACCGACACACAATATGGGCTTGAGAAACACAACAGAGATATTGTTGGTAATGATCGATTATTCACAATGTATCACACTCCGGCTTGTTTTATTGTGGAATCGGTCCCAAGTCCTGCAGTCCACCAATGTGCTACCTGCATCAGATTTTGCACTAAGCTGTATTTTCTGTATATCAATTTCAGTGTCCCATCAGGGTCGTTTGTCGTTGCTGTCTGTTTCCACCGTAACATGGGTGACCAAAGGTGAAAATATTTCAACTGTGGTATCTGTGCAATGCCCAGTGGAACTTTCTGTACTGATACTTGAACTTTAACAATAACATGATGCCTTCAGATGTTTGTTATAGTAACCATTTTGCCGCTTATTAAATGCATTATAATTCATATTAAATTAATTAATGATGTGAATCAGAGACTCATGTATGCAATCTTTGTTTCTTGGAAGCATTAGTATCATATCTTTCAACAATCTTTGCATTATTGAATCTCTCTTATAATTGAATAACGTTTGTGGGCTAGTTTGTTCTCTCCCACGCCTGTGATCATTCATTTACCCCCCATTAATTTAACCGCCCTATTTTTAATCTAAAATATTACTTTGAACGTTTACTATTCCTGTGCGTGATTCTCATTGGTTAGAATACGGATATTTAGGAAAAGCAAATGAGATGCAGCCTATACGCCCTTCTTGGGGTACATTCCATCCGTGTGCCATTTTTCCGCTCTCCTTGCTCTGTAACTTTCAGTTTCAAGAAATCGAAACTTGGGAAGGAAACTGCGAACCACCTCCGCCCAGTACCGCGAGATGCTGCTTGCTTTCGTATGTGTGGCTTTGCTTTCCCGACCTAAAACACATTTCGTTAGGCAAGGAAAGGGGCACAGAGCATTTGCGATTCAAAGCGATTGATATATTGGTGCGCTAATAGAAGCACTTCATAAGAATAATGCGCTATTTAAAGCACTTTTTTTATTTAAACTTTTAAGTTTCCCTCACAATGGCTTATTCGGCTACACGATGGAGAGCAAGAGATGTCTATTCACAAATATGGTGAGTCACTAATATATACCATCTTGATCTTTTTCCTCGATCCATTTCAATAATCGATGGGACGATGAGTTTTAGAGGCAAGGAATTACTATGATTTGGCGCCAGTTCTTGCATGACTATAACCTGGGAACGTCCTACTGCTAAATATCCGAACACTATAGCTAGAGTACATTGAAAGGATAGGTTAATTCATACAGATATACCATATTGATTGATAATCCTTAGTTAATAGTAAGTAGGCCTAATACTTATCATTATCCCATCACAGTTTATGCTAAGTGACGGGAAGTGGAAATGGTTCAATTCGCGACGCCATCGATGGTCTTTGCTATTACCTCGGTGATGCTACGCACATCCTTGCTGTGCTGTTTTTGCTAGCTATATACTAATCTTACATTTACGTAATGGCGTCATATATGTTTAATTGCATTCATCTCAATACCTGTGCTTATAGCCTAATACATCTTATTTTCATCAGTGTAACTTTCTTGTCAGTGATATTTTTAAAAGGCATTAACAACAACTGAAAGCTGTTATTGCTTTTAGAAATGGCTTAACTTTATACTAGCGACATCGTGATAACGTGTTAACGTGATACAAGCGGTGTGCTGCATTGTTAAGTATAATAGCTGTTTCGTAAATTGTACATTAACTCAACATTGTGACGCATGTTGACAATTATTTTTGCTGCCAGTAACCTAGTAACCAGTAAAGTATCTGGATGTTTATATTGGCCTGGTTCTGCCAGCAGTGAACTCAACAGAACTAGCTATTACATGACTAGCCTAGTTGGGCTGAATGGACTGTTTTCGTCATCAATAATTATATATATATATTTTTAAATAATTCTTCTTACGTACTGTAACTTTCTTAGCGGCAGTAAGAATTTCACCCCAGATGTAATTATTTCTAGGTGCCACAACTGATACAAATAACACGACGAGTGCATAACAAAACACCTTAAAAACAAGATAATTTTGAAGAGTACACTTTGTATGATTGAAAATGTCATTAAAAATGTGTAAAACACCATTTCTCTAGAAGGGGCTGAGCACTAAAAACACTTATATTTACGTTTTGATTAGTGTTACCTCATTTTTGTAGAAAGGTGGATTTTCTCTTAATCCTACATTTGTTTATGTAAACATTCATGCTATGTTGAATTAATGATTTGCCAGGTTTTGAATAAAAGTTATTTTGTATACTGTATGTACTATATATTTTGCTTTTCTTACTTGATAGAAAATTGTCAACATGGGTGACCCCAGGTGGCGCAACCGGTAAAGGCACTTTCCAAGTGCAGGTTGCCCACTCCAGCCTGGGTTTGATCCCTGGCTGAGCCAGCTTGGCTCTGGCCAGGAGTCCAGTTTGGGGGTGGCAATTGGCTGTCTGCCCCCAGGGGAAGGGGGGAGGGAGGCCGGCATGAGCTCGCCGCACTCACAGAAAGCTTCTCTGTGTGTATCGGAACCACCGTTAACAGCTTGGCGAGTTCTGTCTCTAAGGAAGTTCGGCTCAGTGTCTTTGTCACTGCCAGTCCAGAAAATTGATATCATCGTGCATTTATGAAGGAATGGAGGTTAATCAATTATGTTGTTTGATTTCACAGATTCTCAGTTGTTGGAAGTTTTAAATTTTTCCTTCAAATGAACACAACCATGTGTGAATAATGGGTAAGTGTGCCATGTTAATTACTGTTTCAAACATTAGTTTAAACAAAGCTGGATCAAACCTGAAAAAAATTGTTAAAATAATCAATAAATGTAGATATGAAAATATATTTGTTTTTATTGGAGGATATGTCACTGCGCCAAGGTAACCACTGTATTGTGAGGGAAAACATGCTTATGACAGAACTTTGCACAGTTTCGTAGCCGTTTTGTGGTGTGGTGCCGAGGGAAGGGACTAGCAATGGCAGATTTTTCCGATCAATTAGGTTTTATGGTGCAGAAACGTATTGTCAGGCGCTATTCAGAAGTATATGGATGGAACTGCCTGACAGGCAGTAGTGGCAGCATATGAGCTTTGGAATACTAGACATTTTAAGTAAAAGCCAGTTTACATCAAAGTTTCGCAACGCCGAAACCGTTTTAGAACGTTGCATAGAAAATTTGCAGCAGTCTAAATGATCCCGTCTCTGGTCGTCACAAGTCGGCTGATGGGGGCTGATGGCGTCTCTTACAATTCATCATGTCAAGTCGTAAGTGTTGAGTTTCAGAACGTAGCGTACTTACGTTTCTCCAACCAATCAGCGAGTAGTATAGTGCACACAAATATATGGTGGAGTTTTAGAGTGAAGAGAGAATATTTTTGAAGAACAAGCCCTGTCTATATGACACCAGCTCTTCTATACCAGTGGTTCTCAAACTTTTCAGCCCGCGACCCCCAAAATAAAGTTGGTAGAGACTCGCGACCCCCATCATCCCCCGAGGTGCTGTCCGACAATCTTGACAAGCACGCAAACGCACACACAAATACACGGTTACAGAACCCGGATGGGTTGGCCTGCTGCTTTTTGGAGCAAAACAACTTCACTCTCGGTTGGTTTGATGTTGGAGATGGCTACTCGGAGATCATTCTTCACGCTGAGTCATGATCGGTATTTGTTGTTTACGTACATCATGCAGAAAAAGTATTTTCACACAAATAGGTAGATCCGAAAGGAATCAGTACATCCTTCACGGCGTTTGATAGCTCTGGGTAGATTTGCTTCAGGGTAACTGTTGTCAATCTCGATATCTGTTGTGTCCTTGCTTTTACGGATTAACCACCGTTCCATTTTGCAGATAAACGTTAGCTAGCTTACAAAAATAAATTATGCAAACAAGGCAGTTTGTAGGCTAGTACGTGTTGCGCTGTAAATGTACAGTAACTGTCATGTCATAAATACATTTACTACAGGTCAGAGGAGGCTACTGGGAAAATGTTCGTTAACATTAATACATTTAGGCGCTACTCATATTGACAAGTCACTCCGAAGCAAGTGATTAATTTAATTCAGAAAAGCCATCTATCCCTCGTATGCTGATAAACCACATGAGCCTGAAACAGTGGGTACAAATATTGTGTAAAAAGAAAGGACTGAAGGCAAGAGTGTTACAAGTAGCACATCACGTTAATTTCAAACACTGTATTATACACAGGGAGCAAGCAGAGCACTCGATCCAAATTGTCGTAAGCACCTCGGGGGGGGGGGGGAACATGGGGGTCGCGTCTCGACTGGGAGTCACGGGCTGAAAAGTTTGAGAATCTAAATATTGTAGGCTACATACTCTGATTGTTAAAATAAATTGTAGGCTAACACATGAATTGCAGGCCTATTTTATTGTTATGCATAAATGCAATTATGGTTAAAAAAAGATAGTATTTTATTGTCACATTTTTTTCTCACATTCTTGAAATCATTTCACGACCCCCACTTTGAGAACCACTATTCTAAACGACAGTACTACTCCGGAAATAGATGCGAGAAATTAATAAAAGATGGTACATTTCCAGTCACCATTTCACAACATAAGTTTGCGTAGGCCCCTTGACTCGCTGTAGCACCCATGGTCAGCTCCATATCCTTGATCTGCGTGTTTTTGGCTCTGCTGCTGCAATACAGTTGCAGTAAGCAACTCGCTGTCACTGCCATCATCCATTTTTTCAGATAGAAAATATCCAGCAACCACCAATAAAGCCGGTATCAACACGGACATAAAGAGAGTGGTTGTTATGGAAACGATAAACTGCTTCGTCGCTTTGATGTAAACTGGCTAGTTTTAGAATGTTGCAGACCATACGTATTGGGACTCTGCTGCACTTTTCTCTGCAACGGTCTAAAACGGTTTCATCTTGTTGCAAATCTTTGATGTAAAATGGCCTTAAGCCACCTATGTAGGGCAGGTGGCAGTGTAGATCTAGATCCCCCTGCAAGAAAGGCCACAGTGATTGGTGTGTATATATATTTCTAAACGGTGACAGATTGCTCTAGCCAACCCGAATAGATGACATCAGGATGATGCTCAGTAGGTTGAGCCAAAAGTCAACAAGTACAATTTATGGTCAACCTTCAACTTCATTTGACTCCATGTACACACACTTCTTGCAATTCTGAAAAACATTGAAAAAATTGAAAACCTGATGCCTTATAGAAAAATTCTAAACCCACTGTGGTAAATTTGTCTAAAAAAGTAGGGAGTGCTGCCATTTTCCGCTTTTTCAAAAATTACTTAAAAGTTCCTTAAATCAGGTAATTAAGACAATTGCACTTGACACCCTGTTGTATCTTCCTTCCTTAGCTGAAGTACATGACAAGCCAGTCGAGAAATGGACAGAATCTGATGTGAGCTCCTGGTTAAGGTCCATAGGAGTGAAGGAGCAGTACATTCAGAAGTTGCATGAGGAGGAAGTAGATGGCAAAATCCTCAAAGAGCTGACTGAGGACTATCTGAAAAAAGAGACTGGAATGAAATCTGGCCCAGCTCTCCTCATAGTCAAAAAAAGAAATGAGCTGGTTGAGTCTTTCCAGGTGCACAAACCTCAAAAGGTCAAGAAAACTCATGCGAGTGGCCTCAACACAGAAGCCGGACGTCAAAATGAGGAGCAAGGAACAGGTGAAGAGACCACTGAAGCTGGCACTGATCAATTCCATCCAGAGACGGAGACAAAGATACACAAGGACCAGTCAGTGATTGGGCTGTCCACCAAGAGAGATTGTAAACCAAGGCCTTTTGGCAGAGACTGTATTGGCTTCACCTATGCCAAGCACAATGTTCTACAGCCTGAATCTGGTGTCATCGATCTTATCGCACCATGTCATGAATACAAATCATTGGCCATGGCTGCAAAATTGGACCTGACAAGGCTACAAACAAAGTTTTCCAAAGAAGTTCTCAAATTTGGCGCTGGGTGCATGAATATTCGAACAAATGGTACAATACACTTTGGTGTGATGGACAGTAGGGATGACGCTGGCTATGTACATGGTGAGATAGTTGGCATTCCAGTGAAAGAGAAAGACATCTATGTTGATGCATTAGACCACATAGAACGGTGTTTTCTGGCTTCTGACAGCGAACATGTGCGACAGTGTATACGCCCACCACAGTTCATTGAGGTTATAGACATAAACAGCACAGAAACACTTTATGTTGTGGAGGTTGACATTGTTCCCACAGTGAGCATTGTGAAGAATAGAGTGTATTCTGTCCGTCTGCCTAACTTCAAAGAAAAGTCCAACAAGGTTGAGCATGAAAAGGACGTAGTTTATCGCAGAGTAGGCTCCAAAACAGAACCAGTTATTGACCAAAATGACTTCTACCAACGTGTGAGGGACAGAGATGCTCAAAGAGAGAAGGCGGAGCAGTCACAGTTTCTCAACACATCAGATTTCTGTGAAGACCTGGGCAGGAAACTGACAATGCTCGTGACCAGTGGGAAAAAGTTCATAGAAAATGACAAGTGGTACATTCTCGTCACAAACAAATTTCAACAGACTGATTTGAGCAGCCTTGACTTTTTATTGAACATGAAAATTTTCTGTGTGTTTGATTTTGACCCAGATTCTAAAGTGTCTGGATTCTGTGGCAAATACATCCAGCACCATGCAGCAAACCTGCATTTCATGCAGAACTACAAAATTCCAAGTGACATGAGCATCAGAGAATTTGAGAGCCACCTGCACTTGTTTGAACAGACGAGCTGGATATTTTGCAATGGACGAAGTGATTACCGTGGAAATGAAGCCCCCTGTGATGAAATGACCTGGATCAAAACTAAAATCACACTCCTGAGGGAATCCGTGTCACTCATCTGCAAACAGATCTTGCCAAAGGGCACCTTCTTGGTGATCTTTCTTCTCACTTCCCCTGTAGAGAAGCCTCTGTTGCACACCTTCTACGAGTTTTTCACCGACATGGAGGGTCACGAAGACATCATTTGCATTTCAGAATGTGAAGACAACTATCAGAAGTGGAAAGGCTTTGCCGGAAGTGTCTTGCAGTGCAGAGATGGTGAATCATTCTAGTGTCGTGGGGATGAAAATGAGCCACGTGAATGCGACTCTGCAACGCATTCAGCCTATGACGACTCGAGCTACCAAACATCTGTCTGTTTACACTAAAGGAGAGTGCCTACTTGAAACTCGAGAAGAGGAAAGGATGTACTCCTTGGAGATCCTGAGTGTTGACCAGTGTGAAGAAACAAGTGAGGACTTCATTGAGGAGGAAAAGGAAAACTTGGAAAGACAGTTTTACCATGGTGGTAGAGTGTGTTGGCTGAACTTCTGGCTGGCGGAGAAGAAGTTTGTCGGGGAAGTCATTCAGAGAGATGCATACAGGGAAATGTCAAAACTTCTCCATGACATTTTGAAAAGGGGCGCTGACCAAGTACCTGTGAACAATCTCAATATATACCACCATCCGGGCAGCGGTGGGAGCACTGTTGCACGACAGGTACTTTGGAACAACAGAAAAGACCTCAGATGTGCGATTGTGAAGCCGTCATACTCTGCAAATATTGTCTCTGAACATGTGGTTCAACTGCGTGAGTATGAAGAAAAAGACCCACCACAGAAATGCCTCCCAGTACTCTTACTGGTGGAAGAATGTGACAATGAATACCTGGAGGATCTCCGGACCGAATTAGAGGCCGCTGTCTACACCAAGAAAATCGCACAAGGGACACCCTGTTTCATTCTGCTGAGCTGCAGACGATCACACAACCCGGAGAAAAAGTGCAAGGAGTCACCTCTCCAGAATGTCGCTGTGACCCACAAGCTGTCAACGCAGGAGAAGAGGCAGTTTGCTGGGAAACGAAAGAAACTCGAGGAACAGTACCAGCCAGAGTTTATCTTAACATTTGTCTTGATGAGTGAAGAATTTGACCCAAAGTACATAAAGAATTTTGTGGAGCATTTGCTGCAAGACATCGACCACACAACTGTTGTCACACGGCTCATCCGGTATGTGGCATTGCTCAACTCCTACGTAAAGAACTCCTTCATCTCCCAGTCTCATTGTGAGGTCTTGATGACACTGACCATCCAAATGGATAGATTCCGCCAGCACACCTTCGAAAGATCCTTAAGTGAGCAAGCTAAACTCATCTTCATTCACTTGAGAGATGACAAGACACACATTCAGTCAATCCGTGTCATTCATCCACTGGTGGCAAAGGAAATTCTCCAGCAGTTACTAGGTAGCCAGCAGAAGCAAAGTGGAATTGCCATGGACCTTCTCCATGAGGATGTGCTTTATGAGAACAGGTTTGGAAAAGAGGAGTACACAAAGTTTCTGAGGCATTTGTTCATGAGGCGCTGGAGAATCAGTAAAGGCGATGAGTCGGACAGCTTATTCTCCCCTCTCATTGAACATGTGAGGAAAGAGGAAAGCAAAGACAAGGCTATCGAGCTTCTGAAAGAAGCATACTTGCGATTCAACAAAGATGCTTTCTTTGCTCAGCAGCTTGCCCGACTCAGCTACTTCCAAGAAAAATTCAAAGAGGCTGAACAATGGGCAGAAATCGCTGCAAAAAAGATGCCAAAAAACTCCTACATCCTGGACACCAAAGGTCAGGTGTACAGGAGATGGTTCAATACCAAAAGTAAAGTGATTGAAAAGGTGACTAAGACACCAGAAAACACAGCTGATGCAATTGAAACAGCACTCAAAGCCATGGAGTGCTTCACAGAATGTCAGATGGCAGCCATCTCTGATCTTGACAACATGAACAATTCTGGCTTTTTTTCTGCAGTAGAAGTTGGATGCGCCTTGTTAAAGCTCATTTTTTCATTGCGAATGTTTTCAAGCAAAACTACTGGCCACTCTGAGTGTCTGAAGTACCTGGTTACTGAGTACATCCCTGAAGAAATTAAAAAGCCTTGGGAAGGGTTCCACAGCAAACTGAAAAGCCTCCAGATATCAATGCAGTGTTCCTTGGAATGGATCTCTGAAGACTTGAGCTACTTTCAGACCGATATAAGTGCAGAGGAGGATGACACAGTTGTGACCTCTGAAGTAAAGATAAAAAATCCAAAGAACTGGTTGGTGAATAACGCTGCTAAGTATGGCAAATATTTCAGCAGTGCGTCTCTCGGCACAGTTCAGCAAACGTGCGAGTCAAATCCCGTCAGCTTGACTCCTTTCATGAAACGCATGCAGATTTACTGCCTCGGAGGTGGGAATATAACAACAATCTTCTCCCTCCTTCATGACCAGACAGACAAATCAAATCAAATCAAAGTACTGGAGGACATCATATCCTTGTATCCCTCTAATCCACTGAGGGCAAGCCTGGACCAAATGGATCTTGTGAACTACATAGCCTCTCAGATCGCATTAGGTTGCCTTTCATCCCAGTCTCCAAAGCTTGCACCTCTTCAATACCTTCAGAGTCTCTGCCAGCAGTTCCCAACTGAGAAAAGCAAATGCCTTTCCAGTGCTCTTTTCTTGCTCACGTTGCTTTTCTGGCCAGAGGATGGCGAGAGTGACAAAGAAAACAAATATGAAATCATCATGTCAGCCGTTGAATTCCTCAAAAGAAGTTACTGGACCAAAATGAAAGACATTCCCCAGCGGAAAAGGAGGATTTACACTCACTTCTTCTTGGGCAGTGGAAGTGGACGTGACAAGATTGTGCACAAGAGCAATGTGGAGAGTCTCACAAAGCTCAGCACCTTGTCGGAAAAGAGGAAGAAGTGGCTACGTGGGGACGTTTGGAAAATGCCACAGATTGCAACGCTTTTGAAGCCCGTTCACGGCTGGACGGAGGACGGGACTGTGTTTCTCCAGGGTCCCCGGAAGAAGTTCATGATTCCAGCATTGTACTCTGCCTCCCTGCCCTACAGCAATGAGAATGTCACTTTCTACTTAGGCTTCACGTTCAGAGGGCCTGTTGCCTACAACATCACTGTAATGACGTAAAACCAGAAATGAACAATAGTCTATATAATAGTCTAGAATATCACACGCACTGCATTTTTTTCACCTCCGTAACATCTCCTGACTCCGCCTATCACTCTCCCACTCCAGTGCTGAAACCCTGATCAACGCATTTGCCACCTCCTGTTTGGACTACTCCCAGGACTACCATCCAAACTCATCAATAAACTGCAAATTATCCAAAACTCAGCTGCATGAATCCTCACACGTACCAAATCGAATGACCACATCACACCCACTCTCATTCAGCTACACTGGTTACCAGTCCAATACCGCATTGATTTCAAGATTCTTCTGTTTACATACAAAGCCCTACACAGACTTGCATCCCCTACCTCTCCGATCTCCTACAGGAATATACCCCAACCCGTACTCTGCGCTCCTCCTCAGCTGGCCTCCTCTCCATCCCACCAACCCAACTCACACTGGGCGCGCAAGGATTCAGCTCCACCGCCCCCAGACTCTGGAACTCACTCCCCACACATATCAGACATGCAGAGACACTACCCTCCTTCAAAAAAATACTTAAAATCCACCTATTCACCATGGCCTACCACTGACACTTCCTGTTTCCCACTGCACTATTTTTTATGTTGTTAATGTGTTGATACTGTTGTCCTTATGTTTGAACTATTTGCATTTATTTTTACCTTTTATTTTTTACCTTGATTTTAATTCCTGTGTTGTAAGGTGACCTTGGGTCTCCAGAAAGGTGCCAATCAAATAAAATGTATTATTATTATTATTATTAAATTGATCCAGCACTTGACATGTTTAAAATGAATACAGACTAGATTCAGTGACTCTGGCACACAAGATTTTGTACAGTAGATTTAATTCTATACTCTAACAATATCAAATAGTTTTTCTATCTTAAATACTGTAAAGCAATGGATTATGATGGCATTGTCTGTTTTATCCATCTATGTTTTGCTTGGTAGTAGAAATACTCTAGTGATGTCACGTAAATCATGTAAACAATGTCTTAGAAAATTTATATTGTATATCATGCCTTTGATACATTTAACCTAATGTATGCTACTCTGAGTAATCATTTTAAAACACTGCATAATTAAAACAGTGATCTACCATATAATCTACCATAAAGTCAAAATATTTTACTTTCTAACAAACATATGAACCAATAAATCTCTTAATTCTACACTCAAAAGTTGAGAATGGTTGTGGTGTATGTCATTGCTTTTTGTGTAATTATTTTAGTTTTCTAACATCTTAAAAAGATTTGTCTTATAAACACACTACAAGACTTACCAGTCCAATGAAATTGGTTTGTTTTGTGGTAACAGTTAAAGGATATGCTGATAAAAGCATGCCAGTTTAGGGCTTCATTTCCCCAGTTCAGCAGGCATCTGGTTGTAGTGAAGACGTATTTTTATTTGCATATGCAGCCAGAGAGCACATAATTTCAACCCTCTGGCAAGCTTTATGGGTTCCTGTGGAAATTAGTCAGACATGACAACCCAGGGCTTCCTCAGGGTAAGACCAGCAGAGAGTTGAACTGCTGCTAACAAGATCAAATAGAAGAAAAAAAAAAATAAAAACAACTGATATATGGTACCATGGTAAAGAAAATGACATTAATGCAAATTAATTCATAAATATAATTTGCTGTTGGGCCAATCAGTTTGTGTGTTGAGGGATAGATACTATGGGCTGATGTGGTGGTGGCTGTGGTGCCTGAAACAGTGGGACATGTCCCCGTTGTATGCAAGCTGTATGATACTTAAATAATAAAGCTACAGAGGAAATTTTAGTCAATAGGGTTTGCCGGAAATTACAATGCGTTGGATTTGAGGACGTTCACACAGGTTAATTGGGAAATATACTGTACAAACGGGTAATAGGAACATATCACAGGACATTGTACAATCCACACTCCTCCACAGTAGGCGGCGTCATGCTCTTCTACATTGGTGTAACTCCTTCCAAAAAAACAGAAGAAGCAGAAAGTCGGCTTGCCCCTCCCACCTCTCCAGTACAGTCATGTCCACTGTTTGTAAGCTGCTAAAACAATACAAACTAGCGAGTAAACATATCGAATTACAATTCAATAATTCAACACATTATTACAACACAGTTTTGAATCAAAAATGTATATGAACTGCAGCAGGGTATTAGCCGGCGAAATTATTTTCACGGAGGACTTCCTCGATGACAATGGTAACGTTAGCTAGCAGCACGTCAGTTGACATTGCGTTCTTGTAATAACATTTGTCAGCGTCAAATTTGTAAAGTTAAGCTACCTAGGTTGAGGAAGTGACTCTGCTAACTAGCTGAATACAACAAATAGCATTGGCGAACACCTGGATGTAAACTTTCTGGTAGGAGATAGCCTGCCAGCTAGCTTACTGTAACATTAGCAAGCTCAATTAACACGTTAGTTGTTGTGTTAAGCAGGTCGGTCAAGCTCTTCACCGCAAAATAGTCTGACCATCATAAACAAGTCGGCACCAATCGAACTCACGTTACTCGTTTCAAGTAATTTCTTACAGTAGCTGCCTTTTTATTTTCAGCTCTGTGCACTGATATAGTTCGCTTGAGGGCTCCGTGCACAGTGTAACTGCACCGGAGGTCTTCATGACTTACAGGAGGCGTCTGGGGGAGATGTGGCGCGCGCCTCCCTTTCCCCGTGTCGCTGGTCTCGTGCTTTCCGCGCTGGCGCTCGTGCTGTTCGCATATTCCCTATATGTGCGCGTGTCAGAGCATACGACCACAGTGACCAGAATAACGGTTCTGGAATCGGAGGTGAACTTCAGACGCTATAGACGGGACAGGCAGCAATCCCCTTCCAGTTCTAAATTGAACAAGAAACGCTCCCCCGTGCCCCCCTCCGCGCCGCGGGGACGGGAAGAGCCCTGTCAGCTGCCCCCAGATGAGCGCTTTGACTGCGCGCGAGACAGCTCGCTGAGCCGGGCAGAGTGCGAGGCCCGAGGGTGCTGCTACGTCCCGCTGAGGGACGGCCTCTCTGGCGGACCCCCGTGGTGTTTCTACCCCCCGTCCTACCCTGGCTACAAAATGGGACCCCTCTCTCCAAGCCCTCGAGGCCAGGTGGCCACCCTAACCCGCCCCACGCCCTCGTACCTTCCCCGGGATATCTCCACCCTCCGGCTGGAGGTCATGGCAGAGACAGAGGGTCGCCTGCACCTCACCGTGAGTCTTATCTCCGTGGACACGTGTTTTACCTCGTTAATTTAGGTGGCTGTGTCTTGAGTGGTGCTGCTGCTGCATCACCAAAAACAGGGATGTAAATATACACTCCCAAAGCATAGCTGTTTGACCCTTTACTAGGAGCACATTAATGTACTGATTGGAAGGCAAAATTTATTGGTTTCATCAGTGGCGATTTTACCGCGGCTGCAGTGGGTGCTGTTTTAAAACCCTAAAATCGCCACTGGGTTTCATAAATGTGACTTTTCAATCACACCCCTCTGGTGCTAAAGCCTAGCGTGGCTAACCTGGACTCCAAACATATTGCGTGACGTTGCGTGTGGCATGCAAGCCCTCACTATAATACCACACCTTTTGGTAGATAGTGGAGGTTACATTGCATGAAAAATATCAATAGACAGGATCCACTCAGTACACTAGAATGCTCCTTGTAAAACAGACAGAAGGAATTCTAATAAAAATACTTGATGATTTTACCCACCCCCAGCCACTCCATAGCTCATTCAAGCTCATTCAAGCTACTGCCATCATACTGGAGGTTCCACGGGCAAGGAAGAATAGTTTTAAGAAAAACATTTTTTAAATCCCCATTGCAGTCTAATTTTTTAAAAGATTTTGTTTCTGATTTTTTCCCATTTTCTCCCAATTTAATAGTGAATTACACCCTCTCTTTTCATGTCGATCCCCCTCGTATTGTGAGTTTGCTGCCTTTAAATTTTAAAAAAATCCAAAATGGACAATAAAGATTTTGAATTTGAATTGAACCCTGAAATGGTTCACCCTGCTACTAATTTCTAGTGTTATTTCCATCTCTGAGAGACATGATTGTGTCTTTATTTTTATATCTTTTGCCTTGTTCACATCCCCACCTGCAGCTGAAGGACCCTGCATCTCCCAGGTACGAGGTGCCCCTGTCCGTGACCCGGTCTGGGAAGAACCCTGGGACGCTGGATCCCCTCTACAGCATCGAGTTTCACCCTGACCCTTTCGGATTCATAGTGCGTCGCAAATCCAATGGCCGCGTGCTGTGAGTCCTGTTTTCTGTCGCTACCATGCCCTCCTCTCCAAACAAAATAAACAAACGAAAAAAGCTACGACAGGATTATCTCGATCCGTATTCAAATTTCTGTGCGCAAAAAATTTGGCAACGTGTTTTTGAATTGATTTCATTGATTTTGTGTGGATGTGTTTGTGTGTGCATGTGCGTGCCTGCTTGTGTGTGTGTGTGTGTGTGTGTGTGTATATGTGTGCATGTATACACGTGTGTGCGTGTGTGTGTGTGTGTGTGTGTGTGTGTGTTTGTGGCCTTGTCATCGGGGGTCTCAGTATGAACACCACAGTGGCCCCCCTGCTCTTTGCTGACCAGTACCTGCAGCTGTCTACCTCCCTGCCCTCCACACTGCTGTCTGGCCTGGGGGAGCACTACACCCCCCTCACCCTGGACCTCAACTGGACCTCCATCACTCTGTGGAACCAGGACATGGCCCCCCACGTGAGTCTGACATCCTCACTTTCATCTTCCTCTTCACTGTAATTCTAAAACCACATATAGATTGATCTCTTTTTCAAGGGGGACCTGCATACAGCAGCATACAAAAATACAAATACACGAGAGAACACAAGACAATATATAAAAAATAATAATAATGATAATATATATATGTATCATCCATTGCCACTTTCATCTACCTATCTTTCATTTCTTACATTTTCCTAATCATCAAATTAATCTTCTCCCTCATAATCATTTTCATCTGCCTCATTTGCCTCGGACCAGATCTCGGTCAGATCTCGAGAGATTTCGAGACACTGTCGCCTGTTACTATGTGGGAACAGCACTTAGCTGTAGCAGAGATGGGCACGGCAGGAACGTGGCAGCTTAGACATTCGTCAGATTCTCAGGGGGTGGTTCACAGACCTTTTTCCTGGGTTTGAACCGTGGCCTTTACCTTAGACTGAGTTGATGTCATTAGTTAGGAAATATTGGTTATGTCCCAAAAAGTGTGCAGGTATATCGCTCTGAATTGCTTTCGTCAGACTTATACCAGGGAGGTATGGCTAGTTATGGGTGAATCAGGGCACCAAAAATGGGTGGAGCTACCACATGCTATCAGTGACTGTTTTGAACCAATCATTTCGTTTTTTTTGGGTTTTTTCAAATAACAATACCCTTTGATTGGTTCAAACAAGTCGGTGATTGACCGCAAACTGTAGCTCCACCCAGTTTTGATATCTTGACACCTCATTTTGCCATCAACAGGCATAGGCCTGGCGCTTGAGGATGCCTCCCCATCAGCACTTTCATCTTCATTTTTAACTTAATCATCGATCATCGCTTACATTATTATTCATTTGCACCCCATATGATTCGCACATAAGCAGCTCTTGTTTTTCATGGAACAGTCCCTCCATTTTGTTGCCTTGTAGACCCACCGTAGTGACCCTCCCACATTGCTTCTTACAGAGTGGCGCCAACCTGTACGGCTCCCATCCTTTCTATCTGGTGCAGGAAGGTGACGGACGTGCTCATGGGGTCTTCCTGCTCAACAGCAATGCAATGGGTGAGGTTTTCAGTTCATACTTTCAGTTCATTGATTTAATTTGTTTTTATTAATGCTGGCTCATTTGTTGAGAAGGAGAAGCCTATTTATTTTATACGATTATTGACTGGTAAAAAAAAAAAAAATCCCTTTTGACCCAAGATACAAAATATCACACTCTTTTGTATCTTGGGTCTGCAATTACAATTCAGACCCTGGGTTTAAAGTAGGAATGTGCTCTCTCTCTCTCTCTCTCTCTCTCTCTCTCTCTCTCTCTCTCTCTCTCTCTTTCTCTCTCATTCCTATGCTTTCTTATTTTAATTTGATCTTTTTCTTTCAAATGTGGTGTCCTTCTTGTTTACGACTTTGAAGCAATGGTGAATATTTTAAAGGGATTTGAACAGTCTCTCCTCTCCCCTCCCTCCCTCCCTCTCTCTCTCTCTCTCTTTCTCTCTGCAGAGGTAGTGCTGCAGCCCAGCCCTGCCCTCACCTGGGTGTCGGTCGGAGGGGTTCTGGACTTCTACATCTTCCTGGGCCCGGACCCGCAGAGCGTAGTGCAACAGTACCACCGGGTCATCGGTGTGGCCCATTCCTCACAGTCTGCGCAAGACTAAAAACATGTGCATGCGACTAATAACATACATACCACTAATGACACATGCAGTACATATGACTAATAACATACATACCACTAATGACACATGCAGTACATATGACTAATGACATATACATACAACTATGAAAAATAAAGCGAATCGCACCACTGTCTTCATGATTGCCCTTTACAATCAAGTTTAAATATGCCTTATTTGCATGATAAGAGAATTTGTGTTTTTAAAATGGTAAATACATAGATGGTGACATTATCTTCCCATACATACACACACACACACATGCACACACACACACACACACACACAACATCTTAAAAAATAGAACATGAAAAAACAACAAAACCCTTCTCTCTCACATTCTCCCTCTCAGTTTCTGACATCTCTCTCTCTCTCCTCTTCCCCACTCCACAGGGTATCCTATGATGCCACCCTACTGGTCTCTGGGTTTCCACCTCTGTCGCTGGGGGTACCCCACCACCAACGCCACCCGAGCTGTGGCACAGCGCATGCGCGATGCCCACTTTCCCCTGGTACTGAAGCCACCCTGCCCTCTTACCACGGTTCAGTGGCAAAGGCAGCCAAACCAATGATAAATTAGCCTTTGCAGCCAAACCAATGTTAAAATCAGCCTGTGCAGCCAAACCAATGTTAAAATCACCCTATACATTAACACGAATATTCAAATTAACCTATGCAGTGCAACCAATCTTAAACTCTTGCCTATGCAGCAAAAACAATCTTAGAATCATTACTTACTATGTAATGTAAGGTATCTTAAAATCAGTCCAAAAACAAGACAAATAAAGACAAATAAAATCAGCCTGAGCCATAAAAGGAATATCAATATCACCATGTGCAGCAAAAACATAATCTCAAAATCAACCTATGCAGCAAAAATAATCTCAAACTGATGTTGTTGTTTGTCAGGACGTGCAGTGGAATGACCTCGACTACGCAGACAAGCGCAGAGTTTTCACCTTTGACCCCCAGCGATTTGGGGATCTTCCTGAAATGGTGAAGGAGTTCCACCTGGAGGGGATGAAGTATGTCCTCATTCTGGTGAGAAGGTGTGATTGGAGGCTGTGTCACTGAACCACTCAGCCACAAGTGGTGCTACCTTTTTTTGTAAATGTGATCACATACAAAAAAAAGTCCCATTACTTTTTTCCTATTACTTCCTTGTGTCCCAGGACCCAGGGATCAGCAGCTCAAGTCCCCCCGGCTCCTACAAACCGTTTGATGACGGGCTGCGGAGGGGTGTCTTCATCAAGAACACCACGGGACAGCCTCTTATTGGGAAGGTACTGTTTCCGCTAGCCCACTCTACCCAGTTTATTTCAGTCATTTTACATTTTTACATTTTACATTTTTAGGCATTTAGCAGACGCTCTTATCCAGAGCGACTTACACAGTTCACATTTCTTTACATACAATCCATTTATACAGCTGGATATTTTTACTGAAGCAATTCAGGTTAAGTACCTTGCTCTAGGGTACAACAGCAGTGCCCCACCTGGGAATTGAACCTGCAACCTCTGAGTTACAAGCCCAGCTCCCTGACCATTACACTACACTGCCGGCCCATTTTATTTGACCTTTGTTTAAGGAGGTAGGTCAACTGAGAATTCAGGTCTCTTTTGCAGTGACAACCTGGGTAATCATTGAGGGTAGGGAACTCAAGGGGTTGTGCAGCCAATCAGATGCAGGGGGTGATTAGGTGGACAGATGTAGAGGGACAGTTTTTGTGTGAATTTGTCCAGGACACCGGGGTTAACACCCCTACTTGCTCATAAAGTGCCATAGGATCTTTAATGACCACAGTGAGTCAGGGCCTGGGTTTAACATCTCATCCGAAGGACGGTACCTCCTACAGCACAGTGCCCCATCACTGTACTGCGACATTGGATTTCTATTTGGTCCAGAGGGAAAAATTCTCCCCGCCTCCGCACCCCACCCCCACCTCGCTAATCTGTGTTCTTCCTGTGTATCAGAATGGCGCCAGCTTTGTCGGCGATTCGTTTTGGCACGGAAGTTTAACTCCCCCCCCCTTTCCTCCTTTGATTGTAATGTCCCCATTTTTATCTGTTACTGTGTTGTTGCTGTTTTTTATTTTATTGATGTAAAGCGCTCTGTGCACCCGTGCTGAGAAGGGCGCTATAGAAATAAAGTTTTACTTACTTACTTACTTACTCCCTACTGGCCTACTAACACCTGTTAAAGGTGTTCAGTGCCCAACACAGGTTTCTCTCATACCCTGTTGTTCAGTCGTTTCCAAACCTTTAATCTCAAGGCAACCTAAAACCTAAAATGACCCCCCCCCCACCTCATGTTCTTTCCATGTTGGAATTGACCATTTAAAAATAATTTAATTTAAAATGTACAACTTTGTTATTAACTTATTTGGTAGACGCTTTTATCCCAAGCGACTTGCAAGAGTGCATTGGCATGGCTAGAGAATTATACCATGCTGCACTGTACTCACTGTGCATCTTAATGATACAATAATGTGAGCTACACTGCACTACAAGGCAGTGTAAGGGCCGTGGTTAGGTTGCACCACGTTGTCCCAACACGTTTGACATTTTTACGTGCTTACCATAAATTGTGCTCGTCCACACGCAAGTCATTTATGAGACATTGCAGGTATTAAGTGGTCATTACGCCTGCGCTTGCCTCGCTTTATAGTACGTTCTATATTATTATGTTCTATTCTATTACTATGCTCTGTTTTATAGTTTATATCCATGTTCATATTCTGACATATTTTCCCCCGTTTCTCTCTCGTCCCCTCCTCCTCCTCCTCCGCTCACCTGTCCGCCTTTTCAGGTGTGGCCGGGCCCCACCGCCTTCCCGGACTTCACCAACCTGGAGACGCGGCGCTGGTGGGAGGAGAACATCTGCGACTTCCACAGCAAAGTCCCCGTCGATGGCCTGTGGATCGTGAGTGTGCCCTGTGGCCCCTGCGCCTGTGGCCTCTTTGGGATGTCCGTTCGCCGGCGTGCGTTTTAGGTTCAGCCTGGTCTGTGCAGGGCTGACATGGTGACAGCGCTGTACGAGGGGGGGGGGCGGTTAATTATTACAACAATTATGAGAATTATTATTATTAGAGGTGCTGATCCATTGACTTATTTATTTATCGTTTTAACCAATTTCTTAACCATGATTTACACTACCGGGCAAAGGTTTTCGAACACCCCCATTTTCCAATTTTTACTGAAATTTAAGAAGTTCAGCGAATAACCTGAAATGGTACAAAGGTAAGCGGTAAACTGCCAGAGGTTAAAAACGTTTAGGTTACCAAAAACTGAAAAATAATGTACATTTCAGAGTTATTAAAAAAGGGCCTTTTCAGGGAACAAATAATGGGTTAACGTGGGTTAACAGTCACTCTGTGCAAGTCGGGAAAATGGGGGTGTTCTAAAACTTTTGACCGGTAGTGTATTTATTTATGTATTTATTTTATTTCCGCCCAGTTCGGAGCTTCTAACTTCTAGCTTCCTGTGTCATCGATGTAATGTCCCCTGTCGATTTTGGAGAGGTCAGACGAATCGTGCACCCTCCTTCAAAGAGCACGATTCCTGCCACTGCCTCTTGTCACTCCGCGACAGAGCAAGCGGACTGCAGACGCCTGACTGACCAGAGGGGTCGCTCTCGCGCAATGAGACGTGTTCATCTTTCGGAGGGGGCGAACAACAACTTAGTTTGTATAACAGTGGATTATCTTCTTGAGCCTGCCTTCCTTATGGTGTAGCTGCGTCTGTGGGGCATGTCTGGGGTAAAGGCTATCGCTTGGAGCATTTCAGTTTGTTTTTTCACACCGCCTTGTTTCCCAGGACATGAACGAGCCGGCCAGCTTCGTGCAGGGCTCTGCGGAGGGGTGTCCAGACACAGACCTGGAGAACCCCCCCTTTGTGCCAGGTCAGGCCACTCTGACCCTGACCCTGCACCACAGTGACCTTTCACCTCGTTCACATCCATCCGTCCACTAGCGCAGAGTTTCCAGACCTTTTCAACCTAAGGCCCCCTATCGTGACTACCCTTGGCTAAGGACACCCCCCATCCCGATAGGGTTATCCTTTGACATCTTCACCAAATGCAGTGGCTATTTCACACACACTGGTGCATGGAAGCTATTACTAAATATTGATGTCATTATACCATGGATTTATATAAAACAACCATTTAGTACAATGTCAAAATGTAACGATTACCAGGATCACTATATTGCCAAGCGTTTGTAAACCAGACCATTAAAAAAAAATCTGAAAGTCTAAAATATGTAACTAAAGAAATATGGTAATTCATTCTTTAAAATGGGAAATATTTGTATTTATACATTTTTCCCCCCTGAGGACCTCCCTAGGAAGGCCTGTGCTAGTTTGTGTTTTTATTTCTGTGCGGGACAGGACCTCATTGAAACCATTACCTCTGTCTGTACAGGTGTGATCGGAGGCCACCTGAACTCAGGTACCCTGTGTATGTCTGGCCAGCAGAACGTCTCCTCACATTACAACCTACACAACCTCTACGGGCTGACAGAGGCCAGTGCCACCCACAGGTCAGACATGGTACTGCAAGGAAATGTAGAAGACCCCACGTAGTATATACTCATAAATTACCATCTTATTTCAGTTTGTAGACAGAAGCGCAACACATAGCCTTGAATTGTAAAATAGTTTTAAAGCTTGCAGATACATGATCATCCCGATTCCCTTATTTCTCCTCATTGCGTTCAACACATTGCCTTTGTTGCTTGAAGCGGCAAATGTTTTGGTTAGGCTGGCAGTGTAGTGTAATGGTTAGGGAGCTGGGCTTGTAACTCAGAGGTTGCAGGTTCAATTCCCAGGTGGGGCACTGCTGTTGTACCCTTGAGCAACGTACTTAACCTGAATTGCTTCAGTAAAATATCCAGCTGTATAAATGGATTGTATGTAAAGAAATGTAAGCTGTGTAAGTCGCTCTGGATAAGATTCGGCGCTGGCCATTGTGACCGGGGTTCGATTCCATCGGCCGTGCTAGTATCGGCTCTGGGGGAGGGAAGCCGATATGAGTTTGTTGCGTATAGTAGTGGCTCTGTGTACTGGAGTTACAGTCGACGGCATGGCGAGTGCCGTCTCGGAGGAGGCATTACATCGCCTTTGTGTCAGTACTATGGCAGTGATCACACAATACGAGGGGGGGATTGACATGAAAACGAGGGTACAATTGGCTATTAAAATGGGAAAAAATCTGAAACAAAATCTTTTTTTTTTTTTAAGTAAAAAAATGCTTGATTATCTTTTTAGTTGGAGTTGCATAAACAGGTGGTGGGCTTCTTAACTTAGGGATGATGTGGCCCTGTAACCCTTCCTCTGTACAGCGCCCTGGTGAAGGTTCGGGGGTCCCGCCCCTTCGTTCTCTCTCGCTCGTCCTTCCCTGGGCTGGGCCGGTTCTCCGGGCACTGGACGGGCGACGTGCGGAGCGACTGGGAGCAGCTGCGCTACTCCGTCCCGGGTGAGAGGAAAGAACAGCCGTCTGCGCGGTCGAGCTGCGCAGTGGACCGGCTCTGCCACGCAAACAGCCCGGGAGTCTTTCTGTGCGTCTGCAGTGCGTCCTGTCTGTTAGGGCAGACGTGTGAACAGGTGCACTCATCCCTGGTCAGAGAGCGCTGGCGCAGGGTACATCTGCCGCCTGGGCAGTGAGGGCGCCTGCGGGCTCCATTAACACTGGCTCCTGCATTAAGAGCTGGCTCCTGCAGTGCATGCTGGTAATGAGGAACCGCTAGAAAACCTGAACTCAGATTTAGTTTCATCTTACATTTCTGCACACTTCAAATGAGTTGGATAATGTGCATGCATTGAATGTGAAGTCACCCTCTCTCTCTCTCTCTCCCTCCCTGTTTATGTCCCTTGCTGTCTCTCCTCCTTTCTCCTTCTCTCTCCTTTTTCCCCCTCTCTCTCTCCCTCCCTCTTTCTGTCCCTGCCTGTCTCTCCTCCTTCCTCCCTCTCCCTCTCTCCCCCTCCCCTCCTGCCCCCCTTCCCTCCCCCCCTCCCTCTCCCTCCTCCTCTCCCCCGCTCCCTCCCCCCCCTCTCTCTCTCTCTCTCTCCCTCCCTCCCTCCCTCAGCCGTGCTGCTGTTTGGGCTGTATGGAGTCCCCCTGGTTGGGGCAGATGTATGTGGGTTTGAGGGAGACACCACTGAGGAGCTGTGTGTGCGCTGGATGCAGCTGGGCGCGTTCTACCCCTTCATGAGGAACCACAACGACAAGCCCAACATTGTGAGATGCTGTTCTTCCAGCTCTGCATTGAGGAGTACAGCATGTGTGTGTGTGTGTGTGTCCTATGAAGCCCTTTTTTTATTTTGTATGTGTACCATTATTGCAGTGTTGTTGTTGCTGTTTTAATTGTGATTACAAAATGTTTGCTCTGTTTTAAATTCTGGAACCTGTGTGTGGTGTACCCTGGGCTTGGCTTATGTGTTTTAGGTAAATTACCGGTATGATGGGTCAAGACACAGTGCTATTGCTGTGGGTATAGATATTAGTAATAGTACAATACTGAGTAGAGTAATGGGCCTGCAGATGCTGCAGTGTTACTGTGAATGTTGTGATAGTGGGGTACTAAGTGAAGTGATGGTACAGTACTAAAGGCGTTTATGGTAGTGTGGGCGCAGTACTGGTGTGCTACTAAGTGCTGCATTGCTCATACTAAGTGCAGTATTGCTGCTACTAAGCGCAGTATTGCTGGCACTAAGCGTAGCATTGCTGGTACTCAGTGCCATACTGCTGCTACTAAAGCGTAGTATTGCTGGTACTAAGCGCAGTATTGCTGGTGCTAAAGCGTAGTATTGCTGGTATTAAGCGCAGTATTGCTGGTGCTAAAGCGTAGTATTGCTGGTACTAAGCGCAGTATTGCTGGTGCTAAAGCGTAGTATTGCTGGTACTAAGTGCAGTATTGCTGGTGCTAAAGCGTAGTATTGTTGGTGCTAAAGCGTAGTATTGCTGGTACTCAGTGCAGTATTGCTGGTACTAAAGCGTAGTATTGTTGCTACTATGCGCAGTATTGCTGGTACTAAGCGCAGTATTGCTGGTGCTAAAGCGTAGTATTGCTGGTGCTAAAGCGTAGTATTGTTGCTACTATGCGCAGTATTGCTGGTGATAAAGCATAGTATTGTTGCTACTAAGCGCCGTATTGCTGGTACTAAGCGCTGTGCCGGTGTCTCAGCCCCAGGAGCCGTACGTGTTCGGGCAGCAGGCCCAGGCGGCGATGCGGAGTGCCCTGACCCTGCGCTACTCCCTCCTGCCCCTGCTGTACACGCTGTTCCACCACGCCCACACCTCCGCCAGCACCGTGGCCCGGCCCCTCTTCCTGGAGTGAGCCAGCGCGCCAATGCTGTCAATACCACCTGCCATACACAGGGTGGCGCACTTCAGCAGCTTAATACACAGCACAAGCACCACATCTTCTCATAAGCAAGATAAGCATTTGTGACAATCTTATTTATTCAGGCATAGCACACCGAAATTAAATTAATGTAAACTGTAAAGTTGATTTAACGCACTGCTGTTGAGATGTTAGAGATCATTTGACCATTGTAGTGTACGGATTCAGAATTCTCGACATTCACAGAAAACCTCATGTAAAATTTTGGAATGAAAAGGACTGATGTGAAACCGCTTCATGCTATCCTTTTCTCTCTCTCTCTCTCTCTCTCTCTCCCTCTTTTCTCTCTTTCTCTCTCTCTCTCTCTCTCTTCCAGATTCCCCTCTGATCCCAACTGTCAGACAGTAGACAGGCAGTTCCTGTGGGGAGGATCTCTGCTCATCAGCCCTGTCCTGGAGCAGGGATCAGTGGAACTGGCCGCCTACCTCCCCCCGGGGACTTGGTACAGTCTGCACAATGTAAATGAGGCCCCTCCTCTCCTGTGCAAGTCAGCAGAATCGTGTCATTTCCCCCATCACTCACCCTCTCTCCTCGCCCCTCCCTCCTTCCCCAGGGTCAGGCCTACCACAGCAAGGGCCAGTACCTCCTCCTGCCCGCCCCACTGGACACCATCAATGTCCACGTGAGAGAGGGCCGCATCGTCCCGCAGCAGGTCTGTTAGTGGAGCGTCTGTGCTGCGCGTGTCCCCGCCGCCCTGCCGTCTGTGTTTCCAGCCTGTGTCCGTGCTGCAGTAGTGCGTGTGTCTGTGCTGCGCGTGTCCCCGCGCGGTCCCGCCGTCTGTGTCTCAAACCTGCATCTGTGGTGCAGGAGCCGGCTCTGACGACAGTAGCAGCCCGCACCAACCCCTTCCTCCTGACGGTGGCGCTGTCTGTGGGGGGCTGGGCGAGGGGCGAGCTGTTCTGGGACGACGGGGATGGCCTGGACACTTTTGAGAAGGGGGATTACTCCTACATAATCTTCATGGCTGGAGAGGTGAGGACCGGTGCCCGCATTAGCCTGTTCTGCCCTTTTACGTTGCGGCCTTTCACAAGTCCGTTATTTGACTGTTCAAATCGTCCCAGACTGTGAATAGTCGTCTGACTACAGCTTATGGTCATGGTGTTCCCAGCAAAAAAAATTAACTTGTCTCCTCCTAAAGGTTTAAGGCTACAACTGTGTAACTTCACCTTCTTCTATATTATATATATTAAAAAATATATAATTATATTATATTATTTTTATTATATTTATTATATTATATTTTACTATTTTACTATTTTTTTACAATTTATTACTGTATTCTTATTGTGTACTGTTGTTTGTGTTGTGAAGAGAGATCCATATGGGAACAACAAATCTCACTGCCATGTACGCATGTGTACGTGATCAATAAAAACTTGAACTTGAAACTTCTTCTAAGCTACATCCAGCATCCAGGTTTTACTTTATGGTTTTGATTTATAGACCTTTTGGGGAACAAAGTCTGTTTTTCTCCATTTCTTAAAATTTCTGACATATTAATGTCAAACCACAAGCCGTTACTAGGCTATCGCCTTGCCGACCAAGCTGAAAAGTGGACCACCCTAGTTAATTAGTTTAAACCCTCACGTCTTCTCCTCCCTCCTCCCCTCTTCTCCTCTCTCTTCCCCTCTTCTCCTCCCCTCCTCTCATCTCCCTTCCCCTCCCCCTCCATCCTCCCATTGTCCAGGCCAAACTCGTGAGCGAACCCCTGAAGACAAACGGGGCTCTAGACGGGCTGGTGCTGGGAGGGGTGCGTGTCTTTGGGGTGCCCTCCGCTCCTCGCGACGTGTGGGCGAACGGCGAGAGGGTGAGGGACTTCTCCTACCGCTCCGACACCCAGGTGAGCTTACCTACGCCTCCTTCCTCAGTCCCTTGCCTCCCATTGGCTAGATGGCCCTGAGCTCATTCACAGCAAATCCGTTTCAACACACAGCTGCTTACGCTACCAACGAACCAACTGACATCCAGCGGCCGGATAATAAATCAGCCACGGCTAAATAAGCAATATATGTGGTCGTGTAAACCACATTATTTAGCAGTGTGTTTGCTGGCTCTTCACAGCTATAAAAACAATACCGTCCCGCATCCTAATAAACAACCTCAATTAAGAATGGGGGTGAGTTAGTTTGCCCATTTCCGGTGTTCTTTTGATGACCGTCTGTCTGTCTGTTTGTCTGTTTGTAGGTGCTGACCGTGGCCAGCTTGGCCCTGTCCATGACGGAGAGTTTTATCATCCATTGGAGCCTTTGACACCTTTGAGCCATGCCCAGAGAGCACTTTGGTGTCTGCGGGCCTGCCTTGCTGCCCTTGGTCCTGCTGGTCCTGTGTTTGTCCGAATTCTGTTCCTCGTACTGATGACTCATCAGAACACACAAAAAATAAAAATAATTATGCCTCTCTCATCTCTCATTGGATAGGGCCAGGTGGAGTGTTTTCTTTCTGAATGTTGCTGATTGATTTGCACTACTCTGTTAAATGTTTTTTTTGTAGTTGGGATTATCTCACAATTTTATAACATTGATTAAAAAAAGTGATGGAAATTAGTGTGAGCATTTTGTTTTTCAAGGAAAGGGACGTTTTACTGTTTTCTTTGTATTGTGGAATTGTGACAAAAGAACATAAATACATAGGATGATAATCTTTTGAAAATGTTGAGCCCCATAAATGTATTTGCAGTACAGGTATTCAGCTGTATTGATCGGGAGAAGTCGAGTATCTTTGAGAAGGGCATTTCATAATTAACATCACACTAAGACACCATTGTGTTGGGCCAAGAAGCTGTCATAAAAGTGATTATAATGGTAATAATAATAGTAGTAACAATAATAATAATGATACATTTTACTTATAGAGCACTTTTCATTGCATAGCAATCACAAAGTGCTTCACAGTGAAAGCATAAACAAACAGAAAATGCAGGAATTAAAAGTGACGGACAACATATAAAATTAAGAGGACCCAGCACAGACCCCTGAGGGACAGCTAATGTTTTTTTGATTGCAGGGGGGAGATTAATTGCTGTGTGTCTAATTTAAACCGGGCAGGCAGAACACCAATGATACCAAGGAAGACGAATGGTCCGCAGCCCTCCGGCTATGTTTAGAATGGAAACCCGATCGAAGATGGGGTGAAAAAATACGGCTTGGCAAGAAAAAGGCAGGTTGGATGGTGAAAAAAGGTTTTTTTTATGCTCTGATCCAGGGTGTCAAACTTGGCAAGAAAAAGGCAGGTGATGGAGATGGAAATCACCTGTGTGAACTGTAACAAAACCTGCAGGGTTTTTATATGCTCTGATGTGTCCACTGCATAGGGGTGAAGAAGACAAGAAGCTCTACCGGGGGAATTGATGGGTAGTGCTGTACTCGCACCAACAGGAGTTCCAAAGGAGAAGATACTAAACTAAACCGAACTCTGGTCAGAAACTTTGATGTGGTCCAGTTGTTTAAATGAATGGCATATATGTTTTGAAAGACATATAGCAGAGTTGCTCAAATCACGGTCCTCATTGGCCCAAGTACTGCTGTTTTTCCCACACTCCCTTTACCTGGGAGTCAGGTGCGAAGACACTGGTCAATCATTTGCACTAATTGTTCAATTAACTACCTGCTAGAAAGGAAAACCGGGACCGAATTTGGAATCGTGGCCCAGATTTCAGTAACCGTGACATATAGCAACACCTCGGAGCCTGCTACATAAGAAGACGCCCCCCACAGGCGACAGTCAAGGCACTAGTAGATATAGGCAGGGAAGCGGGAATCACTCCTGAGTCTTCTACCTTGTTCATACTACAGAGTTGTGACCGGTTCAAACCGGCAAATGCCCATATTTCAACCTCAGCGGGAAACCAACTCAATTAGCCGAGAAGGGTTAGTCAGTGCTGCCTCTTTTTGCCTCTTAGCACTACATTAAATGTTCACTCTGCAGGTCAATATGATACTGTGCCTCATTTGTATTTATAATGACTGCTTGAACAGTCATTTCTCACCTACACTCCTTGGTTTAGATAGTCTCTTCCCAGCAGAGGGGGCAGAAGTCAAACTTGCCCAGGTCCGGAAGTGAAATCGGACGTGAACATGCACAACAGACACAACAGTCTCTCACACAGAAAAATACTTTTGCAACAGATGTGACGGTCTTCGAAACGGCCAAAACATCACCTTGTTTCCAGTATAATTCCTTGTGTTGAGATCATTTCTTAATTTTGCATACTGCGCGTGGCGCACAGAGATCTGAAGTTGTCAGCCAATAGGAGGATGCAATGTGAAGATATCCTCCACTGGCAAGGCTCAGGGTATAAGGACCTGACTGACAATACGCCATTCTTAGATTGTCAATGAGCTACCAACACAGGCCTAGGGAACAAGGGTCACGTTAAAGGGGTGTATATCATACGAAAATATATATTTAAACATCTGTTTGTGGTGCAGTGGATAGCACTGTCGCCTCACAGCAAGAAGGGCTCGGGTTCGAATCCAGGCCAGGGGCCTTTCTGTGTGGAGTTTCCATGTTCTCCCCGTGTCCGCGTGGGTTTCCTCCGGGTACTCCGGTTTCCTCCCACAGTCCAAAGACATGCACGTTAGCCTAATTGGAGAGTCTAAATTGCCCGTAGGTATGAGTGTGTGAGTGAATGGTGTGTGTGCCCTGCGATGGATTGGCGACCTGTCCAGGGTTTATTCCTGCCTCTCGCCCCTATGCATGCTGGGATAGGCTCCAGCCCCCCCGCGACCCTGACCAGGAATAAGCGGCTTAGACGATGAGAATCTGTTTGGTATAGCACCTTGCTATTTACAAGACCAAAACCATAATTTTCCCTGCACACTGAAACAAAAAAAGCGGTTCACCTTTCCGGACGTCCTGTGGATTAAACAAGAAGGAACAATGAGTTTAACTTCCCATTAAAATTCACATTCACAATTCTTGCCAGGATATTGCGGAACCCCCAAACTGATGTGTCCTGGAATCTTTCATAACCTTTCATAATCTTTCACCTCCTATATCACAGTGTCCCCATCACAGTATAATATATCCAAAGAGACAGACTTTTCAGGAAATGAGAAAAATGATTTATTATTACATTACATTGGACTTTTAGTGACAGAGATATGAAACATTGACAGTACACAGCTGATGATGCAAGCTTCTTATTCAGATGTCAAATAAAAAAATGGCATAAATAGAGATAGAAGGTGTTTCTTTTGACGATGCCGATGATATGTATACAGCAAATAGTCTCTCACTCCCCCTCCTCTCTCCATGACCTTACCACAGGGGACTTTGAACCTTAGAGTATGACAGTGCGTATGTGAAACAGACCAGATGTCCATGGTCTTATCTTAAACCATTGAAGGGGCGGGAAAAGGTTGAATGAGAGAGAAAGAGAGAGAGAGAGAAGTGAGCTTTTATATTATTGTGTCTTCGATGTAACTGCCTCTGCAGTAAAAAAATAAATAATAAAATAATAATAAAAAGAAGTTTTACAGTTTACAACAATGTCACGCTCACAGATATTGAAATTCTACCTTACCGCTATGCCAAGTGGTGCTAAAGGCAGTGATCATACAAAGACTTCAGAGTATTTGACCTGGGCTTGCCCTTTCTATGAACATGGCACATTGCTGCAAATCCCCCCCTTCCATTTTTGAAGAATGGACACTGTCCCTGTGTCTCCATCCCACCCCCCACCCAGGTGACACAGGTGACAAAACCAATACCAGATGGAAATACTGTAATAGAATCGACAGAGCAGCTGCATGAAAGCAATTAATTTGTCCTCTCTCTGAAATGACTAAGACTTCACGTGGCGCAACGCACTGCTGGATTGTCTGGGAGGAACAGGGCAGGCTCGCTCAGATCAAATCTTACAGCACAGGGGGTGCGGAAAAGAGATCCGACGGAATATAGCGACCGGCGTCACCAAGCCAACAGCTGACTTTGTGGTTATCTTTCCAAAAAACGGGTCATGGGCCTTGTTTTGAAGGAGTAGCCTTCAATGTTGGAATGGGCTGGACGGGCTTTCAATGTGTGGTTGTCAGCTGTATGTGTGCATTTTAATGTTTAGCAAAAAATGATGCATCCTAAAACTTACTGGTATAACACTTTATTCAGTGACTGTGTAAACTAATTGTTGCCAGCTTCAAGAGAATGTAATGCCCTGCAGGCAAGCTAATTGATTGGTAGGATAGTAACTAATAGGAATCCTCCTTTGTGAAACTAATCATTGCAGGTGTGCTGAAAAAAGGGGAGCATTTTTCTTTGGGTAATAAGACAGGTGTCTTTTGTACGATAAACGATAACATTTTGTATTACTGTATTTACATTTTTCTGTTTTTGAAACAGTATTTGTGTAAACAGAATTTGTATATTATTTTTTTAATGTTTTTGAAAATGACTTCAGAAACGACTTACCCTATTTTTTGTCTTTCTTTTTATTTTATTTTTTTCCAAAAAGTGTATTTAGAAAGCCTATGTCAACAACATAGTCTGTAATAATAAGACTGAATCTAAATCTTGTCAGCTATCTGATATAAGCGTGCGTTTTAATAAATGAAGAACAGATTTTGTCCACTGTAGTTATACCTATATTTAACATTGTACAATTTGTGAACAAAACAAGTCTTGTATTCCTGAAGTATAAAATTACAAACAAGGAACAGTAGCCGCGTTGTTTTCATGCCATATATCTTTCGCAAGAATATTGTTTTGTTTATAATGAGTTTTCTGCACTCATTTTAAAACAAAATGCATTTAAAAAACTAAAACTAAAAAACAAAACAAAACTTAATAATAATAACAACAATAATAATGAAATAAATTACTACTCAATATCACAGATCTATGAAAAATATTTTCATTATAACAACAGCTGCTCTCAAACTAGGTTTACTACTAAACTACTAGATACTTCTAAACTAATTTGATAGGGGCATTGTTGATGTGTCAGGTAACGCACGCATGACTTATCACTTGAAATTACGTTTTATAATGTATTCATTTTCGTGTCTCTCTGATAGCGTGACTGCCCTCGGTCCCCCATCCCGGCATATTCTTTGAACTCCAGTACGGTATGTGCCCGTTTTTCAGAGAGGAAGCGGATTGTCATCCCGGAAGCAGCGGGATTTTGGGGGGGTTGGGATAAAAGCGATGGAAGCAACGTGTAGTAGGGAGCCGCACGGATAAACACACACACACACACACACACAGTGTAATAAAACACGGCGACGGAGCTTACACACGGTGCCCGTACAGAGACCAAAAAATTACCGCACCGCAATGGAGATGAACGAGCGGCACTGACAGCAGTCTCGAGCGGCGCAGAGGGTGAGCGAGCGCTTTTGCACGCAAGCTAGCTAGTTTATCATTGTAGGATACTGTGTGTATGTGTGCGGCTAACATTAGCTAGCTGGCTATGCGATATGTATACCGTCCTCGCACAGGTGTAACGTCAACGTCCATTCGAATGGGATGCAGCTGTGGCCATAACGATCATGTGTCGCTTTTTTACTGTGGATAAGCCAGCGCTACGGGTTAACCTCACCACGTCCTAGGTATTTCTCTTTGCTTGGAAGTTGAATTGAAGGGGATGTTGAAGCGATAGGGATTATGGAGGGGGGCACAGAATAATTTACCCTCATCAGATCCCTAGATGGCAAGTCCGCTAGCCTTGTTTATCTAGCTTGTTACGATATTCAACTGACGCAACTGTAGCTGAGACTATATTTGCATGGCCTTTTTGGAATGAAATAAAACAAGTGGTACTAGTTCGAGCCTTAAGGAAACCGCGAACGCGAGTCTCCCCTTCACCCGCGTCAAGGGGAGGCAGAATAACACGCCTGTCACAGGATACGCTATCCGCTAGCCTAACCCACCTATAGTAACGTTAACGCTCCAGTGCATATTGTAACCGTGACTGGTGGACTGGTATACTTTTAATTTTTAATGATCCTACAGAACTGAGCTCGCTAAACATCAGGACATATTTAAAAGGGTATTTCTTTCGCCAGTTCAGTTGAGGAAAACGGTATGGTAACCGCTATTTAGCAGTCGCACAAGAGCGGTGGGTTTGCAGTCATTGTATTTGCAGAGAGAAGAGAGAGAGAGAGTGTGCGTGTGTGTGTGTGTGTGTGTGTGTGTGTGTGTGTGTGTGTGTGTGTGTGCGCGTGTGTGTGTGCGCGCGCGCGCATAATGGCATAGTGTGATCGCCGAAATGTGAGCAGACCTGTGTTACAAGTATCCGTTTCGAGGCAATGCTTTGTATAGAAGGGAGCTTAGCTTTGGGGTGGCAATTAAAGTATCTGAAACAACTTCCTGACGGAATGTTGGCAGAGAAACTAGAAAAACGGCGAATTTGCTTAAGATGACATTTTACAGTGTGCCTTATGCTAATGTATACAAATTCTGGAAATACCACTTGGTGGTAACCTGAAAGACGGTAAAACAAAGTACATTTTGCTGCAGTGCAAATGTGTGCTTTAATACCCAACAGTACAGTGAAAAGTAAACAAAAAGCACAATTATGCGGTGAAACCGGCCTGCGTTTGTAAAATAATACTTCTACTAGCGTTTGTGTTTTGGTTGAGTTGACATAAACTTGCAATGCAAATGATTGCTTTTCCTTATTGCTGTTTCTTATTTGCAGGGGAGGTCATTTACATTAAAACGGCGCTGAAAGTATATTCAGTAGCCTACTTGCAAAAAGATCAAGGGACCATCTCAAACCAACTTCTTGTCATTTCTTATTCTTTTGTTTTTGACCTTATCATAAATATTTTTGCCAATTAATGGACGCTGCTGCCATGGCATTTCGATGGGTATTCATCAGTTTGCTATATGTTCAACTGTAGAAATCAGTTCATCAGTTTTAATGGTAAGAGCATTTCTGAATTTGACGCTAGAGCTAAACCCCTCGTTTCATTTGAAAGTATTGTGCTTGTTCTAGTAATCTCTCCAGCATGATAGAACTGTAGAACCCCCCAAAAAAGCAAAGGAATGATTTCAGAATTTGAATGTTTAAATTTTTTACATTTTAGGCATTTAGCAGACGCTCTTATCCAGAGCGACTTACACAGTTTTAAATTTCTTTACATACAATCCATTTATACAGCTGGATGTTTTACTGAAGCAATTCAGGTCAAGTACCTTGCTCAAGGGTACAACGGCAGTGTCCCCACCTGGGAATCGAACCTGCAACCTATGAGTTACAAGCCCAGTTCCTTAACCATTATGCTAACACTGCTGCCTAGAATGTTGTGGGTCTAGGTTGAAATATCTGTCTCGCTCACGACCAGTGGAAGTGTTTTATTGTGTCATCCCACAGGTCAGTAAGCCTCTGTGTGTACTTGCGTGTCTGTGTGTGTGTGTTTGTCCTTTCACAAGTCTTCCAGAATTTTCCGCACGCAAGCCCCATGGTGCCAGTCTGCAAGGGAGAGAGGATAGAGGGAGATTTGGGGGAGGGAGAGAGGGAGACCGAGAAGGGGGAGGGAGGGAGGGAGAGAGGGCGATGGAGAGCCTGACAGCTCAGCGTGTGGGTTGCAGTGAGGATGGAGGCTATATTAGTGTGGGAGTAGAGGGGCCCGGGGTGTTGACTGCGAGGACACGACAGACGGTAGCTGTCAGGGCTTCATGTTGGATCAGCCAATTTTGTTTGCTTAGTCACACACTGAAGACAGGCCCGAGATACACCTCCTCCTCCTGAACATTGGGACTGCGCCATCGACGGACGAGACTTTTACAAGCACCGGGCTGTGTCAGTCACGCATGGCTAAATCAGCAGCATCCCCCCCCCCCCAGCACTCCCCAGCACTCCCCAGCACTCCCCAGCCCTCTTTAAAATAAAAATATTGTAAAGGGGGCTGTTTTGTTGTTGAGGATGTGGTTGTAACCTCAGTTTTGTCGGGATGGCCAAAGTTTGTATTCAGCGGCACTGGAGGGCTGGCGCATGTGAGCCAGCCATGTGCAAAGCGGTTTCATGATCACAGCGGCGATTAGTCCGGGCCGACACTAATTCGCAATTTAATTAGCCTCAGCGTAATATTTGGCACGCTTGTGTCACTGCGAGCCGGACCAGGGTGGAAGCGGCGCTCCTTGGCAGCTGTGGTGTAGAAGGACCCAGGAGGATCAAACCGCTGACTTGTCTTTAGGACTGTACCCCTGACCAGCAACACGTTTCCAGCCCTTGGACACAGGACATCCTGTGAAAATACCTCTCGGGCCGGAAGCAATGGGCAGGTCTGGCAATCAGAGCTTTCCTTTGAGGAAAGGGAAGAGAAGTGTGGCATTCCTGGGGTGAAGGGCAGAGGGGAGGGGGGGGGAGTGAGACCAGTCAGAGACAATGAGACGACCAGGTTCAATGTCTCAGCCAGTGATGTATAAATAGCGTTCAGCATCTTTACCAATGAGAGACAGAGATGGTTCAATGTCTCTACCAATGAGAGACAGAGAGGGTTAAATGCCTCTACCAAGTGATGAGATCAACACCCTGACAATCTGGGCCTATGCTTCTCTACTGTCCGCCATTCCCTTTTATTAAAACAACTTTTTATCCCCTATTTTCAGTGCTTGACATCAACACCCTGACAAGCTGGGCCTATGGCTGAGACACAATTGTCCGAGATTCCCTTTATTAAAAACAACAAATTTTATCCCCTCATTTTTTCATCACTGAGTACCCCAATTTAGAATGTACAAAATATGGAACACAGGAACATAGAAAAAATGTTGCTCCAAAGAAAGAGATGCTAATCTGTACATTATGGAAGAGGGGGGGGAAACAAAAATCAAGTCAAGTGTATATTGTCCTTCTGTGAGACAACCCAGTTTTTTGGCAATCCAAACCCCTCTCTCATGCGCACACACACACACACACGGCATGTGACTCACCGCACACAGTAACCCTTGTATACAGCATGTAAGATTTAGTCAAATTTAGTACAAATATTGTACTGATCCTCAAACTAATCCACTCTCACACTGTATCCTCACCATTCACCCCTACAATACACACATTGACCTGAGTGGCCCTATTGTCCCCCTGAGTCAATCCATACCATGCCCTTATCAGAAGCCTTTCCTCCTTCAACCAGGAGGGCCTACCCACTATCAGATTTCAATGTTAAACATCTCAAGGTGATTGGTCAGAAAGATTTTTTTTTTCGTTTAAATAAGTTTCAAGTTGTTGATGATTGGATGTCCTGAAACAATCCCAACGAGCTGATTGGTGAACAGGCCAGGATGGTGTAATAGATGGACAGAGGGCAAAGAGGCTGAGCCACTACTACCATATTCATTTCTTTGTCTTACTGTAGAACTGGAGTCGCAGCATACGTCGAGCATCTAGCTTTCTATGTTTCTCTGTTGAGTCTGCATTCAATACATTGTCATTACCTAATAATAATAATTGTTAGTCTTTCCTGGTTTAACACTTTAAGAATCTTAAGTTGGGAATAATACCAAACTGAAGACCCTGTTTTGTGGGTATTACCATTTTTCTTACGGGTGTTTAGTTAAGGTGGGACACCAGATGTTCTCAGCTACAGATAGCGGGTCCAGCGTGCTGAGTCACGGGGGAGAGCTGGCGCACTGTACTCTTCAGAAACGCATTAACGGGGGTGTTTACCTTCCTGACACTCCAGCACTACGCGCATACACCTACGGCGCGTTACGGACACACTGACGGACATGCGCTCGTTTAGAAACGCTTTGAGCACATCCCGGACGCACACACGCCCGCAGCATGTTTGCGGTAGCTTGGCTCTGCAAACAGTAGCACCCTTAAGCCTGTAGTCGCGGATGGCCATTGGTGTTTCTGTTGACATTGCCTCACCCCACCCTAACTGTAGGGATTCACCAGAAGTGGGGTTTTTTGTGTTTTTTTTTTTTTTTTGCCTACCGTCACTTTGATCGCGAGCCAACGGCCGCTCATGGACATTCCCACACAAGCAGCTTTGTGAAGAACAGGTTAGGTTGTGCATGTCTAGCTATCAAGTTTGTAGTGGAGTGAACTGAGAACTTAAAGAAAGTAAACTACTATCATACTCAATCCTTTGACTTGAACAGCATGTTTGCACTTGCATCACACAAACTAACTAACTTTCCCTTTACCTTTCTAGATGGCTATCAGCAATTAAACTATAATTTCATTGCACATGATTGTTCAAAGTCAGCAGGGATCGAAATCTGATGTTTTGAATACAAACAGGGACACATCGTAAAGTTGGCAGGGAACCCGGATACTGCAACTATTGACCTCTCCTCCATTTTGGTACAGAACAAATTTAAGGGAGGAACCAAAAACGTGCACTTTAGTTTACAGTGGGGAGAAATAAGGACAAATTTGTCCATTCATCCAATTGGTCATTGCTTCACAGATTGGCTAATGAGGCTCATGAGGGGGTGTGGTGGATGGGGGACAGAGGCACCAAAAGCCAATGCAATATTATCTGGATCGGTGCTGAGAAAAAAATATAGAAGGGGGAAAAAACAAAAACCTCAGCTTATTTTTACATTTTCTATTGCAGCACAGGCAGAAGTTGACTTCATTATTCATTCAAACGAGGCTGGTTCAAGTTCAAGTACCATTGAAAAGTTCATAAAACTGGCTCCTCTCTTCAGTTTTGCATTGCTTGGAGTCAGCCCTAGAGAGACAGAGTGGCAGAATGTGCTCTGCATATGCAATGCCACTGACTCAGAGCTGAATGCTGTTGAACAACCAAAGACTCGGATTTGTTTTTAAACCGACGGGCCTGTGAGAGAGGACAGAGACAGACTGGCACGTCCCCTCGAGGCGCTTGTCCTGAATTTGGCGAAGAGTCCAGCAGGGCGATGCATTATTGGCCGTAGCGCCGCTCATGTGGGGGGGTTCCACGTTTTTTTCGTCTTGTCGAGCAAAATCGGCGACTACGCGTCGAGAGGGAAGCGGCGGTCTGCTCGTCCCTAAGGCATCAGGCATCCCTAATGAAAATAGACGTTGATGAGCTGTGTGTGTGTTTCGGAGGGTTGCGCCATCTAACTGTTGTGATTGGGCATTCCAAATTGGGGAGGGAAAAAAAGATGTCGATGAAAACATTTACTAGTGAGCTTAGAGTGCATATGCAGTATGCAAGTCCCAAGCTAGGCCATTCCAAGTGAGATCCACTCTGCTTTGGTATAACCCTCAAACGCTGGCTTATGCATTTATCCAGAAAGTGGACAGTTTCTCGCTTTTGCTTTCACTTTCTCACAAGCTTCTCACTTTTGGATTGTAATTAGAATGTGCTCGGTTATCTTTTTAGTGCCCGTCCAGGCGACCTCACTGGCCCTGTGTACAATTATAGCAGAGTGTCTCGCTTTCTATCTTTGCCTTTTGGAATCCAGTGCCAGCTTCTGACAGTATTGCTCAAGCAGATCCCGGTTCTCCTGTAACACATGTTCCTGCCGCCCCCTCTCTCTCTCTCTCTCTCTCTCTCTCTCTCTCTCTCTCTCTCTCTCTCTCACTCTCTCACTCTCTCACTCTCTCACTCTCACTCTCTCACTCTCTCACTCTCTCACTCTCTCTCTCCTTCTCTCTTTCTCTCTCTCTCTCTCTCTCTCTCTCTTCTCTCTCCTTCTCTCTCTTTCTCTCTCTCTCTCTTTCTCTCTCAGAGGATGGGCGCAGTGTCCAAGCACTGGAGGAGATGTCTCTGGGACGACTTCTGCGACGCGCCTCCTCAAAAGCCTCAGACCTCCTGACCTTCAATGCCGGGTCGGTGGGGTCACGGGGCGTGCTGGACGGCGAGATCATCTTCTCCAAGAACAATGTGTGCGTGCACCCCACGGAGCCCCTCCCGGGCCTCGCCGAGCACCACCCAGGTATGCGCCCCCCACAGAGTCTTTCCCTCCCCCTCCTGTTTTCTTGTCTGTGTCTGACCTCCCCCACGTTTCCACTGTGCAGCTACAACCAAGCTGGCTTGTTAAGGGTACCTGTGAGTGTTTACCTACTCCATAGGGTACGTGTGTGTGTGTGTGTGTGTGTGTGTGTGTGTGTGTGTGTGCACATGTGTGTGCACCTGTCTAAGACAACCTGTGTGTGTTTACCCATCTCCACAAGGAACCTGTGTGTCCATCTGTCTAAGAGTATCTGTGTGCTACCCCTCTCCTCAGGGTACCTGTGTGTTCATCTGTCTAAGGATACTTGTGTGTGTGCACTTGTGTAAGAGTGCCTGTGTGTGTACTTGTCTCAGAGTATCTGTGTGCGCGCCCCTCTCCTCAGGGTACCTGTGTGTTCACCTGGAGAAGGACGAGGCTCTGGGCAGCACCCTGATCCTGACCTGGGTGCCCAACTCCCGCATCCAGCGGCAGGACGAGGAGGCGCTGCGCTACATCACCCCTGAGAGCTCGCCCGTACGCCGGAACCCCCGCCGCCGCCCCGCCGCACCCACTCCCGGCCCCCGCCCGCCGAGGAAGAGGAGGAGGAGGAAGGAGGGCCCGGCGAGGGGGAGGGGGAGGGCGGCGGAGCGGCGGAGTCACAGCAGCAGCAGCAGCAGCAGCAGCAGGAGGAGGGCGACGAGGGGTCATGTGACCTGTCGGCGGACGAGGTGAGCCGCGACAGCACCCTGGGCTCGGACTCGGACACCTTCTCCTCCCCCTTCTGCCTGTCGCCGGTCAGCGAGGCGCTGGCCGAGAGCAGCGGCTCCGTCTTCCTGGACAACGAGAACAGGTGAGGCGGGAGGAGCGATGGCGGAGGTGACGAGGAAGACCGGTTCTCCTGTCTCGTTTACGCTGTGGCGTCTGTAGTATAAGTAAAGGTGTCTGTAGTTTAATGGCCCGCGACGACAATCTTCTGTAGCCCGTGTAAATCCATCTGTGGTTTATGTGAAGGCTTGTGAGGATTGGTTATTCTGTCGTTTATGCAAAAGCGTCGGTGGTAATTTATGCGAAAGCTGTGTAATTTATGTGAACGCGTCTGCGTTTTTGTGAATTAAGTGTTTTATGTGAATGATGTTTATGAAAAAGCATGTGCAGTTTATGTGATGGTGTCTGTAATTTATGTAAAGGCGTCTATTGGCGTATGTAAAAGCTTGTGAAGGCCCGTTCTTCTGTAGTTTATGCGAATCCGTCTGAAGTTTGTGCAAAGGACTTTGTAGTTTGTGCAAAGGCTTTCAGCTCTCGTTGGCAGTGGTCCAGAAACATACATTTCCCTCTGACGGACTGAGTAAAAATAAAACCTCCCCTTGGAGCTCAGTGTGTAAAGGTACCTCGAGGTAATAGGCCCTATAGGTGAGACACTGCAGGTTCGAGGCCTGTCTGTGTTTAGCCAAATATGACCTGGAGGTTACATTTTACTTTCACATTTTGGCATTTAGCAGACGCTCTTATCCAGAGCAACTTACAAGATGTGCATTAATACGTGGTAAGATCAATCATAGTCTGCGCAAGAGATAGTAGATGGTAGAGATAAATAGTGTAGTAATACAGTAATAAACATCATTGTTGGCAGCTGCACGTATCTGTAACACAGGGAAGGAAAAGTTAGTAGAGATATATATATATATTTTATTTTTTTTCCTTTTTTGGACAGTCTTCAACATAGATACACATTACAAAATGCAGTATTAAACATGTAAGCAGTGGTGATGGCAATTAGTAAAATGTACAGTGGTTGTGGAGTCTGAAGAGGTGGGTTTTGAGTCTCTTGCGGAAGATGGCCAGCGAATCCGCAGACAGACAAGCGGAGAGACCGCAAGGAACACCTGCCGGGCGCCCGGAGGGATGGGACAGTCAGTTTGTCAGAGGAGGCAGAGCGGAGGGGTCTGGCTGGGGTGTAGGGTGTGATGAGTGTAGTCTGGCCTCAGTTCATTGATCAATGAAATCAGAAAAACAGTCAATTATGGCAGGGGTAGTCTCAGCCCTTGTCCTGGAGAGCCCCAGGGCCAGGGTTCAGAACGCCTGCTCTATGGGAAGGTGGGCTTTATGTCAGCCGTGCTCGGTCCGACCGAGCTACCAGCCTTCATCAGCGAGAGACACGCCTCCCCTCTGATCCTCTGATCAGCGCCAGCACCCCTGTCCTGCCGTATGGCCTGAAGGGTGTAAAATAGGCTTGTAGGTGAGTGCATCTGGAGAGCGTACTGGCACGGTGGTGACTCGAAAGTCATGATTGGTGGTTCCAAATTGGGAAGAAAAAGGGGTAAATGTGTTAGGAAAAAACCCCAAAAATAATTTATAATTGTGTTGTGTGTTGTGTGTTGTGTGTTGTGTGTTGTGTGTGTGTGTGTGTGTGGGGTTGTACTGGGTTGTGTTGTGGGCGTGTGTTCTGCAGTGCAAGGTGAACAAAAGAACACCACAGTAACAGAGCACTGGTGGGACCCTCTGTACAATGGAATGTAGTCTATCTCTGTCTGGGCTACGAGGCAGCTTGCCAAACAGCAGGTTTACTCTGTAAACTGAGACCTGGGTTGAGTACTGGGCCTTTTTCAAGGGCGGTGCTTCACAGTGCTCGTTTGCGTCTCTTTTCCAAGTTTTTCCCTCTCCCAGACAGTACTCAGCCAAGCAGAGGTGTTTCTGCTGGTCTCATGTAGCGCATATTGATGAGTTAATCTCCTTAAATTGCACTTGTTAGTGATGAAGCACAAGAGCCCCCACCGCCTTGTAATGGCGGTTTAGGCCTGTAGAGGGAGGCAGAGCACCAGCATGCGTCGTCCTTAGATGACCCGCCAACTGGGTTGCCACTGTTTGTGCCACACAGGCTAGAGTTACAATCATGACATCACACACCAAACCCAACAGCGGGCCTGTCAATGTTTGCGTTGTGAGTCTGCACTGAGGCGTAGGAGCTAACATTAACTAGACAGGATGAGGTCACTGATTTCATCTCCTGCGCAAGTGTTTAGGTAGTGAGCAGAAGTACAGTAAAACAATGGGTCAAAGGAAGTGCACCCCCCCTCGATCTTGAGTAGGCGGTATTCCAAAGGTTCTGTCAGGGAGACATTAACACTGTGCGATTACTTATTTGAACAGTGGAAACATGAGCTCTCTCTCTCTCTGTGTGTGTGTGTGTGTGTGTGTGTGTGTGTGTGTGTGTGTGTGTGTGTGTGTGTGTGTGTCTGTGTGTCTGTGTGTCTGTGTGTGTGTGTGTGTGTGTGTGTGTGTGTGTGTGTGTGTGTGTGTGTGTGTGTGTGTCTGTGTGTCTGTCTGTGTGTGTGTGTCTGTGTGTGTGTGTGTGTGTGTGTGTGTGTGTGTGTGTGTGTGTGTGTGTGTGTGTGTGTGTGTGTGTGTGTGTGTGTGTGTGTGTGTGTGTGTGTGTGTGTGTGTGTGTGTGTGTGTGTGTGTGTGTGTGTGTGTGTGTGTGTGTGTGTGTGTGTGTGTGTGTGTGTGTGTGTGTGTGTGTGTGTGTGTTCTAGCTTTTCTTTCACTCGAGCAGCCCGTGTGGAGAGAGTTCTTTATTTTTAACACAATGGAGCCGGACACTCCTCTCACGTTTCTCAAAGACGAGCAGCAGGGCCGATCCCAGAGTCCCCTGCAGAGCGAGCATCACCGCGGGCCTCCAAGGTCGAGGGAGACCGGGTGATTAATATACATTCTAGGACTGCGCTTTAGGGCACAATGCTCGATGGGCGCTCGGCCGCGCACCTACAGTAGCTGATTAAAGTAAAGATTTTTTCCATTTGGAGTGCTTCGCTTGGCACAAGGTCACACTTTCTTGTGTGCTTTATGTCCACTGTCAGTTTAAAAAACTGGAAATTGGATTCAAAAGTAAAAGGTATATTTCAGATGTAAGAATAATTAAGTAGTATTACTTGTGGCGGTCGGTTGCCTCCTGCAGCAATGTGCCCTCTGGTCTGGTGGTCAGCTGTAGCTGGCAGCCCCACAGGCCGGTGCATAATTGGCCAAAGCGTCATTCAGTTGGCATTTAAGCCCCGCCTCATCGTGTGATTGGCTCCTCTGGTCGAAGTGCACTCTTCTTAAAAAAAATTTTTTTTAAATTAATGTTAAAACAAATGTTTTTGCTCAAAACCTGGTTTTGTGTCCCTCAAGAAAATAAACATAGCTAATAATCTTAATAGATTTTTTTCATCCACTGTAACTGTACTGTACAAAACCTGGCAGTTGTGTTTGTATAGCACCCTGACCTGAATGGCCTGACCCATGTAAAGGAGGACTTTGAACCAGGATGCAGAGGGGCTTGTGTTTCTGGCGGCTTGGTTCTTGGATTGTTGCTTTTGTTGGTGTTTTTTTGAACAAATCGTTTACTAAAAATGCTTTTAAAGGGGAACGATGGTTCAATGTTTAATTGCAGAGACTTTACCCCCAAGCAAAGTGGAGTATAGCAAAGTCTTCTTCTTTGGTCCCTGAATTGCATTCAGAATGGGAGATGATGCACCCCAAAAAAGAGAGTAAGCTCACCTGCTATTCGGGAACCAGAATCCAGAATCCTTTTATACTGAGCTAAGAATGGAGATGGGAAAAACCGAGGGAGTCTTTCCTTGCCGCTGTTGCCTTAGGCTTGCCTTTGTGTGGGGGGCTCAGACGGGGTCTGCGGTAAAGCATATTGCGACAAATGCTTTGTGAAATGCGCTATACAAATTGAGTTTGATTTGAAAGTCTTTGAGATGTACTGCTTATACACAGCCAAGCAGGCACTGAGCGGAGCCACAGATTTTGACCCAGGTTTCAGGTGGCAAAAAAGGCAGGCAGTGTGGTATAATGGTTAGGGAACTGGGCTTGTAACTTTAAGGTTGCAGGTTCAATCCCCAGGTGGGACACTGCCGGTGTACCCTTGAGCAAGGTACTTAACCTGAATTGCTTCAGTTAATATCCAACTGTATAAATGGATTGTAAAGAAATGTCAACTGTAAGTCGCTCTGGATAAGAGCGTCTGCTAAATGCCTGTAATGTAATGTAAAAATCCTCACACGTGTGCGGAGGAAGGCAAAATGGACTGGGGACCGTTACTGAATAGCTAAACAAATCATTTGCAAAGTGGAAACCGCATCGAGTGTGTGCGCGCTGGCCAGCGTCTTCTCTAAACTGATGAATAATCAGCATGTTTTTAAAAGGCCGCTAGGAAGTAAACGAAAAATAAATATATGTGTATATAATATAATATATATTCTAATGCAAATGTTAAAACAGCTGTGATATCGAGAAGCAGGTGGTGGCACCTTTCACATTTGTCTCGAGGATTTTTAGTTGTTTTTAATTAAATAGATTTTTCACCATTTAAAAGGGAAGTAGTTCATAGTTGAAGTAGTTGACACATTGTCCGTTTTCTCATTACATTTCTTTTGAGGACTTGAAAACTTTCGGATACGAGTTTTGGAATAAAATAGCCTTTTTATGTTGCCTTCAGCACATCAAAGCGCTGTGAACCTTTAGAAGCCTGGCTCTAGATCCAAACGGATGGAGAGAGATGAGAAATGTGATCAATAAAACCTGCACGCTTCTCCGTGTGGATCTGCCCTTTTTGAAGAGGCCGGTCTCTCTGAGCTCATTTGAAATATTTCCGAAAGTTGGCCACAGCGCAGTGTTCACTGTGAGACGTGAGGGAGGCTGTTCCCCCCTCAGCTTGAAGTAATTAAGGGCCGTGTTTACATCCACTGCTTATGTAATGACTCTAAGCCCCTCCTCTTTCCCGTGCTGCCGCTTTTGCATATGGCGCTGTGCAGGAAGTGGTTCCGTTCAAGTGGACAGTTTAAGGAAAACCTGTCGCAGTTGATTAGAATTGTGAAAAACGGCACGGAATCCTCCAGATACATGACCTGTGCTTTCTCCACACTCAGGAATCTTTCATTTAGAACTGCATGTCAGGGTTTTCGGGAAAGGGAGAGATGCCTGTCTGTGAGGCTGAGGAATGGACTTTGCGAAAGGAGGCGAATCCTGATGGAACACCTTTCTGACATTGACAAGTTCAGTAGGGGAAATGTGCTCCCCTTTATTTTCCCTTAATTTCAATTGTACGCCTGTTGTTTTTTTTAGTGTGCAATGTGCATCAGTGGCCACCAGGGGGAGGCAGAGAGACTAGTGAAAATGAGAGCCCCACAGAGACTGCAAGGTGTGAAAGTCGGTTAGTGTCAGAGCGCTGGTGAGGGACGAAGTGGAAGTGGAAGTAAAACAGTGGCTCAGTAGACAGATCATGCAGGGTAGTGCTAATCTGCTGTAGGGCCATTTTAGCCGTGTCCTGTTTCTCCCGCTGCCGTAGATTTGATCTCATTCTTTCGATCCCCAACAAGAAAAACACACTGACACACAGCCTTGGAGGAGAGCGTTTGCTTGTCTGAGCTCTCCCAAACTGGTGGAAGACATTGCAGTGCTTTTGAATACAAATCGCCACACCTAATTGGGAGAAGAGACAAAACCAGGGATACAAATAGTTTCAATAAAAAGAAAACTGTTGCCCTACAAGTGCGGGCAGTCTATACAAAGGGGTTTAATTAAGCGAAATATCACTGACCAAAAAGCAACACGGAGGACTCAAACTTCACATATAAAGGGTGAAGCTAAACTCCAAACTAAATAATGAACTTGTCTTTAAGATACTTCCACGTAGGGGCCTCCATATTGGCTGGTCCTTTATGAGTGTGAGCTGCCTATCACGGTCGCGGTTAAAAAAAACTACTGTAACAGACCTGCCTTAGTGGGTAGTCCTGATTGGGGGTGGCATTTGGTTGTCCGCCCCAGGATGAGGGTGAGCCGGCATGAACTCGCTGAGAAGCGCGTAAGGGTGTCTCCAGAACGTAGGTGGGCGAATTCTGTCTCGAAGGAAGCGGAGCGCTGCCCTCAGAATTAGCATGCCTCATAGAGACGGGCGGCGAGTTTATGTGGGGAGGGTAAATCGAAATAAATAGAGGGTATAATTGGCCACTAAGTTGGGAGAAAATCTGGAAAAAATCTGAAACATTTAAAAAAAAAAATCCCAAAGATACTTTCACAGATTCTTCTGAAATAGATTGAAAATGAGGAGAGATACCACACCGCTATGAGAACGTGTGATGAAGCAGTAGATGTCTCTTGCACACATTCATAAGGTGTGAAAATGTAAGTGGCTTCAGGCAAAAAGTACGTAACCGTTACAGACAGAGTATAATGGAGAAACAGGATTACTTGAGCAACGGTGTGCCTGATTCATATCAAAGGTCAGTTCCTGTGTGGACATAATACTTACCTCAGTGAAATAAGCCTGTGTACGTCTTGGCTACGCAGAAGAAAGATAAGGTAAGGTAATCGATGTCAGGAAGGGTTCCCAACCCTATCGGTCTGCTCTAGTAATCTTGCCCAGGTTCAGTCAAAGTTATTGTAACCTTTCTGTGAAATATTTATCCCTGTAGAGTGGACGTAATGTTGTGCCATCACTAAACAATAATGTATGATGTATACTATCACCATTTAAAAAATTTTTATATTTATTCATATTATTATTGGATATGTCCCTGAAACTCAAACTTTCATATCAATGAATTTGCACATTTACAAAAAAATAATAATAAATGGGTAGGAAAAAAATTAAGGATACTACTACATAAACTGTCTTAATAGGGTGTGGGGCCACCATGAGCTGCCAGAACAGTTTCAGCGTGCCTTGGCAAAGATTCTGCAAGTGGAACTCTATTGGAGGGATGCAACACCATTTTATGTTTTGTTGATGGTGCTGGAAAACACTTTCCAGGCACCGCTCCAGAATCAAAGTGTTCAATTGGGTTGAGATCTGGTGATCAAGATGGCCATGGCATATGACTTGCATTGTTTCCATGCTCATCAAACCATTCAGTGACCCACTCCTTGTGCCCTGTGGATGGGGGAAGAGACCACTCTCACCAGGATAGAAATGCTTCATCATAGGATGAAGGTGAATGGCTTTGTATTTACTGGCGTTTACCTTGCCCTCTAAGGGGTTGAGTGGACCTAAACCATGACAGGAAAATGCACCTCACACCATAAGAGCCACCAGTATCTTTAATTTACTCAAGTATTTCCTTTATTTTGGCAGTTACCTGTGCGCAAGCGTGCGTGCGTGTGTGTCTATGTATATATATACACACACGGAATCCTAGTTTACAGTACCAAGTTCTCATTCTTTTATACGTTTGTAGATTTAGACTAAATTAATCATTTTCTATTTTGTAAATGGTCACTTTAGTGCTGATTGAGCCTCCAGTTGAGCTGGTTGTTCATAGGATTATCTGACTACGAGTGTATTTATTTTTGAAATGGATTTAATCTTTGGAATGGTACTTTCTTTAGAAACAAAGTTAAATCTGTAAATAGGGGGGGGTTCTGCCAGGGCGTGTTGAGAGGACCCCCCGTGTCAGGGAGCAAAGAGGGGAACGTTGATGAAAATACTGTAAACGTTTTTGCAAGTTTTATTTTCTAAATGATGAGAATAAAGGTCAGCAAAGGACAATGCCTCGGAAGCAAATGAAATGAGAAGTAAGCCGACACCGTTCACACGGCTGTCCGACGAGGGAGCCTGTAAGACCCGGCCGTCTCCCCTCATGTGATATGCAGTACATTTCCCGGTCATCTCTCCTAATGTAATTACCAGAGGTGGCCAACCCTGGTCCTGGGGAGCCACAGGGTCTGCTGGTTTTTGTTTCCCCTCTTTAAAAATCTGCAACCAAATGAAGACCCAGGGCAAGCGGTGAGGTGAGTTAACTGTAAGTGCTTAGCAACAACGAAAAACCTGCAGACCCTGTAGCTCTCCCAGGCTCTCCAGGACTGGGGTTGGCCACTACTGTAATGTAGTATATGCACATGTACACACGCTAGTATATATAACACAGTACATTTCCCACTCATTAGTCTTAATGTAATATGCAGTACATTTCCCGGTTGTTTCTCTTAAGGCAGTATGCAGTACATCCCCCCTCCTCTCCCGCTGGCCGCAGTGGGAGGGTGACGTCCCTGTGCTAGTCGTAACCCTGCTCCCGGGTCTCCGTGTGACGTCCGTGCGCTGGCCCCCGGTGGGGGGTGAATCACCCAGGCGGGGACTGCAGTCCCTCACCAGCGCTGAGGTCACCGAGGGACATGCAGTTCAACGCTGCTTACTGAGCGCGCTCATTTACTGTCTTTCTCCCTGAACACACACCCTCTTACTGTCTCTAACTGGACCCGCACTGTTACTGTCTATCTGAACGCGCACTGTTACTGTTTAACTGAACGCACGCGGTTACCTGAATGTAGACCAGTTAAACCCTTCATTGTTCTGACCAGTTGTATTTATGAAGATGTTCAGGGCTTGTGGAGTCTCGGACCTCTTTGTACTAATCACTGCTTGTGTCATATTGAGGGCCGAGTTCGTATCCATGTTCGGCGCACGTTGTTCTGTGTGAGTTTGATAATGGGGTGAGTGAGTGTGGTCGGCTGCCGCATGGACCGTGCTCTCCGCTGTACAGCTGTTGTGTGATTCAACAGCTGTATTCACTACCGAATAACGCATTGGCATACACTTCTGAAGGTGTTTGATGTCAGCTAGAATGCCTGTAAATTCGGAGCACATATGGGGGTGTTTGAATGCTGGCTATTTGTTGACAAAAGGGTGATTGCTTACGATTTCTGCTTCAAGATTTCTGAGGTGCTTTTCATTGGCTGACTGTTTAAAGCACTCACTTCTGAGATCATGACTCGTCTTATTAAATCTGTGACGTAGGGGATCAACAGGGCTTCTGCCTGCGATATGGGCGTGCTAATCACCAATACACAGTGCTTTTCACAAGGGTATATAATACACGTTAAAAAAAGCCTGCCACACGAGGCTGGTTTAACTGTGACCATTCTACTGGTTCTTCTTCTAGGGATATGTGCGATGAGTCAATGACCCACTCGGCCAGCTCCGCCTCCAGCCTGGACAGCCACGCCCCCTCGGAGAACAACCAATCACAGGGGGTGCGGTGGGAGGAGCAGCAGAAGGTGATGGCGCTGGAGCAGCTGTGTGGAGTGTTTCGGGTCGACCTGGGTCACATGAGGTCGCTGCGTCTGTTCTTCAGGTAAGACACCCCCGGTCTGCATTATTTCAATATATACCATTTAGCAGACGCTTCTAACCAAAGCGACTTACAGTAGTGAAGGCATACATTTTTCAGTATATGTGGCCCCAGTGGGGATTGAACCCACGACCTAAGCGTTGCCAACGCTGTGCTCTAGCTACTGAGCCACAGAGAACCACATCCACATTCACATCCTGTTTCTTTTTTAAAATCCCTTACTGGTTCTCTTTTCTTTAACTTCAATTTAAAAATAACTTCAATCAGCGTTCTGTCTTGCTGTGAATGTGACTCATAGACACACTGTGTTGTCTTGGGAAGGAAAATAAATATTTGTTGCGAAGGTACCGTCTTAACATGAGAACACCCAGGGTTTTACATTTCTGACAGCCAGCGAGCATCAAAAAAAGTAGCAAACTTTGGATACATACAATGTAAAAAGTTATTAAGTAAATAACGGAATTTGAACAGTCTAAAAAAAGCTGCAGTGCAACTATACACTAAGTGTCATAATATTTTCAAAACCGGCTCATAACAGTATGAACAGGTAGTCTACGCTTACAAAATATGCATTAATATGTGATTTGTGTTGTGTGCTGCACTGTAAAAATACAGTAGTACTTAAACCGTTGAATTAATTCAGTGAAAAACGAACAAAATCACTGTCGCCTGAATGTTGTTGTTTTTTTAAACATTTTATTATTACAAATGATGCAAGCGACAAACATCTGTGCGTCTACTGTACAGAAATCTACCACAGGCAAGTCTTGAAGATTGAATGCACATGTCTGCAGTTCGGTTTTATCATAAGCCTTGGATGTTCTAGAGTCGAGGGGAAATTCGTAAAACTATCGATGTCTTCATGCTAATCGACACACTGTGACATAGAATGACACAGTTGTGCCTCCTACTGTGCATCAAATGCGCAGGATCAGATCAGAGGAGCTGCTGCTGCACTGGAAACCCACGAACGTTCTGTTGACGTTGAAACAGTCCAGCTCGCTTCGATCTGAAGGAGCAGAGGGCAGATTCCTTTGTGTGTCGAGGGGGAAGGAGAGCAAACGGACACGGTTAGCCGCGTGCGTTACCGTGACGGCGCTGTGTTTGGGAGGCTTATCGTTCCGTTGCGCTGTGGTTCCAGTGACGAGGCCTGCACCAGTGGCCAGCTGGTGATCGCCAGCAGGGAGAGCCAGTACAAGATTCTGCACTTTCACCACGCGGGCCTGGACAAGCTGGCCGAGGTCTTCCAACAGTGGAAGTACTGCCGCGAGACCCAGCTCAAAGACCAGGTGAGGCGCCCCCGTACTGATCCCAAAGCACACTAGGACTGATCCTGCACTCAACGTACACGGATTCTACCCTCAGTTTAGCACTTGATGCTGATCCTACACGGTTTCTACACTCAACCTATCACCTAATGCTGATCCTACACAGATTCCACACTCAACTTATCACCTAATGCTGATCTTACATGGATTCTACCCTCAGCTTATCACCTAATGCTGATCCTACACAGATTCTACACTCAACCTATCGCCTAATGCTGACCCTACACAGATTCTACCCTCCGCTTATCACCTAATGCTGATCCTACACAGAATCCACAATAAACTTCTCACCTAAAGTTGCTGATCCTAAAGTACACTTGCACTGATTTTACACTGATCCTACACTCAACTTGGCACCTAATACTGATCCTATAGAATACTTTGTGCTCGTATCTCCCTACATTGATCATGACTGTACTTATCATAATAATGATAACTGATTACATTTATGTAGCACCTTTAACTATAAGATTTCAAAGTGCTTTACAGGGAGGGGGGGGGGGAATTGACCGTAACCAGTGAACTACTGATCCCATAGTGCACTTATCACCCTACACTGATCCAATACTGATCCCACAATGCACCTATCCCCCCACACTGATCCCCATAGTGCACTTATCCCCCCACACTGATCCAATACCTATCCCACAATGCACCTATCCCCCCACACTGATCCCCATAGTGCACTTATCCCCCCACACTGATCCAATACCTATCCCACAATGCACCTATCCCCCCACACTGATCCCCATAGTGTACTTATCCCCCCACACTGATCCAATACCTATCCCACAATGCACCTATCCCCCACACTGATCCCACTATGCTTATCACCTCTCCTGCTCTCCCCCTCTTGAAGCACGACTATACTCACACAGTCACATCACCCAGCGCCCATACATCTCAGTCCTCCTTTGAATGCGGTTGAATGAGACTCAGTCACCCAGACCCAAGAAGAAGAATCAATAGCGAAATATTTGAGCTCTCTCGCAAAAATCACTCGGGCGGTTTGTTGGGGCCACATCAGCCGGCGGCGGCCAGCGCTCCGGTCCCTATAAGGCCGCGGCAGGAGCGCACGTGACCCGTGGTGGGACAGGGCCCTGTTATTGGCCGGCAGGGCCTGGGGGAGATTGTGCGGTGGTGGGACAGGGCGCTCGCTGGGTGTGTCACGCTGCTGTGTGTGTTGTGCTCCGTCTCTAGGCGACCACAGTGTTAGACATGGACTCCTCGCGTTGCGTTCTTAATGGGGAAAAAAATATGTGAAATTAATCAAAAATCCATGTAACTGGATTCTCAGGAATTGCACGAAACACATTAAATATGCTGTACAAACAACAGAGCAGTAATATACTAGTAAATATTTATTATGACAATGATCAAACCCACAAAGGCCAAATTCTGTATGTCTTTAAACAGCCTCATTTTTATTAATGCAACAGTCCTAATGGGTCCAAATGTTGATCTTTCTTCTTTTTCTTTCCTCTTCCTGTTGTCTCCCCCTTTCCGTGATGATGGCCCACAGCTGCGTGCTCTTATTTATGAACATCCTTTAGTTATTTATGTTTAAAGCAGAAGGCCTGGAGTACTGAGATATTAAATCCTGAAAACAAAAAAAGCAATAAAAATATGATTAAATATGGTGAGCCATGTGTATGTATGTATGTATGTATGTGTGTGTGTGTGTGTGTCTGTACCTGTGTGCATGCCTGTGTGCCTGTCTGTGTGTACGTGTGTGCCTGTGCGTGTGTCTGTGCGTGCATGTGTGGTGTGGTGTGCCTGTACGTGTGTGCGTGTGTGTATGTGTGGTGCGCCTGTATGCTTGTGTGTGTGTGTGGTGCGCCTGTGCATGTGTGTGTGTGTGCGTGCGTGTGTGCGTGCGTGCAGTGCGTGTGCGTGCGGGCGGTGCGAGTGCATGTGTGGTATGCGTGTGCGTGGTGTGCCTATCCGTGTGTGTCTGTGTGGTGCATGTGTGTGGTGCGGTGCGCCTGTGTGTGTGTGTGTGTGTGTGTGTGTGAGGTCTCAGTCGGTGTCCTGTCTGTCTGAGTCTGGTGTTATTATTCTGTTCATGGGTTTAATAATACAAAAGTCGATGTCAGGAAACGATGCTTGTAATCAGTCTGCTGCGAGGGGAGCCTTTATTATAGCGCTGCTTTCTAAGCTGGAGTCTGGAGGCTGATAATGGGACAGTGTGCAGCAGAGCAGCACGGGCGCGACGAAATGAACCTCCTGAGCGCTGAGCCCCCCGTCTCCCCCTCGGCCTCCTCCCCCCCCCCCCCCATGCCGTGTCAGCTGTGAGACACGCCGTGAGTCACTCCGGTGCATTGTCACAGAGCCCACACTGCGACCGGCTCAACCTGTGGTTCATCAGCCACTCCTCATCTCACTCCCTCCCGCGTCTCTCTCACTCTGTCCCTCTCTTTTACACTTACTCCCCCCTCCATATGCCCCTCTCTCCCTCCCTCCCCATCTTCTCTCCTTTTCTCCCTCTCCATCACTCTCCCCCTCCCGACGCTCCCCCACTCTCCGTCTTCCCTCCTTCTCCATCACTCTCTCCTCCCCCTACCTTTCCCCCTCTCTCCATCTTCTCTCCCTCTCAATCACTCCCCCAAGTATCCCTCTCCTCATTTACTAGTGAGCTTAAAGTACTTATGCAGTGTTTACCTGCACTGTGTTCTCAGAATTCCCGAGACAGCTCATTCCAAGTCAGATAAACTCAACACCGCCCTTAAAAGCTGCCATATGCATTTATATGTGGAAAATTGCTCCCTTTTGAATTGTAATTAGGTATTCGGTTAGTTATCTTTTCCCTTTCTAGTGCCTATCCAAGCAACCTAACTGGCACTGTATAAAATCATAGTGTTGTCTCTCTCCAGATTTGTATATTTTTATTTTAATTTTTTTTACTCACTGCCAGGTTCTGACAGTATTGCTCAAGCAGATCCACGTTCTGCTGTAACGCATTCTGTCCTTCTTCCTCCCTCCCTCTCTCTCTCTGTCAGGTATCGGATGAGAAGTCCTGCATGCAGTTCTCTATCCGTCGACCCACCCTCCCGTCGTCCGAGACCCACCCGGAGGAGCGTCTGTACCGCCGACTGGACGTGGCCACCTGGCTCAGACACCTGAACCAGAGCGGTCAGGTGGAGGAGGAGTACAAGCTGCGCAAGGTGAGCGGGAACGCTGTCAAACCCACAGCAGGCACTCTCAATATGGCAAACACACACACACACACACACACACACACACATGTGTATATACATATATATATATATATATATACAGTACCAGTCAAAAGTTTGAGTACACCTGCTGGAAACTAGGTTTATCTCATAATTGACAATGTTTTATACCATATAAGTTTATTTAAATACTTGAAAATTACAAAAAACACATGTAACGATAAACAAAAGGAACATCAAAGCAATGTTCAATCAAATTTAATTTAAAATTGAATCTTGGATTCCTCAAAATAGCCACCCTTTGCCGTGATAACAGCCTCACAAACAAGCCATTCGGTTAATAAGTTTCAGCAGGAAATCACCCGATATGTCTTCCCAGCTCTCCTGCAGCAATTCCCACAGGCACTTGTGGGTTGCTTTGCTTTGACTGTTCTGTCCAGTTCATCCCATACAAGTTCTATGGGATTGAGGTCTGGACACTGGGCAGGCCAGGTCCTTAGTTTGAGTTGTCCTTCACATTCCCCCTTCACCAGATAGTTCTTGCACAACTTCAAGGTGTGTTTCGGGTCGTTGTCTTGCTCAAGAATGAAGGAGTGCCCGCTTAGCTGTAGTCCAGATGGAAGGTGTACTCAAATGTTTGACTGGTACTGTATATATACACACACACCCTCATGGCAAGAACCATTCCCCACTCAGCCACTCGGCGGCCCATGTACATATTGACTGCAATCTACTTGCACATACAGGAACAGACACTCATATACAGGAACACACATACAGGCATGCACGCAGACACACACATATACAGGAACACTTCAAATAACACACACACACACACATAACATAACATAACATACGCCATTTAGCAGACGTTTTTATCCAAAGCGACTTACAGTAGTAAGCGCATACATTTTTCAGTACATGTGGCCCCAGTGGGAATTGAACCCGCAACCTAAGCGTTGCCAACGCCGTGCTCTACCTACCGAGCCACACAGAACACGCATATGCAGGAGTATCCAAACTCGCAGTCAAAACCGATGCACACACATCTCTGTTCCTGTCAGGCCATCTTCTTCGGCGGGATCGACCCGGCCATCCGAGGGGAGGTGTGGCCGTTCCTGCTGCACTACTACAGCTGCGACTCCTCGTCAGAGGAGCGGGAGGCCTGGAGGCTGCGCAAACGCAGCGAGTATCAGGAGATCCAGCAGAGGAGGTGCGGAGCCTTTCACACAACCTTGTCTCACACACACACACACACACACACACACACACACACACACACACACGCACACGTTCATGCCTAAAATCTAAAAATGTGAAAAAATGAACTGCTGCTAAAAAGTTGCTGCTAATGTGCCTTAGATGAATAACAATACCTAATTAGCTGAATAATCAATGCCAATAGATGCAGTGTCCCATTGTTCTTTTTTGATTGCATTTTTCTGGTATTCGCTTATCTGCAGATTATGTGAACCGGTAGATCAATGTACTCTTCATTTTCCGTGCCCAAATTCAATATTGACTTTGTAAATATCCGTTATTCTCTGCAGATCAGGGAGGTTAATGCTCATGCAAATTCAGTCTATAAAGATGGAAAGCAGGCCTCCCGGGTTGCGTAGTGTGTAATAATGTCCGACGTTGCAAACTGCGACCGGGGTTCGATTCCACCAGCTTGCGTCAGCTCGGCTCTGGCCAGGAGTGCCACCGGGGGGCTTTTGACAATTGGCTGTCTGCCCCTGGGAGGGGGGAGGGAAGCTGATATGAGCTTGCTGCATATATGAGTGTTCCTGTGTGTTAATGTGACAGCTTGGCAGGTGCTAGCTCAGAGTAGGCGGTGCAGCGCCCCCTACCGGTCTCGGGACTACAGCAGCGAGCTCATACGAGGAGGGGGATTAATTGACATGAAAAAGAGGGTATAATTGGCTACTAAAAAATTGTGAGAAAAAATGGGCAATAAAAAGCAAAAACTGAAAATGATTTTTTTTTTTAAGATTGTAAGCAAAAAGCATATTCTGGTCTCTATTCCATAACCAAACAAAATGTTTGCACAAAGGGGTCGACGTTTCAGCATCAAGTGGCCTTTCTCAAAACAGAGTACTCTACTCGACTCTACTCTGTCTTCAGAAAGGCCACTTGAGGCCGAAATGTTGGCAGCCTTTTATTTGGTTATGGAATAAAGAGACCAGAATTTACTTTCCGTCATTTATTTTGCACCTATCTTTGCCCACACGGAAAGCGGCGCCCGAGATGCACTACCTTTACCTCTTTTGACTTGATGCTCACGAAAAAGCCATCGCCCCTCCCTTCCGAACAGCATTCGCCTCTCTTAGGCCCGACTGACCCATGTTCGGCCGCCGTTCACATGGAACCCCTCCTCCACTTCGGCCTTCAAAGTTCTCGTTTGAACATTTGCTACTGTCGCCAAGACCTACGCCCAATGGCTTTTACGCTACGACCTCACTGAGCTCTTGAACAACCTTTCGTACATTTTGTAGTTTTTCAGATACTTCCTGAATATCTGGTTTTAGCGTTGGCATTATCTCCGCTCTTCAGTGGTGCAATAATTTCTGAGGACCTCTACAATGTTCTAGACTATTTTAAAACACCTGAATGCTTCTCAGGGTTGTTATTCTTTTCAGTACACATTGAAAAGGGTATTTGGGATTTTTTTCTTTTCTCTTTTCTGTTTTTTTTTTTTCATTCTGGGTAATTTGCTTCCCAGAAAGTCTCTTGGCGGATCGATCTTTTTTAATTTTTTTATCCTGCAGGGCATTTTACGATACAAACCCGTCAGATCGGCTCTTGTATCTTTTACGTCTGAGGCATAAAGGAGTCATAGAGCGGTTTCTGTCAAACGGAAAGTTCCGTGGTAAACTGTGGCAGTTTATCACAAGGTTTCAGAACGTAACGCCACAGGACCCGTAAACCGCATCAAAACTCAATATACATTTTTCACAGTGTTGCATTGAGATTCCTGTCTGCCTATTGGCAGCAATGCTCGTTTCATTTAGATGTTTATTGTAAAGTGTGTCACAGGTTTATGTCTAACCTTGGACTAACTGGAAAAACCCGAATAGCCAGGATTATGTAGGTCTCTTGAGCTTTTAATATTTAGTAGTGTATAAAAATGTAGCACCTGCTTTTATTAAGATATTTTTAGCAAAAAAACACACAAACAAACCATAAGTTAACACACTATGCATTTAATGGTGACTATGCAGACTTTAATACTTTAATACTAATGTACAGCAGTAGCCCATCCATATTAGTCTTACAGGACTAATTTCTTAGAATCTGTCATCTTAACACGGTGAATGGCAGTACAAACGCACATTTGAGGAAAAAAACTTTAAAAAAAAAACTTTTCTTCCGTTACCTGGCTCACTCAAAGGGTGGGGGTAACCAGAAATGGCGAAAGTGTTCTGTGAGTTCTGTCGAAAGTGTACTGTGAATGGTCCATCGCACTGAGACGGACAAACTCTATAAAACAGGTGTGAGCCGGCTCCTATATTGGTTGGCCTTTGGGGAGTTGGTTTATTTTCTTTATTTGGAGGGGGGGGTTGGTTGGGAGGCTCAGGCCTGTGTGGGAGCTGGCTCCCTGGGGCCAGGCTGGGCTGGCAAAAAGCACAGGCACCGGGAGACACCCTTACCGGTGGCGGTGACTGCACGGTTGCGTGGAGTTGCATCAGGTGTGATGTTTTTCCTCATGGCACTTAGGAAAACAAACGGGGCTACTTAAGCCCTCCCCGTGGTGCGGCGGTCCTGGGGCGCTTTGACACCAGCTGTGCTGCGCCTCTCGGTGAATCTTTCAGGACTGACGTATTACATCTACCCACACAGCCCTGACCGGTCCTCTAATGGAGTCGGCGTGAGAGTAACAAAATGTATACTCTGGAACGGGAAGGATTTTTCAAATTAGGCTGTCCTTTACATTTGTGAATAGCGGGCAAATGCCATTTCCACTGAACACTGGTCAACATGATTTTTCTTGCATGGGGTTTTTCAACGGATTCTAGCTAACTTTTGGGTGCTGAATCCAAGTCTGGCATTAGTTTTTGCTTATCACATCATTTTTGAACTATGAAAAATCATTATTTTTGAGAGAACAGCAATTTTACACTCTAAGTTGAAAAGCGCTGTTGCATTAGAAGATCGATAGACGCAAAAATGTTTACAATGAAAGGTACCTACTTCAATTACAATATTTAATTGTAAAACTTAGATTAGGTAGAGTCTTAACAGCAGATTAGGTAGAGTCTTCACAGCTGCAAATAACAAAAAACATAAACTTATGTAAAACATGTTTTTAGGACTTTTATTTTAAGACCCTAAATGAAGTAGTTTTGGTGAGAATAATCTAGCTTTTGCTGTTTTATCCCCACCAAGATTGCCAGACTGGATGGTCAACTTTTGTAAAATCCATGAATATGGAGCATAGATAGCACAAAAACTTGATGTGATAGAGCAAATCTGAGCTCAGAAAATGAGCCAAAACCAGTTTCCAAAATGATGCAAGAAAGAAAAACATTTTTTTTTGTAGACCAGTGTTATCTGGAGCCAAATTCTCAGCAAAACCTCCCCTATGTCATGAGTTGGCTTGATGCACAAACGCGTGGGTTTTCACCGGGGTTGAGGTGTATTGCGAGATACAGTACACGTGTGGATAAAACGTAACTGCGTCTCACACACTTTCCATTGACATTTACTTCACACCGGGTCCACCACTGCACTAGTCACGCGCACTCTGCATGCAGTCGTCTTAAAAACATTCCTCGTTTGAATTTATGTTGTTCTACACTGTAATGAGGTCAGTTGGTTCATCCCCTCGCCCCCCCCAGGTTGTCCATGAGTCCTGAGGAGCACAGCGAGTTCTGGAGGAAGATCCAGTTCACGGTGGATAAGGACGTGGTGAGGACGGACCGCAGCAACCTCTTCTTCAGGGGCGAGAACAACCCCAACGTGGAGATCATGAGGTCCGAGCACTCCTCCTGTCAGCCTGTCCGTCTGCAGGACCTACGTTTAGCCCTTATTTTCAGTCGCGTGCGTGTATGTGTGTGTGTGAGTGTGTGTGTGTGTGTGTGTGTGTGTGTGTGCGTGAGCAAACCATATCAGTCAGTATATTTCAAGTTTGCGATATTTACCTCTCGATATTGACCTCTTAGCATTGAATGATGATTTTCATGCACTCAGGTGTTACTTTTTGTTAAGTTTGAATTAGTTTTGAGGAACAACATTTGTCATTCATTCTAGATTTGTCATTCAGACTTCAGGTAAACACATTGTCGGGTATATAAAGACACTCTACCAGGTGAGCGCGCTGAAGTTTAACTACACCACAGGAACACACCCCAAAGGTCAAACACTACACACTACTGCCATTCAGACGGAATGCCAACCTGCAGTTGGATTGATCCGAGTTACCCTTAGCCAGCTTACCATCTGATTAAATTAATTTAAGTAAGGGTGATGATGCTTTTGATTTCCACTTTTGATTGGCTCGGGGGGGCAGCAGGGCTCCTCCCAGCAGTGTGGGCGGGCTTATCACCAAACGCGGTGCTTTTACGGCCAGGTGTTGTATCTGCAAGATTGTGATCGGCTGGTCTCTGTGCAGACGGACCTTGCTGAACTACGCGGTGTTTAACCCCGATATGGGGTACTGCCAGGGCATGTCGGACCTAGTGGCCCCCCTGCTGACGGAGGTGCAGGACGAGAGCGATACCTTCTGGTGCTTTGTGGGCCTGATGGAGAACACCATCTTCATCAGCTCACCCCGTGATGAAGACATGGAGCGACAGCTGGTGAGTCCACACACACACACACACGCACACACACACACACACCCACACACACACACACACACACACACACACACACACCCATGCATACACACAGAGACGGACCCATACACACACACACACACACACACACACACACACACACACACACACACACACACAGATGGACCCACACACACGCACACACACACACACACACACACACAGATGGACCCATACACACACCCATGCATACACACAGAGACGGTCCCATACACACACACACACACACACACACACACAGATGGACAGATGGACCACACACCCATGCACACACACACACACACACACACACACACAGATGGACCCATACACACACCCCCATGCATACACACAGAGACGGTCCCATACACACACACACACCCACACACAAGCATTTTACATTACATTTTTACATTTTAAGCATTTAGCAGATGCTCTTATCCAGAGCAACTTACAAGATGTAAGCACACAGAGATACAAGACACACTTACACACACACTGCACACAGAGATGGACCCATACACACATGCACACATCCATACACACACAGTGTGGAGACCGGGGAGGTAGGAGTGTTTCTATGTGTGTGTCTGTGTAAGCTTGGGTATTTGTTGTGGCATTGGTTATATATCGTTTATTTGTTATATTCCATGAAAGCAGAGTTCAAGCTTAATGATGGGTGACATTCATTATGAATTCATCAAACTGTTTTGTGAAGGAAAAAAGTAACACCTACGGAATTAAAGTGTGTGGGACAATATAGGAGTGTGTGGCCATGTGTGCAAAGCTCTTGATTGAGGAGCGTATATGTTTACCTGGTTGTGTGCGCGTGCGTGCTTGCGTGCGGATGATGTGTGTGTGTGTCTGGGGCTGATGGTGTGTGTGTGTGTGTGTGGGGCTGACGGTGTGTGTGTGTGTGTGTGTGTGTGTGTGTGTGTGATGATGTGTGTGTGTGTCTGGGGCTGACGGTGTGTGTGTGTGTGTGTGTGTGTGTGTGTGTGTGTGCGTGTGCGTTGCAGATGTACCTGAGGGAGCTGTTGAGGCTGATGCTGCCCAGGTTCCACCAGCACCTGACCCAGCTGGGAGAGGACGGCCTGCAGCTGCTGTTCTGCCACCGCTGGGTGCTGCTCTGCTTCAAGAGGGAGTTCCCCGACACCGAGGCCCTGCGGATGTGGGAGGCCTGCTGGGCACACTACCAGGTACTGCACACATGTGCACACACACACACACACATACACCTATCAGGTACTGCACACATGTGTACACACACACACACACACACACTACCAGGTACTGCACACACATACACACACACACACACACCAGGTACTGCATACATGTGTACACACACACACTAGGTACTGCACACATGTACACACACACACAGTACCAGGTACTGCACACATGTGTACACACACACACACTACCAGGTACTGCACACATGTACACACACACACACACCAGGTACTGCACACATGTGTACACACACACACACACACACACACACACACACACACTATCAGGTACTGCACACATGTGTACACACACACACTAGGTACTACACGCATATACACACACACTACCAGGTACTGCATACCGGTACACATACTACCAGGTACTGCACACATATACACACATACTACCAGGTACTGCACACATATACACACACACTACCAGGTACTGCACACATGTACACACACACACACACATACCAGGTACTGCACACATGTACACACACACACACACCATAGCTACTTGCGTGGTGCTGTGAACAGTAATGGATGCTAGCTATGGAGGTAGTACCGCTCAAAATTCAGAAGCGATGTAACGGCAGCTTAACTCAAATACAGGTCTACCTAGCACAAGGCTGATTTGCAACACTATTCCCCCCGGAGAGTAAAATGACTGATTACTAATTTTAAAATGAAGTAAACCCGGAGCATGAGTCAGTGTTTGAGAGTCTGACACCCTCACAGCTCACAGACTACCACTTTGACCAACTCACTTTGACCAGCTTTGTTTACTTTATTCTGAGCTTGCAAACCTAAGCAGAGTTCGGAGAACTGGAAATCGCTGAGATATTCCCGCTCTAGAAGGCTTGCTGTTCAAAGTTGGCGCTCGAATCTGGAGACGAGGCCGGGAGATGGCCAGCTCAGCACATTCTTCCATCGCAGCGCAACTGCTAACATACCACCACACAGCCATGCGTTAAAAAAAATCATGCTTGAAATAGAAACACAAATAACGGTAGCAGACTAATGAAATTACATTACATTACATTAGGAAGAAGGACAAAAATTAAAACGCCTGACTCCCAGCGCGACACAGTGGCTGAGGTGCAATGGGACGCAGAACCAGAGGGGCTTATGGGAGGTGGAGTCCGGGGAAAAAATTGCAGATTGTTTAAAATCTGGACCTTTAACCATAAATAATACCTTTAAACATTTGGGGAAAATACAAAACTTTTACTATGTTCTATTAGGCATGCACCCCTATGAAAATTCTGGACTGACACCGATAATTCAAATAACACAATCGGCCGATACCGATAATTTATTATTTATTGACCTATTTGTGCCCTGACAAAAAAATTATAATTCTGCCCATTATACTTTTCAATGAGCACAAATTCAATCATACAAATGTATGGAACAGCTTTTATTGTAACATTCTTTCACATACTCGTTGTACTGTGCTACATGTCTTACTTGTAAATGGCTGATCAGATTTGATGTATTAAAATCCTTACTTGAGTTGCCTCCTCTTGAAATCTCACTGGAGCATTTGTTACAAATATCAAATCGGTTGTCTCCAACACCTTGTAATGCGCCCACACAGCCGACATTTTCTTCGCTTGACAGTGTCATCAAAAACAGCACGGCACGGCGATAACCGAATTTCACACCGTTATCGTAATTTCAATGATTAACCGCGGCAAATTTACAAACATTGCTGATTGCGGTTAGGCTATAACATTGCTGTGTGGAGGAGAATAGTTCCTGCATTCTTTTTGGCCTTTTCCAACCAAGACATAACACAGCCAATCACGGCCAGCCTTGAAGACGAACCGAGTTTGCACCAGTTGCGTGGGGTTACTTTGGTTACAAACGAGCTGACAAAGAGCAGAAAGGAGGAGTGTTCTGCAAGCACTGTAACAAAGCGGTCCCAGCAGCAGACTGGAATACGTCTGATCTGTTCCATCATTTGAGAAGTTATCACAAAAGGAATATGAAGAATGTATGATGAAAAAAAGAGAGGCAAAGGCAAGCAAAACATCATATGCAGATGTGAAAAGGCAGCCATGTATATACATTTTTGTATTTGTTTACACAAACTGCAAACTTTATACTTGAAATTATGCTTGAAATCTTACCACACATACAAGCATTGAATGTTAAATAAATTTGTGTTTGAATATCTGTATATACTCAGCTTTTTATACCGATATCGGATACCGATAGTCCACTGATATATCGGCGCACCCCTATATTCTATATATCGTTTAAACGATTAACATCTCTACTACCAGGTACACACTACTAGGTATTCAGCCTGTATACTGGGTGTTTTACCTAAGACCGTTTCTCTCCCCGTGGGACAGAGAAGGACCTGACTCCGCACCAGACACGGCACATACACGGACCCGTTTCTGTAGCAACCGTTGACCTCATTTTGACCCACACTTTCCCAGAATCCCTTCTTTTTTTTAGAACTTGGTTTTTATTCTCAGTTGTAGCACATTATACGGTACAGTGTTGCATTGTGACATTGGTTTTTCCTTTTTATTTTTTATTTTCTTCACTTGTCAACAATATTCTTAAGATACCAACTAACATAGTAATAGGAAAAAATGATAGTAGGGTAAATAAGTAATACTGTAAAAAAAAAATAATTCTAATGAATAAAATAAATATTATAATGATAATAATATAAAACAATAGAGAATAAAAAATGCTTTTTTAAAAGGAAACAAAGTAATAAATAGTAATGAGGGGCTGTGTGTGTGTGTGTGTAGGGAAGGATAATGAGATGGTAAGAAGAGCGTGTGCGTACCCGTATGCATATGTGAACGTGTGTGTGCGTGTCTGTACCTGGTTTGGGGAGGGGGAGGGGGGGGGAGAGCCCAGGGGACAAGAATCAGAGGTAGGTGAGCCAGAGGTAGATAAGAGACCTTGTTCAGCAGTCACCTATGGAGGTCATCAGATAAAGTGGGGAAAGGAAAGGGAAGGGGAGGTGGAGGAAACCACAATGAGTTAGAGAGATGGATCATGTGGTTGAATTGAGGTAGACTGAATTGGGGATTACCACTGCACTAGTGAGATCTTCATTAAATTTTGTAACCTTTGAGAATGTGTAATCTGCTCCATCCCAAAGATGTCCCAGATGTTTTGGTTCCACAAATTGTACGTGGGTGGGTCTGGCTTTACCCAATTAACTGTAATACACTTCATGGCTGCCGTTAGTAAAATATGCAATAAATCATTTACAGCCCCTCCCTCTAGGCCTTCCAGTATCATCTGCAATAAGGCAACCCTCGGGTCTGGTGGGATATCAGCCTCTTCGAGGGCTCCAGCATCCCTTCTGAGCGCGGGCCATTCAAGATCGCCTGACCTTGGAAACATTTCCCCCGTGGTCACAGATATAATATAATATAATATAATATAATATACACCGTTTAGCAGACGCTTTTATGAAAGCAACTTACAGTGATGAATGCATGCATTTTTCAGTATATGTGGTCCCAGTGGGAATTGAACCCACAACCTAAGCGTTCCCAACGCCATGCTCTACCCACTGAGCCACACAGAACCGTGACAGATGACAGCAAGTCAGATGCAACGAAGCAGATGCACACACTGTCAACAGAATTGGCAGGAGAGAGTTGTGACAAAAGGACGGACGATTTCGAATCCAACGCGTCTTCCGTTTGCGAAGAGCACACGGTCGGGTGTTAACACGCACACGGTCGGCTAAACGCATCATCTGGAACAAACGTAAGCTGCAGCCAGGTGAACGCGCACACAAGCGTAAATGCACATTGCTAGGTAACCAAGCGTCAACAAGCCGTACAATGTAAAAACACTCGCACAGGTGTAAACACAGACCAAGTTGTGTAAACGCCCACATTGGGTAAATAGCTGTATTTTTACACTGTCACTGAACTGGCAGGAGCGGGGTGGGGGGCTAGTTTGAAAGGGGAGGGCCGGGCCTATCCGCCATGGCAATACTGGCCATGGCACCCCCCCGGCGGACACTCGCAGTACTGCACCCCTTTAGAAGTTCCCTCATTTACTTGTGTTGCCTTTATTTTGCCTGTACGTTAGGTTGGCTCCTAGTATACTCAGCGGCTCAATTGGTAAAGGCGATTGCCATGAGGGCATGTTGGGGCCCTATTGTCGCAGGTTCAAGCCTGGTCAACTGTCACTGCAGCAGCGAGACGCATCCGTTGCAGTCGGTTCAAGGCGCCCGGTGTCCACAGGCTCACCGGTTATGGTCGGTGAGATGTTCCTCTCCCCCAAGCAGCGCTAGCACACCACGCTTCCACTCGTGTTGGGTGCAGGTGGCACACCGGAGACCCAAGAGGCTCAATTTGTGATTCCAAATTGTGGAGGGGGGAAAAAAAGGGTGGGGAAAACTTGTTTAGGAAAAACCATGTATTAGTTGACAGTTTAGTGTGTGTTTGTAGTGGTTGTTTTTTTGCGTGGGAATGCTGGGAAATGTTGTGTTAGGAGAGGTGCAACACCTGATGATAGGTAGCTCTTCGTTTTTGCATGTCAGTGTTTTGTTTGCACTTGCACTGGCCGTACTATCTGATCTCTTGCGCAAACTATGATTGTTCCTACCGTGTATTAATGCGCATCTTGTAAGTCGCTCTGGATAAGAGCGTCTGCTAAATGCTTAAAATGTAAATGTACTATACAAATCAGACCTGAGTCAAATAATTATTCAAAATACTGTAACCCTTTATAATATATGATATAATATATGTCATTTAGGAGACACTTCTATCCAAAGCGACTTACAATAGTGAATGCATACATTTTTCAGTATATCTTTAGACACCGGTAAAAGTTAGGCAGATTACTGACAAAAAAACCAGACCTAATTTCACCAAAATTCTGAACACAATTCTTCCTTTATATGATTATAAGTACCGTATGTAATGACATGTTTCATACAAAATTATCAGGGATCTGTAATATCCCTGAAATTTCACATTTAACCAACATCCACATCGATCTTAAGATGCATTATTAATGTGTGACATATTTGGCAGTACTTTTAGAGGGGGTACACTTTTAACAGTGTATACAAGGCCAGGCCCATTGTAGCCCCTATAGAATAAGCATCAAGCACCACATAGCCCCCTATAGAATAAGCATCAAGCACCCACCCTATATAACAACCAGCGGGCACCTTGTAGCCCCCTATAGAACAAGCATCAGGCCCTCATAGCCCCTGTAGAATAAGCATCAAGCACCGTGTAGCCCCCTATATAATAAGCACCAGGCACATTCCAGCCCCCTATAGAATTACACCCCAGGTACCCTGTAGCCGCCAAATGGCATCCTACTGCGCTCGGGCCATACCTGCAGTGCTGTGGCGTGTGAAAGTGTGACGGTGCGCATCGCTCTCCCTCCCGCAGACGGACTACTTCCACCTGTTCCTGTGCGTGGCCATCATCGTGCTGTACGGGGAGGACGTCACCGAGCAGCAGCTGGCCACCGACCAGATGCTGCTGCACTTCAGCAACCTCTCCATGCACATGAACGGAGAGCTGGTGCTGCGCAAGGTGAGGCCACCACCAGCCACAGGGGGCGCCACTCTCCCGCTGCCATTAGGAAGTACATAGGAACGTAAGAATGGTTATGGAGGGCCGGTGTGCGTGCAGGTGTTTGTTTCCCCCCAATTACCCTGGCTCATTTAGCTAATTGGCTAAAGAAGTGTTCCGCCGTCATTCATGAGCTTAACAAGAAATGTATACCAAATGTCAACTTATGAGAACTGAACTCAAAAAGATTGAGTTAGTAATAAAGTCAAAAAGATTGAGTTAGTAATAAAGTGCAGAAGATGGCATGGATTCCAGAAGCTGGTTATGCCCTCCTTGGTGTAGAGAGTATCCAGCTTTGGGTTAAGCCTGGACCTTTACACCCCTAAGGGTCTTGGTCTCTACTACATCACATGGCAGGCTTCAAAAGAAAAAACGTCCCGATATCAGTGCAAAATAGACAACATTTTCCCCTTGCCACCCCTCCCGGAAGTGCACTCCCATGTCGGTTACCGTGGAATCCACGGTTTCCCAATATGGGAAACCTTTTTTTTCCTTTCTCCAAATTAGGAAAAAATCTACTTTTCTACATCCCTCCTTTTGTGCTCCATCTTACCTCCCTTTCTTCTCTCTGCCCATTCCCAGGCCCGCAGCCTGCTGTACCAGTTCCGCCTCCTCCCCAGAATCCCCTGCAGCCTGCACGACCTCTGCAAGCTGTGCGGCCCGGGCATGTGGGACAGCCGCTACATTCCCGCCGTGGAGTGTTCCGGAGAGCACCCCGACCCCCAGAGCTGCCCCTATGGAGGCACGGCCACGCCCCCGCCCCTCCCGGCCCCGCCCACCGAGGGCAAGAGGGGCTCCAAGACCAGGGACATCTTCACCTTCCGGAAGCAGTCCTGAGTGGGGGAGGGGTCACCCGGGACGGATGGAGGGGATTGGGGGGGCACAAAACAAATAACAAGGCCGAGGAAAAGGCCCCCCCCTTTTTCACAATCGACAGCTATAAGGTGGAAGTGGAGGGAGGGAGGGAGGGATATCGTTTCTCTTTGTGTTACTCGGTTAAACGGTTAAACGGAAAACTGCCTTATTAAAAAGGGATACGTTTGGAACACTGAATGCGGGTCTACCCTACCCCCCCCCCACTCGAAAACTCAGCCTCTGGAACCCTGGAGTGGGCCGCGTGCCCCGGACACGAACGGGACCTGGCGATCTGTACATGGGTCTCGCCTCGACACGGCAGGCCTCGGTGTCAGGGCCGGGCTGCTGCAGCTGGCTGTGAGAGTCTGGGCGCAGCTTAGACTGCTGGTGCAGTGTGCGTCCCGACACCAGCGTAAACCAGTACACCCCCATGGCCCCACGACACACACGCAAACCCGTCTCTGAATCCTTGAGTGGCATCTCCGTACTCATCGTCTTACCGTTTATGTTGGATTTTTAAATTATTTTTGTTGTTGTTTTGTCTCACTTACTTTCCGAGCCGCAAAGCCAGCCGTGTGTACATTATACGCTTACAGGCAGACACATTTCTTTCTTTTTTTAATGAGTCCTATAACTGCATGAATAAACTATTAGCGGAAGACGACGCCCGACGTGTTCGTCGGACGACAATCTTGCACCGAAAGGAGTGCGTTTATACAACAAAAGTCCTCAGAATGTGGTTGTCCTTTATCAGACTGCAGGCGGCCACCACAGAACCAGCGTGTTTTTCCTTGGTTCCTAATCTGCTGTTGTTTCCGCTAGCCGTCTTGTCCGGGAAAAAGAAAAGGGATTAACATCCTCCCTGGGGGGGGGGGGGAGGAGAGAGGGTCCTACACTATGGTATGAATAGATGGCTCTTCTTCAGATGCCGGGAGTGGGCCAGTAACTGGGAAATCCCCCACCACGAGGCAATAAGGTGAACTTCATTGGGGGGGGGTTTCGGCGAGCTGTCAAACCCTCGTCACACTGGGCTCTGGGTGGCCTGTCTTTTGTACGTTTTTTTTCTCTCCCCTGCGAATCCAAATGGATTCAGCAAATTCACTTCCAACAGAGAACACCAACACCAGGAGGACGAGCGATCAGCGTTACCGTCTAACGCTAATCAGTCCGATGTTGTTAACGGAGACCACCTTAACGCTCTTCCTCTTGGCCTACCCTACCCCCCCTCACCTTTTTGCATTTCAGCAAAGGCACCGTGGGCTCCGGTCAAGGCCATCACATGAACTTTGGGTGCACGGACCTACAGTATTTTACAGGGTTTTTTGTTTTTTTTCTCCCCGTTTTGCTTTTCTCGGAACTGAAATGCATTTAAACAATTGTGTTGAGGACAGGGCTCCCGTAATTACTGGTAATCAAGTGTGAACAGAGCTGCAGGAGACGCAGGCACCACCCCCTCGCTGAACCTGTAGGCTGTGGGTGGGGTGGGGGGAGAGCCGACACTGGAGACTGTTTAATTGGATCTTATTGTAGGGAGAGTACACGCAAACGAGGAAGCCGAGGGGCAGATTTCACGCGCGCTCCACCCACGCCCAGCGAGAGCCGCGGAGAAGGGAGAAGAGGACGGTCATTTTCGGCAAAGCTCTTCGCGGTGCATTTAAGTGCCACTCTGAAGAAGAGGGGGCGGGAAGTACAAATCTCTGTCCCAAATTCACCGTTAACGTGTAACATCAGGAACTCAGAGGCTCGCTCTCTCGGTGTGCAGCCTTTCAGAATTGGTGCGCGTTGCACAACGGGCTCTCTGCCTCCGTTAGACGCTGATGGGGGTCAGCTGAGGGTGTCGGGGCGAACGGGGCTCTCTGAGTGGGACCCGAGGACCAACGGCACACCGCCTCGGCCTGCGGATCACAGGGTGCTGTACACCAGACCACTGCATGCGTGTGTGCATGCTTACGAATGTACACGTGTTGATCTTGAGTCAGCGTGGTGTGTGTCTGTCTGTCTGTGTGTGTGTGTGTGTGTGTGTGTGTGTGTGTGTGTGTGTGTGTGTGTGTGTGTGTGTGTGTTTGTGCATGTGTGAGAGAGACCATCTGTCTCTCTGTGTGTGTGTGTGTGTGTGTGTGTGTGTGTTTTGTGCATGTGTGAGAGAGACCATCTGTCTCTCTGTGTGTGTGTGTGTGTGTGTGTGTGTGTGTGTGTGTGTGTGTGTGTGTGTGTGTGTGTGTGTGTGTGAGAGACTGTCTGTCTCTGTGTGTGAGAGAGACTGTGTGTGTCTGCGAGAGACCATCTGACTCTGGGTGCGGCGTGCGTGCGTGTGTGTTTGTTTGTGGCTCTATTATCGGTAGTCAGAGATTAATTTCAGTGTGTGGTCAATGCTGACCAGATATCGATTTCCATGTTGCCGTGGAGAAATGGATGAAATGGATACTCTGCGTCTTGTGAGGATTAGTATCCGCCAACGAGACGGCAAACATCCAGCCTTTCTGCAGGCAATAGCTTGATTGCCAGTTGTGTGCATGTTCGTAAAGCCATCTGCACCTTTATCAAATGGTCACGTGACTCGTTATAGAAAGAGGTAGGCATATTGACCCCGACAGCAAGGGTATGTGGATTTATTAGCAGGAGCAGTATAGACAGGAGGAGACTCGAGCAGAGGGAAGTGGAGTTGTGAAATGTGTGTGTGTGTGTGTGTGTGCGTGTGTGTGTGTGTGTGTGTGTGTGTGTGTGTGTGCGTGCGTGCGTCTGCCTGGCTTCATTGTCAGACTCCCCCACCGTCAAACATGAGGGGTTGACGGTGATGGTTTTGTTGGCACTCATTTTCCTGCAGGTAGCATGCTCAAAATTGCATCTCAATACAACCTGTTCAAGTTCCAAATAAACCACGAGGCTGAACAGCCAGGTTAGAAGTTTCTGGGAGGTCATTTTGGCTACACTGCAGGTACATAGGCTCCCATTATTTTCAGATATCGATGCTAGCCACTAGCATATTCACTTTTTCATGTAGACCACAAATTAGCCAAGAGCTCTTTGGATGCGTAGTGGATCGTGTTGAAAGGAAAACAAACGAGACTTGCATAGATTTTGGTTGAACTATCACTTCGTAGCCACCAGAGTCCTATTTGTAGAGATAATCAACTTTGAATGAAGCCTCTTTGCAGTTATTAAGGTGAAGCTCCATATATATTATGCAGCCAGAGTGGCAGTAGAATGGAACAGTCACTTTTAGATTCTCAGCTACAGCCTCCTGTCGATGAACTCTGCTGTGTCTTGGGTGGGGGTTGGTGGCATAATGGGGATTACAAGATTGCAATTGTAGCCTTGTTGACGATACAATCTTCCTGTGGTCTAACTGCAAGGCCTGCGTCTCTGATAGAGGTGGTAAGCTGCTGAACTAGAGCCGGGAAAAAAAGACACTGCTACTCAGCCTGCTGTGTGTGGATGTGTGTGTGTTTTCCTTCATGCCTCTCTGTCTGTTTGTGCATAAATATGTTTGTGTATGAATCAGCCAGGTGGGTGCTACTCATTTGTGGTGGTTAAGTGCCCCCAATTCACTATAAAGGGCTTTGAGTATGATGAAAACCCTATAAGTGAAATCCATTATTAGTATCATTATTATTATATTGTTATTGATATTAACAATATAATAATAATGCTAATATTATTACTCATGCTTCTTTGTGTATGCGTGTGCATGTTCCTTCATGTCCATCCTTTGTGTGTGTGCGTGTGTGTGCGCGTGTGTGTGTGTGTGTGTGCGTGTGTGTGTGTGTGTGCGCGCTTAGATGTTTGTGTATCCACGTTTCTTTGTGTTGCTGATTTCTCAGTGCACATGCCAGTGTAGCTGCTATATATGGGACTGTCCATGACTGTGCCTACTGGTTAACACTATACTACTTGTTATCTGTTAGACCGTTCGTGCGTGCGCGTGCGTGTGTGCGTGTGCGTGCGTGCCCCGTGTGCCCGTGTGTTTAGGATCCCCCAGGGTGAATGAATATTCGGGGAGCCTGCATTGATCGCCATGCTTATGATCAGATGCTGGGCCGCACCTTCACAGCGGGAGCAGGCGGTAATGAGCCGGGCAGTTTGGGGGCTGGGGGGCTGGACTGAGGTGCTAATGAAACACACGCTGTCACAAGGCACAGGCATCCAGGGAGAGTGCATTCATCTCTCTCCCAGTACTTCCTTCCCTACTTCCCACCACATTTTAAATCTCCCCCTCCCCAAATGTTCTCTTTTAAAATTTTTTATTTTATTTTTTATATATATATTAAAGAGTCTCATCAAAAAGGCACAATGTGCATGTTGTTTCTGACCCTTAAAATACCCTGAGGGCACGCTATCATGTTCACCAGGGGTGGAGCGCTGGTTAATTACTCATAACAGGTGTGTGTCTGTCTGTCTGTCTCTGTGTGTGTGTGTGTGTGTGTGTGTGTGCGTGTGCGTGTGTTTAGCTGGGGATGTGAGAAAGCTGCAGCGCTACCACAGCGATGGAAATAGATGTTTCACACAACGGCGTTGTGCGCGCGCACACGTGTGACATCCGTGTCAGCGGTTTGAAATGGTGTGACCTGGGCCTCACGAAGGCGTTTGGTCTCTTCAGCGACAGGGGATTGTACCTTCTTCTTGTCTGTGCCGGCCCTCTGCCCAACGTGCGGAGCAGGTCGCCCGGGAGGACAGTGTTGCCCCTTGTCGGACTTCCCTGTGGGGTAACGAGGAATGTCTGAGCGCAGGGCCTCTGGTTTAAAAGTTGAATTCAGAGCAAGGCACAGACCGAGAGGGAGACAGAGACAGTCACACCTTCACCGTCACTGGAGTGTCGCTCCAATGAGCTGTGGGTTAGTGGCACATTACATTTCATCATCCGGATACAAAAGGGATTTATTTTTGTAATGCTTTGATATACACTTCCGTGTATGTCATATGTCACGTTGTCGTACGCTACATTGCATACGCGTTGTTGAAAGCGCTTCGTTGACGAAAGTGCGTTGTTTGTTCATTATTCATGTTGTGTTACCCTCTGGGGATTCGTTGATCCACCTGAAGGGTTTATTGTCAGTGTTTCGAGTCCGTCCACGTTCGTAACTGCCCCCGTTCCCACTGGTTTCTGCTGGAAGCGGGGTCACAGCAGGTATCGACAAGAAAAGACATTGCCGGGAGCTCGGGGAGTGACACACTCAGCCAGTGACGATGGGCGTCATCTCGCTCTGCCAGACTGCCTCCGTCACGGTGTGCCCCCGGTGAGGCATTTGGTCGGGGTCATCACCGGGGTGGGTTAGGTAGGCCGGGTGTTCCCTTAAGCGGAGGAAGGATGGTTTCATCGATTGTGAGTATGAATGACTGACTTTGTCAGGCTGAGAGCCGCATTTTGTTATTTTAAGCGTCATCAAACGAACTCGCCGTCTTGAGAGGCTGTGTGGATGTAAGGACGCTTGCAACAAAAGCGCTTTCAGTGAAAGTGCTTTTGGTATGAAAGGAGGGTATTGTATGATTGGTGTGTGTGTGTGTACGTGTACCAGGGAATATTTCAGGGTCGTCGATCACTAGAAACATCTTTAAAGTAATGTCTGGGAACGTGCAGTTTGGGCCGATGAATTCACTGCCGTGGTTACAGGAAAGCACAGCGTACGTTAAAAGTGTCTCACACACAGACACAGGCCTCTGCCGTATAAACACACACACACACACTGGCCTTTTTCATACAGTCACTAATAATCAGACCTCATCCATACACATACACACACACAGGCCTCTGCCGTATAAACAAACACACTGGCCTTTTTCATACAGTCATAAACAGACTTCATCTATACTACACACACACACACACACGGAGACAGGCCTCTGCAGTCACTGCCAGCTCTGTTCGCTGAGCCTGCAGGGGTAAAAGCTGCCACACAGGGTCATTGCTTTGGTCATATGTACACATACACGTCCTACAACATGGTATAAGACCTACATAGCACTGTTATCTATAGTGTTGCAAACAACTTAACACAATTGCTTTTTATACTTTTACGTTTCAACTCTGACCTGTAAAATGTCATTATGGTTTTTGGAAAATGAAACAATAAATCAGAGACAATATGATATATAATACACGCGTTTGGTTTTCTTTTCCCTGCCCCCCCATTCTTTGGCATTCTGTCATATACCATGAAGATGTGTTATTATGTGTAATAATATTAATATTTCAGCTGTTTGTTAATATAATAATTTAATTTACAGAAACGTGCACTAATTAACTGTTTGAAATCGTAGAGCTTTCTCATACTGTACACCAGGACTTCAAAGGATTGGGTTATGGGTTGTAGTTGATTATGCTACTTCCTGACCACATTCTGTAAAACATAAATTATTTGTTATGTACCAATCTTTTGACGCATTACTCTATTACATTTGTTTAATTGACTGATACGCATATTCACTTAATAACCAGCAGTCACACTGAATGGGAGTTACACCTATAAACATTAAATCTTTAGGTGCTTTTTTCTCCATTTGGGGTCAACTGTGACTACTTCAAACTGTGACTGTGACTACTTCATATTAAGAAAGACCCTACACGCCTCAGCCAAGCTACGCATACAAGGGGGGGGGAGAGAGAGAGAAGGAAAAAAGGGCTTAAAAACAGCCAGGACCATGATCAATAGAGTCTCTCTACCCAGGCAGCTTCTCCAAAGGGCGAGACTGAGAATGTATTAAAATACCTGGGACAACTTTGTTGGACTGACGTGACGCTGCAAGGGTCTTCCTCAGACTGAAGGACACGTTACTTTCCTCTTCGCTCTTCAGCTCCTACTCAGCGCTGAGGCATTTGGGGCCAATCGGAGACTCGCCAGATGCCTTAAACAACTACAACAAGTTGTGATGAAGGGGAGTGACTACATGAGAATCAAAAGCGAAACAGATACGCTACGTGCATGTGCACAGCCAGAGGCTGGTTTTGAAACTGCTGTTCACCGCTACCAAGCCTCGGCAATGACATTTCCCTTCATGCGTGGTTTGTGAAACAGCACGTAAACCACTCAGATGGGCTGATAATCGCCAGCGAAGACTGAGAGGTGTCTAACCGCAGGGTACTACTGTGAACACCCATAGAGTGTTTCTGAAGCCTAGTGTGATGTTTTTGTCACACAGAACCACGTTGTTCATTTAAAACATGAACGGAGTAGTGGAGCCACAGGTTAGGGATTTATCAGCGCACAACACACATCGTGCACACGCAAACACACGCACATACACGTACGCACGTTTAAGGAGAAAAATAACACAGGGCTGTCGTGATCTGTGGAGCACATGCTGGGTCCTCTGTGTGTGACAGGAAGATACCACTGGCACACAGATAGGGGGGGAGCCCTGCAGCCTCTCAAACAGCATCTCCAGCACAGGTCTCTCTCCCCCCCCCCACATCCAAAAGATGGTACGGTCCAACTTCACCACCCACTGCTGCTTACATTACTGGGGTTAATACCACATTTCTAATGCATGACACCTGCAAGCAGGGCTAAAGCACTGTGACAGTTTAACACACTGTGTCACAACACCCCTGCGGGGGGTGTCACGCCCCCTCAGCGTGTACTCGGTGCGTTTGTGAACAAGCTGCGTCCGAGACCTGAGACGTCCAGATGTGCCAACTGCCAAATACCACCTGCTCTTTTACATAGAGAAAAACAGATAAAGGGAGAGGGCAGAAAGAGGGAGGGAGGGATCTAGAGAGCGAGAGAGAAGAAAGAAAGCTGAGGGTGATACATTGTGAGAGGAGACTAAAGTCTAAAAGAGGCTGGGGAGAGATGGGAGGAAATGGTGAAGACGAAGGGTGTGAGTGAGTGAAGGAACGAGAAAAATGGTGTGAGCCACATGCCATGGCTCTCTCAGTCACCAGATCTCAGCCCAATCGAGCACTTACGGGAGATTCTGGAGTGGCGCAGCAAGACAGCGTTTTCCACCGTCAACAAAACACCAAATTATGACATTTCTCACGGAAGAATACTGTTGAATTCCAGACACTTGACTCTATGCCAAGGTGCATTGAAGCTGTTCTGGTGGCTCGTGGTGGCCCAACGCCCTATTAAGACACTATGTTGGTATTTCCTTTATTTTGGCAATTGTCTGTAGCTACGGACATTTTGTCTGCATTGGTTATTTATGTAACAAATCTGAAGTTGGTTTCTATAATTAAATCTTTTTTTTTTTTTTCAAAACAAGGCCGAGACCATAGGGAACATTCTGGAAAACATTTTGGTGATTCTCACAGTTTAGTGGGTATAACACTGCTCACTACATACATATAGACTAGGATAAATGTGCATGTTGCAGTTATGAAAAATAAAAGAACGTTTATTTGCAAGCCTAAATCAATCATGTACCTTATACAGTGAAGGGCAAGTTCTTACACAAGCATGATTACATTGATGAATTACCCGATTATCTAAACAATGGGTTATTGAATAATTACTGAATCAGTTGCCAGCAGATGTATGGGTGTAGAGGACAAGAGAGATGTCCTATCGTTCGTTAATTTTCAACACGGCAGATTCAGATTTGCTTTATTTGCGTGGGAACAGCAGTTCAAATGCAGATTATCCTCCAATGTGACGGGCAGGCATTATCATTGCATTATGTTATTATCTATTCGCTTAGCAAATTCCCTTATCTGGAGAGACTTTCAGGGCTTACTTTTTTTGTTTTTGTTTTTTTTAAACATTGCTATCCCGTTAGGTAGCTGGATGTGTTTTGTGGAAAAAAAATCAGGTTAAGTACCTTGCTCAAGGTTACCAGGGCAGCACCTCTCCAGGGATTGGAACTGACAACCTCATTTTTACAAGCTCCTTTACCACACTACACTGCCACCCCTGCCCAATTAATCAGATGACCCCCCAATAAAAGATTAGCAAGGCAGCTTTATCTGTTTAGGGCTTTGACTCACTCCGCCTGCCGCAGCATGAATCATTGCTGAAATGCCAAAGGGAAGCAGAATTTGCACAAGTAAAAAAAAAAAGGTACCTGAAGGTTTCCTCCATACATTTTCATTTGATCTCTCTTTTATGTCTTTTTAACTGACCCAGTAATCCCACCGGTTTCAAATGGCCTCCCACGTGGCCCAGGGGTTACAATGTTCGACGCTGGCCACGGAGACCGGGGTTCAATTCCCCGTCTCGCCAGAGTCGGCTCTGGCCAGGAGCGCCACCAGGGACGGCGATTGGCTGTCCGCCCCAGGGAGGGGGGAGGGAAGCCGACATGAGGTTTGCTGCGCATAAGAGTGTCCCTGTGGTACCGGGTTACGGTCGACACTTGGTGAGTGCCGTCTCGGAAGAGGCGTCAGGTCGCCTTCGTCACTACTGGTCGCAGGACTACGGCAGCGAAGTCACATTACTGGGGGGATTGACATAGAAATAGCGGGTCTAATTGGCTACCAAATTGGGAGAAAAATGGGAGAAAAATGAGAAATAAAAATGATCCCCCAGATCATCCTGGTCGTGTAGGAAGCACAAAAGTATGTTTCAGCAAAACCCAAAACACATTGAAATGCCAATATCACAATAAATCACCTTCAAGACAAGGAAATGCACATCTGGAGCACACAGCTGACAACATTAAAATTAGGGCTGATCCAGATTTGAGCCAATTGACCATTTTCGGCGGAGTTCATTGTAATGGACAGTAGAATATCATGGAAAGAATTCACATCCATGAATTATTAGATACCTCCCGCCTTTCCAATTCATTACTTCTGTGACTGCAAGGAGGCTGCCATTGAAACATTTATATTTTCATGGAGGCAGTTTTCTTCACCTGTTGAGCGTTTAAGAGGCATAAATCCCAACATTGTCAATTTACTGTCACCTGTGCTTCCAGAGTGTTCGTTCCTTCAACCGACACCACAGGAATAAGATACTTTGACCGACACATTCTGTACATAGTGCTACCTGTGGTTCTGTAGGCTATAAAAGTAGGCTATAATTCTATAACATTGTGTGACAGTTCACTGGAAAGCTTACGAGATTGCCAAAATTAGATAGGCCTACTTAAAAGCATATCCTAGTGGAAAATAATTTCCATAGAGCCATAAAGCAAACTAAAATTACAGTGCAGGTCCATAATATAATGTCATAGGCCATAAAAGTACTACCACATGGCAGGATATATCTAATGTATGATGTGCGTTTCATCAGACAAAACAGGCAGGCCTACTCACTTGTGCCAGTGAGTGGCAACATGAGTTTTAAGGCCAGATCAATTCTAGAGATAGTCATACGATGAGTGTATGGCCCCAGAAACAGGAAGTGATATCGGCTAGTCGCACCCAGTTGACTACTTCTCGCTGCCTCATGCAAGCACAGATCATTCCGGTAAGTGTGCCTCCCAGGAGTTTTAGAACTACCATCACGTCAGAGTGGGAAGGGAGTGAAGTGAGCGAAAATGTGGCTGAGATTTTTGATAGAATGACAAACGTGAGGAAGATGGAGTACGCACTCCAACAGTGCGGTGTGTTACCCTCGCCAACCAACAGACGGAAAGTGCCCAGAATTTAACCCTTGACATTTCCCGTGCTCTTCAATGACAAATATCAGCAAGTTCACAGCAATTGAGTGGACGTCAGTTCTCTCTCTTTTTTCCGTCTGACGAAATTGTGTTACCCCTCTCCTCAGGGGTGTGGTTATTGGCCTTGCGCAACCTTGTTCTATGTGTTTAATGACAAATGTGTTATCAGGAGGAAACCACCGTTCAGATAATATACGCCATTTAGCAGATGCTTTTATCCAAAGCGACTTACAGTAGTGAATGGATACATTTTCAGTATATGTGGCCCCAGTGGGGATTGAACCCACAACCTAAGCGTTGCCAACGCTGTGCTCTACCAACTGAGCCACAGAGAACCACCAGATAACGTTGCGCCTCTACGGTGACCCAGACCATTTCCGAAAGGCCGAGTGCGGGACTGATGGACAGCAGAGCAACAGACCAGCAGCAGTGTGTCGCAGGACTGTTTTAAGTCCACATTATCACAGTAGAGTACTGAAATATGATAAAGGACTTCTTTTCACTTGACACTTAATGGATTTTTTTTTGTTTCGTTTTCAAAAGTCTTTAAGAAAGCATCACTACAGCATGGAAACCCCGCCCACACAGCTGATGTTTGGCCAGTTGTAATACAGCGAACCTACAAACCACGCTGTCGTCGACACACGCTTTTGCGTGATCCCAGGAGGGGCAGGGGAGGAGCAGAGAGCGCCGCTCCTCTGCTTTGGCTGCCGTCAGGGGTTCCTGTAACCTCCTAAAGACTGGGAGGCGTTCAGGACCTTGGACAGCGGCAGCCTGCACAGCTGAGGCCGATCGGTAATCGGCCCAGGTATTGCCCGTTGCCTTTTCGGGCCTGTTAAAAAAAAAGGCACAGCCTCAAGGGGCAATCGCACTACGAAATGATGAACTGAAGCCGAGCAGGGTGAAACATTGAGCTCATTCATGGAGTTTTCGAACAGCCAACACTTTTCCAGAGCAGGATGTTCACTGCTCTACCTGATCGATGAGCTTTGTTTCCCCGACAGGTGTAGGGCTGTTCCTGCCAATTTGTCCTGCGCTGCACTGAAGCTACGTGCGTGTACAAGTAGGTTTGATCTCAAAATAAATCATCTTGCGCAGGGAATGACAGTGTTGGAAGAAGGTTGCAAGATCCGCCCATCAGAGAATCAAATCCAAAACCTCCAAAGATGCGCATTTGTGCCACAATAGCCATGTTTAAGCTGCGCAGTTAAGTGTAGTGTCACATATCCATTCATAAAAAACACTATGTGAAACAGTATAAAAGTAACTCAACAAGCTAAACCCTCCCAGGAAACACAATTAAATTGAGAAGAAATCCTTGGTGAAATCGTGTTCCCTGGTAGCAGTCCCTACGTCCGCATTCACCCAGTCAAACAAGCCGGTTATGAAAAGGTGTGAAATTTTAATAGTCTTGTCTAGCTGGCGCTAGGAAACGGTGTGCCTGTTGAGGAAGGTGCGAGTAGGTGAACAGATATTCCCCTGAAGCCAAGTGTGGCTTGCTTTGATTATTGTTGAGGCACGCTAATCCGAAGTCATACATTGGCGTGGCTACCTGTGCAGGTCTTGTAATGTGTCAGGTACTTAACTGCTATGATGATAGTTCTTTTGACAGCACCTATAAGCTGTAACTCAGTCCCTGGCAGCTCGGAACATTTTTTTCAGGACTGTGTTATTCGTTGATTTTCCCAAGCCAGGCTTGTTGGAAGAGCCCACCGAGGCACTTGTGCCCAGAGGCTGAAGTATTTACCAAATGTCTCAAAGTCACTTGATATGTAAAACATCAACTAAATACACAAAATGTTCAAGTGATGAAATGTATGAACTGTTTGTTACATTTACAAATTCATCATGGCAAATGCAAACATGTAGCTTTTAATACTTTTGTATCCACTCTATGTTTGGGACAACATACAATATTGAGAGATTTACAATGTGATACCAACACACAGATTTACAGCAAGCATGAGCTACATTCAATTCTATATTAATCGTCTTCCTAAATCTGCATGTGCCCTTTCTGAGACATGCTGCAAAGGTGGTCATATTAGGCGCCATGCCATATTTTCTCTACTCCGTTGATAATAAGTTGCTACACTAGTAAATCACAAGGCGCGTGGCGATGGGGATGATGAAATTGTCGCGCTCCCGCTGCAACGCATCCCAGTACAAGCCTGATGAAATGATGTAACGACGTCGGCGAGGCGCCGCACCGGGGTTACGAAGCAAAGGTGAGTGGGCGCTCCCCCGGCGGCGCGAGCGTGTGCGTCTGAGGATAAGCGGATGACGCAAGCGAGGGACCTTTGCGCGAACCTGCAGGTAAACAATCTGTGCCGTGTGTTCAAAAAGCAGCGGCAGGAGGAGGACGCGGCTCGAGGCGAACCGTTAATTATGACACGCTCTATGTTTGGAATGTTCTTCGCTTCGGGGTGATAATAGGCACAACATATAATACCTTAAACCGGAACCATATGCTAAACCTACAAAATACGTATATAGATAGATCAAAATAGATTCCTGAATTCAAATACTGTATTAAAAAACGATATACAAGTCAAATACGTGTCTGCAACATAACAGAACATAAAAAGCGCTGAAATGGTTTGAGGAATGAAGACTTTCACAACCCAAGTTGTTTAGCCAGTTTAGTAGTAATGGCCCATGGCTACTGTGGTTGAGCCTCTGTGACAAGCAGGGAGTGTGTCTTATTCCGCTAATGAATCTGTCCTTTCCTCTCTGGTGTGCATCAGAGTGCAGGCTACACATACTAAACACCTGGACCATCACGACCTCTCACCCCACTCATTACATCACCAACCGCCCACCCCTGCAATTAGCATTGATAGCAATCTCAGTCAGTCTGAGTTGGTGAGCAATCTATGGTCTATGGTTCTGAGCCCATGTGGGAGACATAGAAAATAACTGATAGCATGCTAAAATATTTGCATAAGTCTTTAATTTGAATTTTATTTCCTTTATGAAAAATGTGTGGGGCCTTTGTTTTTGTCAATGAAAGATATAGAGAGGTCAACGGGTGGTTATATTAAAATTAGAAATATCTAAATAGCCAGAAACACCAGCAATAATGCTGGTTTTGTTTTTTGTTAAAACACTAAAAATGAACCTCTCTCCCTTGGACTGGACTCACAAGCCCTGCACCTCAAGACACACGAGACAGCACACCCCACAGCCAATATTTGCTCTGCTAGCAAATGTCACAATGCTCTCACAGTATTCTACCTACCCAGCTGTAAATAACAGATCTCACAATACATAGCAGGTACTCACAGAACTCTAAATAAAATATCTCACAATACATAACAGGAAGTCACAGTGTGCACAACAGGATCTCACAATACCCAACAGGATCTCACACATCTCTAAATAATAACAGGTGGCTCAAGTCAAATCAACAATTTTCAGTTATTAAGTTCAATAAAAATACATGGAAGAGAGAAAAATAATGACCCTTTCCTTACAAATGTGGTGTTATCTACACGGTTTAAGGACAGGGATGAACAGAATGATTAATACATTTAAACAGGGAGGGAAACGCCCACTCTAACCACAGAATGGTGAGCTGTCAAACTTTTGCTACACATCAAAGCAGGTTTTTGATCACCTAATTTTTCTAGAGTAAACTGGTCCGACTCCTGAGCCTGAATGTCTTTACCTATAACAACAACCACCATCACCAAACAGCACCGCCCACAAACACCAAAAACCAACATGCCAACAAACACCGAAACCAATACCATCAGAAAACAATAGCCAACAAACACCACCACTAAAACCACCAATAAACATGTCCACCAGCATACTAGTTCTGGATCGGACCACAGGCTGCAAAAAAAAAAAACAAAAACATTTAGGTTGAGCGTGAGGAGCTGGCCAGTCATTGATTCAGAGCTCACAATGAGATTCCCTCATGGACATGGAGTGAAAGACAAACCGCAAAGGCCCCTGGTATATGTAGTACAGGGAGAACAGCCTTCCCTTTTAGGACTCCATTTAATAGTACTCACATAAAGGAAAAAATATATAATGTCTTTGTTGGGGCTGCTGGGTGGTTCATCTTGCTAAGGCACTGGGCTCTAAATCCTCTGTGTGGATGTGTTGCAAAGTCTGGCATCAAATCTTGGCTCTGCCAGCATACTGCCCGTGGCCAGCAGCCCCGCAGGGGAGTGAATTATTGGCCATAGTTTTGTCCCGTGTGGGGGTGGGGGGGGTTTCAGACAGCAACTTTGTCCCAACTGCACATGAAGCACGCTCCTCCAATGCAAGGACTGCAGGGCTCAGCTGTAGGAACTGTGGAGAGGAAAAAGCAGAAGCAGCTGCCAACCCATGTCTGTGCTCTGCCAACGGAATGAAACGTCCTCCGTAAAACTGCGATTAAGGCCGTGTTGCCCCTCGGTCTCGCTGCGCATGTTGCATGAACGGCAAGTGCCCTGCTTGGGGCAGCGTCACTGCACACCAATGTGCAAAGTGCATCTTGTTTACTCGCATTTGCGGGTTACCATTTGACAGCAAGCGTTTGGCAGCATTGGGGAGGAATCTGTGTCATCTCTGCAGCGCTTTGCTGGGAAGATTGGGGTGTGTGGGGGAAGCCAGCACTCTGCTGATATGGTTATGCTTGGTTTGTTGCCGCTGACAAGCTGGCAGACCGGTTTGTCAGGGGGGCGTTGAGCAGGCGGGCCTCCCCTGTCACACGCTTGCCACCCAGGCCTGGCGCCTTCTCTGCGCACGCTGCTCTGCGACAGACGCACACACACCCCCATGACATAGACACACACAGTGATACAGACACACGAAGACTGAGTGACACTCACGCTCATCCTGTTTGCTCCAGATGCACTATTTGTGTGATATCCTCCCAGCAACCACACCAAACAGCGCAGAACAAAAACAAAAAATTAAAACCCACCTACCCCCGAGCCCTAGATCCTGCGAGAAGTGTGAGCTGCCCCCATCAACCCTCACCCCCACGCCAACCCCAGTTCCTGGATCTGGACCCTCTCCGCGTGGTTTAGCCCCCTCCCCCCCGCTGACTACCTAACTCAGGAGGGGCAAAGTCTCTCAGCCCTGAGTCACCTTGGACTGACCATGATACGGTCTTTTTTGGACACACCCTGTGCCGGCCAGAAGAGGATGGGCTCCCCCCCTTTTAATCTGGGTCCTCCCAAGGTTTCTCCCCACCAAGGGAGTTTTTCCTTGCCACTGTTGCCTTTAGGCATGCTTTTGGGGGGGTCTAGGCCTGGGCTCCCCCTCTGTTAAGCATTTTGTGACAATTCAATTGTGAAAAGCGCTATACAAATAAATTTGATTTGATTTGATTTGAAAAAGCATCCACTGAACAAAAAATGAGGATCCGTTTTCAGTGCCAAAATCGTAAAAAACCACAAGTGAGTAGGAACCGGGGGCAGAATGTCAACAAGTGCGTTCGAATTCCCATTTAAAACAGGCGAATGTCATGTCAAAGAAAGGCCCAAAATTGCAGTTCAGAATCATGGCAGCAAGGACCAGGGGAGTGTGGGGCGGGAGAGAGACTGCATGGGTACGTTTGTTGTGCAATTCCTTCTGGCTCAGAGTTCCCTGGCAACTGAAGTGACGTGAAAGTGCTGATTCACATGGAAGAGGTTTTCCACCGCACACGACTGAGCAGAACCGGTCCTTCGTGTTTGCGGTTGAGAGTGTGTGGGAGTGCATGTTGATATTGATCGTGTAAACAGGCACTTAAGAAAACAATGTGCATTTCTGCTCGTCAAGAGGGAGCAGGATTGCAACACCTACCATCACTAACCACAGGTGTGGGTTTCACACTGCACAAAGAACGACGAAACCATTTTATTTATCAAATAACACGTCAACAAGAGCAAGACAGACATTTTGCCCTTACGCCATTATCTGCATTCTTAGTTAAATACTGGTTTGTACCTTAGTAATAAATTAGTTAAATAATCTGTTTGAACACTAATCACACTAGAGTGGGCTGGGTGGAAGTTTTGTTTTAAGGCAAAGATTTTAACCCCAATTTCTTTTCATTCTGTTCCTAAAATCGGAATCAAACTCGTAGGCCCCGTCCTATCGTTGCAATGAGTCCCCCGTGAATTTGGGGGAGTGCGGATACGCACGTGCTCTCCTCAGAGTGCTGCCAGCTGCCGCGTTTCTTTTCACCCTGCAGTCCGGCGGCTGAGATGAACGGCTGGTGCCGACGGACGGCATGTTTTACGATCAACCCGTGAGAGCGCGGATGCTTCCGCCGACCGACGTAGCCCCTTCCCGGGCCATGCTGCGACTGCCTATGCGCCACCCTGTTGTCCACAATCCACACTGACACAGTGAGAATTTGACAGTGTGGGGGAACATCCTCACAGGAACCAAGTGTTCTGGCAGGACGAGCCACCCAACAAACCCCCCCCCCCGAAAGGATTTACTCTAGTTTGTCTTTAGTTCTCCTCCACTTTAGTTTCTGAACAGTGGCATAATGGACAGGCCGTAGGCAGAATAAAGGCAGTTAACACAGAGAATCCCAGCTGTTGGCTCCGCCCATATATGCATTGCGGGGCCGTGGGGGGGTGCTTGTTCGTATGGAGGCAGACTAGTTCCCCGTCCGCTCCTATAATCACTACGGGAGTCTCTCCTCTAACTGTGCAACCCCCCCCCCCCCCCCAATACGGTCTTTCAACTCTGGTCCCCGGAGGGCCAACCCGCCATCAGCCGGCCCTAAAAATAGCGCAGGCACGCTCCCGATGACCCCCCTTGTTCCTCTGCCAGTCCTGAAACTCTGCACCCCATTACAGTGTGTCCCGCCTGCCCCATCAGCACGGGACGGCTCAGCTCATCTGGATTACTGTCATTATTCATATTATTGATGATGATTGTAGCTTTTATTATGATGATTAATAATACATAAGTATTATTTTAATATAACGCATGTTATTAGTATTGATGCTGGCTGTTGCTAACGGCTGACAGTGACGGCAACGATCATAATAATAAGAAAGAGCAGAGCATAATCAGTGTCACAAAACAATAATATTGACATAGCACCTTAACAAATGTGAAACATTTAACAAAGCAGCCCGAAGACAGTGGATGTGCTATAACATGTGATAATGTTATAACACAATGTATTATCACAGTTATAATTACTCAGTCTTTTACTGCTGTCACATATCATAATACATTTGCATAAAAGCATTTGCAAAGCACCTTTCCCAGGCTCACGACACCGTACATCGCCAGATGGCACATTATTAATCACAAGGTTACTTTGGCACCATAACAGATTCAATTATTGTCTGTCTTTTATTTGTAATTAATTTTAAAAAGGCTTTAGAGTTTCTTTTCATTTTTATTCGACATTACAGAGTATTTTGTGTCGATCAGTGGCAAGAAATCCCAATTAAATCCATCTTGATTGCATGAAGCGGGAAAATAAAACGTGACAAAATGCCAAAGGGGATGAATACTTTCTATACCCACTGCGTGTTGTGTGAGCTGCGACAATGTACCTTTTCTGTCCGTCTGTCTGCCACCCGTCACAGCGATGTGCGCGCCCTGGTTCTTTGGAAGCAGCTCAGAGGCTTAGCCTCTTCCTGGAATTACATTTCTGCATGTCTTTGGTGTAGCGCACGTGCACGTGAACACCCTTCTGTGGCTCTGGGATGGTTCGTGCACGTGGCAAAATCCTACCACACTCAAATCCGTCTTTCCAGGGGGCCAGATTTTGGGATCAGATGGATTTGCACACCTTGGCAAACCTGTGCCGAATTGTAAAAAGTCTCAAATTAATTAAATTGTCATCCCCCCAATTCCCCCTTTCCTCTGCTTGCACTTTGCCATGCTCTGGAAAGGCTTCTTTTTTTTTTTTAAAGGGAGGAAGAATGTCCGTTTCCTACGTGTAAATCCAGCATTGATTGTTAATGACTTAAGGAAGTGCTGGAATTCTCTGGGAGAGGCTTGGCAGGCAGTTTGGCTCCTGGAGCCACGAGCAACCAGGAAGTAGTTAATGTCTCTGGTTACAGGTCATATTGATTTAATGACCAGCAGGACTCTGGCCATTGATTTGTGTTTCCATTGATCAGTTAGGGATGCCCCTCAGTACAGTGTGCATATCTATATGTGTGGGCGTGTGTGCGCACCTGTGTGCTAATTTGCACGTGCGTACAACTAGGATCGATTCTCACCACCCTTGATCCCTGGCTAGTCATACCTTACTTCTGTGCACAGACATTTAGAACAGAGCCCATATGTATTAACACATCGCAGAGTAGGAGTGCTGATCTAGGATCAGGATTCCCCTGGCCATATTCTAAACTTATCCATTATGAGCTGAAAGGCAAACCTGATCCTACATCAGCACTCATACTCTGATGCTTTACACATACAGGCCCAGGAGTAATAATATCTACTTCTAAGTGAGTCAAAAGGCACATTAGGAATAAGCTGTAATTGTACAGCAAGCAAAATGAATAGCGATCATGATTCATTTTTGACATTTACCCTTCAAAAAGCCCAGAGGTTGTGATGAAAGCAAGCCACCTTGTAAAGAGCAGGGTGTGACAGTTGGACAGAAACACTTCTCACACATACGCACACGTAAAGAGCATCCACCCACACACACACACACACACACCGTTTGCAGTCACAGTGCAGTCATGGATTATCATAGTCATCATCAACAGATGGCAGGCGTAATTCAGGTGTAATAGTCCGGGTCAAAGGTCAGTGTAAACGTCGGTAAGCGCTGGTGTTTTCCCCAGCCCCAGCACTGTGCTTTAGCATAGAGATGCGAGGGCCACTGTAACTCACGCCTGTCACTCTCTCCATGAAGTGACAACTCCCTCATCTGTCAACCTCACCCCCCCACCTGTCATCCAATCTCTGCCCTTGATTTCTCACACTGCTCACCCCCCACCTCCCAATCCTCTGCCTACCTCTGAGAATTCTCTTGGCTCGATCTGCCCGGCGACACGACTGCGAGGGCCCGGGCCGCTGCCAAACAGGGGCAACACATCTGCGCACGCCGCAGTAATTAAAACCAGAGGCAACGACAGCGAATGCGCCCATCTGTGCCCCCCCCCCCCCCCCCCGCCTGATGTAGCAGTTACAAACCAGCCCCTGTGTGGCAGTGGGAGAGGAGCGCACTGGGCTCCGCTGACACCGGAACAAGCCCAAACACGGGTCCCTTTGTCCACCCGCTACAGCGAACCGTTTCAATTCATTATGTGCGTGACGCGCGCCGTATGTCCTCCGATCTGCCAGAAGCCTCGCCTTGCACCCTGCCGTGGCCTGTCACCGGTCGCCGCTAATTAACCCTGTCATGTTCAGCCTGTGGACTAAGCGTCGCCCATCGTAAAACGCTGCATCATGTGGGGTGAGGCTGATAAGAGTGCAGATACAGTCAGGACAACCGTATCCAAGAGTATAACCGTATTACAAGGAAACACACTACATTTGCATTTGACAAGTTACCACATGAGAGGCTCATTGCTAAAATGAATTCAGTAGGAATTGCAGGAGTAGTTTCCCAGTGGGTTAAAAATTGGCTGCAAGGGCAAATACAAAGAGTAACAGTAGGTGGGGCCGAATCTGACCTCTGTGATGTGGGCAGTGGTGTCCCGCAGGGATCGGTGCTGGGACCTCTGCTCTTCCTTATTTACATAAATGATCTTGATATGGACATTAGTAGCAAAATAGTTATATTTGCAGATGATACTAAACTTGGGGGTTTGGCAAACAGTTTGGAATCGACTGAAGTAATCCAAGATGATTTAAACAAATCCAAAAATGGGCAGATACATGGCAGATGACGTTCAATATTGCTAAATGTAAAGTTATGCATGTGGGAAATAAAAACATGAGACAGGAGTATTTTATGGAAGGAGAAAAGTTAGTAGGTGTCAAATTTGAAAAGGACTTAGGAATTGTAGTTGATCAAAGCCTATCTGCATCAAAGCAGTGTGCTACAGCAGTGAAAAAAGGCAACAGGATGCTGGGATACATAGCAAAAAGTATTGAGTATAAATCAAAGGAGGTTATATTAATGTTATATAATGCCTTTGTCAGACCACACTTAGAATACTGTGTGCAGTTCTGGGCACCGCACTACAAGAAAGATATAGAAGCTCTTGAAAAAGTCCAAAGAAGGGCAACTAAACTGATACCTGGTATGAAAGGTAAAGGTTATGATGATAGACTTAAGGCACTCAATCTATTTAAACTTAGCAAACGGAGACTTAGGGGGGATTTGATTGAGGTTTTTAAATTCCTAAAAGGGATTAACAAAGTAAAATACCAAAGATTTTTAAGATAAGTGGGGTCAGCAGAACAAGAGGCCACAGGTGGAAATTAGTTAAAGGCAAATTCCGCACAGATATTAGGAAGTTTTTCTTTACACAGAGAGTTGTCAATGCCTGGAACAGCTTGCCAGGTCAGGTAGTAGAGGCAGAAACACTTGGGCTATTCAAGTCCAGGCTAGATGTAGTACTAGATACTCTTTAGATTAGGACATGATGAGCCTAGATGGGCCGAACAGCCCATTCTCATCATTATGTATTCTTATGTTCTTACTCCCAAATGCATCTATTTTTTGTTTTTTTAAATTATATTTGGTTTCATAATCATACATTCAATCATTCAATGCAGCCGACTATATGCTAGTTGGCTGTGTGACAGTATGTCATAAATCGATGAAAAAAACACGTACAACATTTATACAGAAGTGTATAAATGCAAACAAAGTTACAAAGTACATAAACAAACATAACTGCACATACAGATATATATATATATATATATATATATAGTATACATACACACACACACACACATACACATATATGTATCATTACTTCAAATATAGTTAGCCAAAGTATCTCTAATCTTCCAACAACATGATCATGACTGGAATAGTGACTAGCTCCAGATTGAGCTCTGTGCAGTTTTGCAGTGGATCTCCCCTGCGGTAACGCAGACCGCAGGTGGTTCAACCGTGTATGAATGAAACGGATACCAGGAGTAAACCAACCCAGCTGCACCACTGGATTATCTCACAGCACTGGTTCAAAGCCTAAGGCAAGGCTCGATAGTGAGAGCCCAAGCAGTCTTGCCCTATGCTTTGAACCAATGCTATCAGATATTCCATTGAGGCAGGATGTGTGGACTGATGGATGTGTCATCACACCCAGTATGTGTGTTTATATTATATGATAATGGTGGTTCTCTGTGGCTCAGTTGGTAGAGCACAGCGTTGGCAACGCTTAGTTTGTGGGTTCAATCCCCACTGGGGCCACATATACTGGAAAAAAAAAGTATGCATTCACTACTGTAAGTCACTTTGGATAAAAGCGTCTGCTAAATGGTGTATATTATAATCAATAGTGAACTTTGAGATTTTTTATGAGTGTGCAATACCTAGAAAATGTATTTGATTTCTTTGCATTTTTGTTCTCGATTGGTTTATTATTCTGCTGTTTGTTGTATTGACCGCCGTTGTTTAAGAGAAGTGTTTCTCAGCTGCCTTTGCCCAGGATCATGGAGCCATTTTCCTGTTGCCTCAGGGTTTTCAGTTTTTTCTGGGGTTTCTAGTTTCCACCCCCGATTCCCTCTGGGAAAACAAACTTTGTTCAACACTTTGTGACCAACTGTAAAAATGTGCTTGTTATTCAAAAACACCATATGTACCATGTTTTCTATACTGTCAGTGTGTTTAATTATTATTCATTTTTTACGTTTCATTCCGTTATTAAAAGTTTTAAATGTAGATTCGGGGGAGAATGTCCTAGAGACAACCCAAAGGCTACTACTACCTGATCTGGCAAAACACGGACGGTGTCAAAGGTGTTAAAATCACCACCCTCTCATGACAGCCGTTTCTGGCATCCACCTCCACCCCAAATTCCTCTTTTTTTCAATGCAATTGTTTTTCTCTCTTCTCTTTGTATCCCTACAACCAGGAGCAACACCCAATCTTGGGTTCCAAGCCCAAGGTCAAATGCATTCATTGTTTCAAATTCTATGCATGCTATTTCTCAATAAAACGCTCCTATGCCACATGTACATTTTGTATGGATTTTTCTACTGAATAGATACTGGTGTCTACCATGCCATTCCTTCTGTTTCTGAGAAAGTGACTCTCCTTTTGGAGAGCTTGGTTTGATTAGATTTAGGTTTATTTAACATCAATGTACATACACAGAAACATATACAAAATATGATGCCATACAAAAAAGATGTACTTTAAAAAGATGGATAGAAAATATACAAATAATAATGTTAATATACAATGAGTATAAAAAATATTCATTTTTTCATTTCAAATATACATTCATTCATTTTCTTATTCATGGGATTAAAATAGATTTAATTCTGATTTCTTCCCACTGATCAACAGAAAATACTCTAATGTCAAATAAAAAAACAACTTTAAAGCTCCCATCTCTGCCATGGAAGACTCACTGTTGCCATATGCCTCTTGGTGGCCTTCCAAACAAGTGCCCATCTCACACGGATGTTCCGTTTTTGAGGACGGCCTGTTCTAGGCAAATTCACAGTTGTGCCATATTCTCTCCATTTCTTTACGACGGACTTAACAGTGCTCCGGGGGATATTGAAAGTCTTTGAAATCTTATATCCTTCCCCTGATTGGTGCTTTTGAAGAACCTTTTCTCTGATTTGATTAGAATATTCTTGGTCTTCATGATGAAGATCTTGATTGGAAAGTACTAACCAACTATGGGACCTCACAGACAGGTGTATTTAATTTGAAATAAGTTGAAAGACCTTAATTGTACACAGGTGGAGCAGGTGGACTCCAATCAAATAATTATGTGACCTCTGAAGACAATTGATTGCACCAGGGTATATTTAGTATCTTAACAAAAGGGGTGAATACTTCTGGAATCAATAATTGTCAGTTTTTTTATTGGTAAATAATTTAGAAAAAAGTTTTAAAGTATTTATTTCACTATGACATTATTTTGTATTTTGTAGCAATAAATCCCAAATGCCAAAGGGGTGACTATTTCTTATACCTACTGTATGGCCAGCTTGTAAATATCTTCCCTACAATTTCCCATGAAAGAAACCACGGACTGAGGGACGGGTTAGTGAGAAGCTGTGGGAGGGATTAGTGACTATGTGGGAGGAGTTAACTAGGGGTTGTGGGAGGGGTTAATGAAACAGAGATTTGAGATGAACCCTCGTGATGTAGATTAGGTTACGAATTAATCGCTTTTCTACCATTTGGGCTGACTTTAAGAGAGCAGAGCCTGGATTAGGCGGCTGCTGGAATCTGCTCTTGCTTTGACTGATGTGGTAGAAGAGCTCTGTGTGTGTGTGTGTGTGTGTGTGTGTGTGTGTGTGTGTGTGTCCAAAGACACGCATCACATTGCTTTTGTGTGTGCTCATAAATAGAAAATAAGGCAAGTCTGAGTGTCAGCGTCACATGAAACTACAGAGTTGAGTGCTTTACAGGGAGTGCTTTATGTACATACACGAGCACATCCATGTGTGTACGTGTGCATGTGTGTGCCTGTGCGTATGCATATGAGTGTGTGTGTGTTTCTGGGGGAGGGGGGTGCGATGTTAAGAGTGATTTTAACCTGTGTGATGGTGATTTTAACGTCTGTGGACAGTGATGTTAACCTGTGTGACAATGATTTTTAATGGGTCTGCACCTCATTAAAATGGAGTCTGGATTTCCATCTCTGTCCATTTAAGGGACTGGGATTAAAATCAGATTTGCATATGAAAGCAGGGATCTGGCCCTGCATGGTGGTGTAGGAAATTAGGTGTATGGGAGGGAGGGTGTGGGGGGGCAGGTTTCCAGGGAGAGGAGCCCATAAGCACACACTCCCAACTCTGCGTAATCAGCCAGTTAATGAGATCCACACAGTATTTAATGGACACAGAGATTGAGAGGCGTGTCAGCTCATCCCACGAGCAGGGCCTTAATAGGCCTGCCTTTTCAAAAAGGACATGCTAATGACAAAACAAATACTGTACATGGTCATTCTGCATCATTGCTGCTTTTAAAAGCTGCCCAAATCAATACAACTGCAGAGGATGGGCTTAAACCGGTCTGTGTGTGTGTGTGTGTGTGTGTGTGTGTGTGTGTGTGTGTGTGTGTGTGTGTGTGTGTGTGTGTGTGTGTGGCAAAATTTGACAAATATGTTTTTTAAGATTGTTTCAGGCCGTGATGTCAGGGTCTTTTTTAAATATTTTGTTTCTATAAGCAAATTGTGGGCAGACTTTAACAGTTATTAATTTGATTTTTTAATAAACACCAAGGACATATTGGAGGGGGGGGATATATATATATATTGGGATTACACAGAATGGAAACCACTTCCATCAACAAAATAGCACAAAATATAAAAATGTCAAACATGAGTGGGAGAGGGGTGAACGCATGGCGTCATGTGTTGTTTTTGAAGGCAGATGTGAGCTCCCTTTAATGGGTCTGTGCGCACGCGGTGGCGCTGGCGCGGTACGTAAGGGCGGATGAGTCACACAGCTACGCTGACTCACCGCTGGGGCGGGTGGGAGAGCGAGCGGGGCTCGGCTCGGCTCGGCTTGCCGGGCGAGCGAGCGAGCGAGCGGCGACAGTCCGGCAGGACTCGCAGAGCGTTTCGTCCGCTTCGGCGCTGCCCGTGGAAACGGCGCTGCGCGGCAATCCTTAAGAGACCTGCGTCTTCATCGCAACAATACCATCCGCTGGCAGGGAGAATAGAGATGAATATTAATGTGGAGAGAGAGAGACAGAGCGAGCGAGCAAGAGATTGAAATCAAAGGCCCTGAAACAATGAGCAGTGTATCTGAGAGAGCCGTTTTTAAAGTGTCAGGCATTCCTGTGGGATGAAGGTGGATTCTATCAGAATAGATCATTTATATATTTTTGTACTAGGCTATATTTCCCAAAGATTAAACCATCTTGGGTAACGGTGTTGGGAAGGTTGAGATTTAACATATTCCCACTTCATGCATATTTTTTATGCATTTGTGTATGCACATTTTCCACTTGAATACAAATCTTGTGGGGCTTTACCTTTGCTATAGCTCATTTTAAACTTAGTTATATAAAATCAAAGAAAAATGATCCAAAAGTGTGAATCTAGAAAAGTGCTACATAAAGAATATTTAATAAAATATTTAAGAGCTTGGGCATGGCCAGTTAGCTTTATTAAGCAAGTCTAATTTGACATTACCAAGACTCTAGTCAGATTTTTGCTAAAATTAGTTACTTAAAAGAGACCAAGTGGATTTATATTGAATTCCGGCATATGAAATCCCTCAATGGCCTTGAGCATTTGGGCACCTCTTCGTCAGACATTCGGTAGTGTAAACAACAGAGCCTTGGCATATGAAAGATTAGCAGTGCACAGATGAGACAGAATCTGCTCTGCGAGAGACACTTTGGTATGACGAGGAAGACGGGGGTGGGGGGGCTGCTAGATTATTATCAGAGCCCCCAACCCCCCACCCCACCCCACCACCGCCTCTGCCTCCGCCCTCAGCAGAGACAAACAGTTGGTCTACCGCATATAAGGAAGCCTCGACAGCGAGCGAGCGCCGCAGCGCTGCTCCACTAATCTACATATCTCGCCCGGACGTGACTTCCTTCCATTAGTGACACATGGCAGGTATTATATATTAGTGAACTTACAAACCACCGGTGGCTGTGTGCGCGAGGCAGCGCCAATCTTTTGTGGAGGCGTGGAGGCCCCTTTCAAACCGACAGTGCATACGCAAAACAACCCGTTAAACTTTCCACGAGGACAAGCTCAGAGAATGTTGTCACTCAAGAGAAGGTGGGCTGTCTTTGCCGTCACACAGAAAGCAATGTCCACAGATAACTTTCTAGCAAACCGCTCATTTACCATTCTGACAAGTTGTGAACACATGGTTTAGCTCACAAATCGCAGAATAAATAAAATAAGTACTATATTTTGTTAAATATACCTAAAAATATACTATAAGAATATGCATTTAGCTTTCAGACTTTTCTACTGGTAGACAGTCTACCATTTTGTTAAGATATCTCATGCTTCTTAATTTCGGCCGTGATTGGTCGGTAGAGTCACGTCATCAAGCGCATCGATCAAATTTCAAATAATTAGAATTTTGGGGCACCGCACTGCTATACGTTCAGCTCGTGAGCTTCTGCGCGTTTCCCTCCATTGACAATGAAGAGCAAGTGGCAACAGCTCAATTGCGCTTTTGGTGTGAAAGACCCATGACTCTCTCCTTTGGAGTGGCAACGATCCTCACCTCATGCGGAGAGCGCAAGATTCTCTCAAGTACTGACTGTCCAAATGAATTACTGCTGTCCATTATAACACAAAAATGTTTGATGAGGCAAACAGAACACGTCATTCAGCCTACCTAGGCTTGTCATTTTGCTCGCTTTCTAGAGCAGCCATCCCCAAACCGTGGGTTGGGAGGTGCTGGTCGGTCATGAGGTGGATTGAGGTGGGTTGGGAGTTGCATGCGAAAAACACTTCCTATACCCCTTACACAGACATTCACGTTGACCAGACTAGTGTATATATGACTAGTGTATATGCCACTATTGTGACACATTAAAAATGACATTCATTAACATTGAAAAAGTACTATGTTACTTTACATTTCAATATGGGACGGGTTACTGATAATGTATTCCCTCGAAGTGCATCATGGCTTTGCAAGTTTTTGGGAAAGCCTTTTCCTAGAGAGTTATCCAGCACTGTGCCTGCATCCTGCCATGCCAGAGCTTAAACAGCCACTTGGCTCCACACAAAGACAGACGTACGCACACTTGCCAAGCTTATGGCTCTCTCAGTATCACACGCTTACGGCTCCAGTGGAACCACGAAGTGACACGTCCAATGCAGGACAGCTGAGCGCCCCAGAATCATCCAGCTCTCATGACAGGTATCTTACCTCTGAAATAACTAGTATTGCTATAACGAGGTTGAACGTGTGAGCACTTACGGGGGAGAAGAAAAAAATTCACATGAATTCTCTGCGTGTGTTTTTTGGACGTTTCACGTCATTCACATGTATAACCACACATTTCCACATATAAACCACATTTTGTGAGATGTTGTGACATTTCCTTTAAAGACATTCACGTGCTATCACACACGCTATTTGGATATTTCACACATGAAAGCAGTGTGTTTTTCGTTGGGGGGTTGGTTGGGGGCAAGGACAGCAGATAGGCCATGTCTGACACCGGTAGGACTCCATCCAGTCACCAGTGCAGTGTAACATTTGTGTTTAAGGTAGGCGAGACGTGGAAAAAGTGACACCCTGTGAAAGTGAAAAAATGACCTTCTCTCTTCAACTGTTAGGGCTTTGGGAAACAGTGACACCCTGCAGCAGAGGTAGCCCGACGAGGGGGGGGTTGGTGAGCGGATGTTTTCGAGAGGTCACGGTGACAGCCTCTGTGAAAGGTGAATCAGTTTTTCCACATGGTCATTACGAAACGGGGCGGCATAACGTCTACGTCCGAGACCTGGTTCGCGGAGCCACATGACCGCGCGGCGAGGGCCTGAGGCGAGCGCTTGAGTTGTGCTCCCTCTCTGTAAACAACACGCTATTCGATTAGCGAGGGCCCGGGAGCGGATTGCTTTTCCTGGAATTGCTTTTGAAGCTGCAGCGATGGTCCTAAGCTTGCACTAAATGACTAAATCAAAAGGAACTCTCCAGCACAGATATACTTTTCCCTTTACCTTGTAAACAGTCCGTGTGCCCTTTCTCTAGCGTTCTCTTCAGTCTGACCATCTCAGGTGATTAAAGGGCTGGCAGTGTAGTGTAATGGTGGGGGAGCTGGGCTTGTAACTCAGAGGTTGCAGGTTCGATTCCCAGGTGGGGCACTGCTGTTGTACACTTGAGCAAGGTACTTAACCTGAATTGCTTCAGTAAAATATACAGCTGTATAAATGGATTGTATGTAAAGAAATGTAAACTGTGTAAGTCGCTCTGGATAAGAGAGTCTGCTAAATGCCAAAATGTAAATGTAAATGTAATGTCTCAGATGGACAATAGTGCAAATGACCATGTGCTTCAGAATCGGTTGCAATTGTACGGCAATGCACGCTAGGCCCGTATTTATGACTAAAGTAAATATTTAAGCTTAATCAAGCGTTTTTCAAATGTTGAATGCATTTAATTACATTTATATCTTTTTATTTATTTAATTTCACACTCAATGGTTCCATACATTTATTATATTTAACAAATAATTAGTACAAATACCGAATACATACGTTTAATTGTGTTTTCATACATTTGTGCGTATAAATAAATAAGCTACAAGTGCATGTTCGCTATGGAGTCTCCACACAGCACTCTGATAGGGATGTTCCATGATGTTCATCTTTTACCAGAAGCTACTCTCATCCCTGTCTGTGTGTGTGTGTGTGTGTGTGTGTGTGTGTGTGTGTGTGTGTATACAGATACATATACACATTTAGAGATTACATTACATTACATTACAGGCATTTGGCAGACGCTCTTATCCAGAGCGACGTACAACAAAGTGTTAACCGTAGTCAAGAACAGTTTAGCTGAAAGCCACCCTAGTGGGAAGTACAATTCCTGGGTGCTAGGAGCAACCACATAGTTAAACTAGGACCCTGTAGGTAAATCTGTAGCCACAATTCAGAGGTAGCAGTAAAGCACTCAATGCAGGAAATAATGCCTAAGCCTAATACAATACATAAACAAGTAGATGTGTAAACTAAGCAACTATGTCCCTAAGTTAAGTTAAGGGAGAGGTGCAAAAGATAGTCAGAACAGTCAGGAAAGAGTGCGTGTTTGAGCGTCGTCTTGTTGGGCCTACGTGCGTGCGGGGACGTGCACGTGGTGGGTCATGTGATCCAATCAGAACAACGGGGGGGCGTGGTTAAAAACAGGTCAGATTAGTCCGCTGCTTTAGAGCTTTGAACTTGAACCCGCCCTTAGGGATGCAGTTAAACAGGGCGCCTAAAGCAATTGTTCCTTTTCTTTGAGCAGAGAAGGCGTTATTTATAGACTATTTTACAGACTGGGGTGAGACAGGGGTCTGTGAGAGACAGTCTGGTAGCCTACGATCAGCCTTTTATTTATTTAACTCTCGTTCTCAAAATACCTCTTTCTCTACGGTTTATCCAAGGGTACAGTGGGTCATGATCATACATTACCAAAAATAAAGAGACCAATCATCTCTAATGTTTGGCATTTATTCAAATATATATTTCAGTTAATGTATGTCAATAAAAAATATAAATAGAATTTTCCATTGAGGAAAAATGGCATGAGAATTCCATTTACAGCACATATCTGAAGTATAGTGAAAAAACAAAACAACAACAACAATGCAAGGTTAATAGAACAATAAATCCTTGCATCAGCATTTACATTGGTTTATGGGTAGCCTATACATGATAGAACAATGTGAACTAGGAAATGACAATGGTATTGATTAACCATTAAGTTCAATGGGGAGAAAGAAATCCATAAAAACTATCACACATATCATTGTGAAATACACATACTGGAAAATAACGGGTACATATATACACGGTATGCTCTGAATGACTAGTGTGCCTAAGCTTTAATACGATGTTGAGATCTGACACAATACAGATGATTAAAATGCTCTATACAAATAACAGGGAATACACTACAAAACAATGACCAAAGAAATCTAGGAGAATTAAAAATACTTTGATAAAGAATTAAGATGGACATGAAAGTATGATCAAAACCAATGAGCAGGTTATTTTATTTGGTTGACTACTAAACTATAATTATGATAATCATTAGATGTAAAAACATTTTCAGATGGAGTTCGGTCCTGACGAGGTTGAGGAATACAGTGTTAACTACAGCAATCTTGTCTTATACGCCTTACGCGTTTGTCTTTATGTACAGAAAGGACAATGCAGTGATAATCACCACACCAGTGATAATCAACACACTGCAGTGTTAGCGTCCTTTCTGTAATAACCTGCACACTGCAGCAGTAACGCTGTCCTTTTTCTGGTCAGCCACAGCACTGCAGCAACGCTATCATTCCAGTTAATTACCCCGCTGTCCATTCTGTGGGTAATTGATGCCCAACGATGGCACAGTGGACAGACAGGCAGTGAGTGATGTGCGACAGTGTGAGTGGACCGGTGCAGACTCAGCCTTCATTGCTGGCTCTGTGCAGTGTGTGTGTGTGTCTGGCCTGTGCTGTTCATTTAAACTGGTCTCGACTGGTTCCCTTTCCCCAGACATCAGGATCAAATCACCATGTGTCAGAACAATAAGTCAGAACCAATTGTTCCCATACACATACGCACACTGCCTTTACAAGTGTGGCCTCTTGCCATCACATACAGGTATATTAAGTCTGGAAGGAGGGGAAGAGCAACATTAGATACTATACTGATCTGCACTACATAGATCCAACTGGTATGAGTGCATGTGTGTGTGTGTGTGTGTGTGTGTGTCTAGGTACATGTGTGTTCAAAAGGTTTACATTTGTACCAACCATAAGCAACAACGCCTACAAAGAGAAGAGTCAAATGTCATAGTTGTAAAAAAAGCATTCCTTTTCTCTAGCATGTCAGATAAGCCTTTCAATTGCAGTCTACGCCAACTTCCAACGCTAGTGAATAATGAAATGTGTAACATTTAAAAAGTTTGTCTGGTTGTTGTGCATTGTTCATTAATTTGGAGGCTCTCCTTGGAGAACAAAGCGTAAGGATAGAAGTTTGTACAATTTGTGTGTTTGCCATGCAAGGAAACACCCCAGCGTCAGGATTTGTACTCATTTACTCACAATACTGTGCCTTCTCTCCCCCAGGCATCTCGATTCTATCCTTCATGCATCTTATTATTTTTAACTGCGGATGAATGTCAGCGATAAATGACTTTGCTGACAGGACCTTGTAATGGCAGGCCTGTCTGGAATGTGGAGCTCCATGAACCTGCCATATAGATTAGATTTTCTGGCTGAAAACGTGGCTTCTGTCTCTCTTTTCTAAAGCGAATATATTAAACTCAACCCCCCCCCCCCCCCCCCCGCCCCTGCACCTGCACCTCTGTGCAGCCATATTGTAAATTAAAATTAAATTAAAATAGGCAAATAAACTCTCCCGTGGGATAGCTGTTATGCAGAGAGAGCTCGGAGCGAGGTGTCCCAGTGAAGAGCCTGGTGCCACCCCTGATTTGCATTTACACAGGAGCGATCGGGTCTGAACACGGAGGATCGGAAACAGGGGCTTGTGGGTAAGGTGCACGTGACAACGGTTTTCAGTGTTACTGAAAACAGCCTCCACATTGTAGGCCCCTAAAAAACATTAATAATAAATAAATAAAATTTTTAAAAATCAGCTGAGAAACGACAATGCCACCTCCGTCTTACTATTGAGCATTTATGGTGAATACACGGTGTGTGTGTGTGTGTGTGTGTGTGTGTGTGTGTGCGTGAACCCAAGTGTGTGAACACCTCTGTTATCATGGAGGAGTGAGGGTGGGGCAGGGGGGGAGGGCAGGGACTGGGCACAGCTTTGCATTGAGATCACAGAATGAGAGCTCAATACTGTATTGACAGGTCGACTTGCACAACCTGCAAAATTGCACTGTGTCCCCAGGAGACCGGCAGTTTGTATTGAGCCACCCCCCCACCAGGGAGAAGGGAGAGGGGGGGAGCAGGTACTGCAGTGCTGACACATATAGGAGAGTGATTTAAGACCGATTAGAGTCCCCGCCCCCACACCAGTCCAGCAGTCATCCTTATAATTTGTCCGTTTTATTTACATTAACCTCAAAGCGCTACAATGACCACTGCAATAATGACCCAACTCTTACTGCTTAACATTCCTGTTTCTGATAATACTGCCATTACCCAAAACGGAAGTGTTTGTGGCCCTTTCACACAGATTTGGGCCTGGGTTTGAAACATCCAGAGGTGGATGTTACACGGTTGCCAGTTAGGAGGAGTGTTTTGGGGTGGAAGTTCTGTTCAGTTTCTGTATTGAGAAAATAGCTGTCTCTATTATAGGGCTATTTGGCCAAATGCTGTGCGAGTGCTTTCGTTTGGCCAGCATTTCTCACATTTTAAGTGAAAATTGTATTTTTTATTCTAATACAATCACTCCGAGAAAAGTATTTTGTTTAACAAAATGTCTTGGTACTTGCTGGGGTTCATGATTCCATTGACATTAATAAGAGCCCCAGGACCAGTAGATGCAAAACAACCCCATAACATTAAAGATCCACCACAATATTTTACCATAGTTTTTCACCTCCGCCCACTGTAATGGATGACAAATGGATTTCACATGCGTGTTACCTCATTTGTATACCCCAGTGAAACAGGAGGCCACAATACAGTTCCCTAAGATTGAGATGAACTTGAGCATGTTAATGGAGATTTACTTTTGTTGGACTTTATTTAACATAATTATATGGGGTGTAAATAATGTGAGGTGTCAAATAAGTCTGAGGTGTCAGTAACAGTGGAGTTAATTGGCCTATAACGGTTCAGTCAAGATTGATCGGTCTTTGTTTTACTGTATTAAGGACGCGTCACCTTGCGCCAATTAAAGACATAAAGAGTTTACCCCTCCACAAATAATCAATAATCATCGTTTGTTTAATGAATCGTGTCATGGGCATTACCCGGGCGCCAGTTACGTACTACATGCATTAAGCTAATTAAACCTCGCTTCTTGGACACCGGTGAGTCAGCGACATCTGTTTTTAGCAGCTTAACAGACGTGTGTAGCAACACGAGCTTCTAGTATCTTGACCTACAGCACTACCGGTGCAAACGAAACAACGCATTTTGCTGAGCTGTGACGCACACACCCAAATTTTGCCATACATAATTCCCTGTTCGGCCTTTTTTAAATGGCCATCGACCTTTTACGCTGGTGATTTCTGGAAGGGAAATGCGTCTCTATCTAAGGATGTAGTCACGCTTTTTGGATGAAACCAGTCAATTAGAAACACCCTGTTTATGAACGGAAGGGATGAATAGTCTAGATCAAGTAAGTAACCATCGTAATACCCAGACAGTCATTGGTTGACATTAACGTTTTTTTTAATTAATTGAGCGCCTCATGTTAACAGCAACACTTCATGTAAGGCTCAAAAAGACCGTTTAGGATACTTTAAAGTTATGATTTAATGTGGAGCTTGATTTAAAATGCAAGTTTGGAGAATGTCAAGACTTTTAAAAAGGGACCGCTGTTTAGTTGGACGTACGTGCAAACACCAAGTCAATGTCTCTTACCAGGTCGGTTGTTAAATCCACGATTTTAAGTGAAACGAAACCCTTTTCGATATTTCGTCCCAACCATTGCCAACATTAACATTGACACGTTAGCCATGTACACAGCTTACTGAAGGGTGCAATGCTAATGTCCCACTAAAGCATCGAACCTGCAACCTCTATGCTGTATGTCCAATACCTTAACCACCAACTTAAGTACATGGCTTACCGCACTTTTTACGATACGATATAAGATTTACAGACTATCCAAATAGGGCATTATCACTCATTTTAATGATCACTTCAAAAGATCATTTTTGCAGGTGTGTCCTTAAAGTAACCTTTATCAACGAGATCAGGCATAAATAACAGTCAAGTGTAGTACATTCAGGGAAATATGCAAAACATGCACGTTGTAAATCTTTCAATGCGATTGACATTGAATAGCCGACCTTGCACAAACGTTTCTGAAAGTTTCTGGTTGGGGGGGCTGTCCTTTTCTATTCTCCATTATTGCATGGGTGATGGTGTCGAAAATAACTGCAAATGTTAAGTGTGCTGACATGGTAATGACGGTTTATTTGAAGTTACAATTAGGATGGTAAAGACTAACCAAGCAATAATAACAAAACATGAGATACACAGCCTTTGACCTTGGAGTTTCGCGATTTAGACTCGTTTAATATATACATGTGGCTGCGCAGCAAACTACTAGTGTGCATTTCTAGGCATATTGACGCAGTGAGTCGTAAAAACAGTAGGTTAGTAAAAGTCTTCCGGTGCAGAAAGCCCACCTCGTTGACTTTGCACAGATCTTGGCGAATGAGAACGTTCAATGCAAATAGATTACAAATGGAAACGTGAATTGGAGAAGACATGGGAAAGGAAAGCAGATGTTCCATGTAAGGAGCCAAATTGGCCTTTCACCAAGTTACAAGTGGCCGGGAGAACGAAACAAAGTGCAGTGATAATGTCAGAACACGTTTAAAAAACGTTAAAAAAAAGACCCGACTATCTGCAGGTCAATAAAAACCTGTCAGACTAGGTAGAATTATTTTGAATGTAAACGAGTATTAAGCGGTAACACACCAGTGGTACTCTACCCAGTCAATCAAGTTCCTTTGGTTACACCCATCGGGGAATTTATGATAATCAGGATTGAATCTTAGCTTCTGCGTGTTTTTAAATATACTACTTAAAACATGTAGGCTATGTGGAAATATATTTCCATTGAATTGGATCGGGTCATTGTATTAGCATGTGTTGAATTCTAGATCAAGCTATAAATAAATGCCCCATTCTTATTCTAACGCATTCGATGATGTCCATTACTATAGATCCACTGTTCGTAGATAGGCTACATATTGGCGCTTTATCGTGCTAGCTGTAAACGAAATGTCTGCGCCCGTTTCGGTTTCCATCGCTGCAGAGCGCGATAAAAGATGCACGTGCTCTGCATTCCTCGGAACCTTATCTGAATGTGTTTTCAAGTTCGCGCAGTTCAGCTCAAGCGTGAACCAAGGGCACTGCAATAAAATGTCACCATTTCACCAACTGCAAAGTATTCCTGCTACCATCGCACCACGTGAATCCAAACAAGTGAAAGGACAGTCACACGTTGAAAATAAGCAAGAGAATTTACATTCCATGTTTTATTTGTCCATTGTACCACGCTTCTTGTGAAAAATGTGATGCTAAAAAGGATCAAACGCGCTTAACCTCAAGAATAAGCATACGGTCGACATAGTACGTCTTCAGTGGGTACTGAAATAAATATCAATTCCCACAGATGTTTTGGGTTTCCATGGCCTCCAATTGAAATTTAAAGCCGAAACCCCTTCCATAATTTTTTTTGACACAGTTGACCGTATTTTCTGACTGATCCTCGACACACGAGGGAAAAAAAATCTTATGCTTATTTCCTGCTGTGTCAGGACATACTGATTATGTATTAAATTGATGCGAATAAGCCGCTAATAAGGGTCTCTTGATATTTCGCTCCCTGTGTCTGTGCATTACCATATATGGAATGGCAGCGCTATATCGTGCACGCGCGCAAGGCTGACTGTTGCCGCCTGTATGGACTGGCTTTAACCCCTTTCACGCTCAATTTTAACACTCCTTGATCGACACGACATCCTTAAATGTCGTTCATTTGTCATTATGTGTATTGTATAGGCTAACTATGCGTGCCTGTTCTGTGCAGACAATCGATATGGTGGAAATTGTTTAAAACTCGAAATGCGCCTCTGTAAATCGGTTTAGAACACATTTTTAAAAAACGTTCACTAGTTGGGCTCAACGAGTTAACTACACGTTGCGGATATTGCCAACATAAACCAGTGGATCTGTGCATCTTCAACTGTAAAACCAACTGGCTGTGTTGGTCATGATTCTGATGGCATTAGCCACGGAGGAAATGCCAAATGGGTTTATAGATTGACTGATGTGTGACCTACATATCTTTTTGCAACAAGGGATATCAGCCGATGTTCATTTAATTTCTTCAGATGATCATAGAGATGAGGTAAACGAGCAGCAGAAGCTTTATCCTAGGACCCTGTAAACATTAACTGCATAAAATGATGGAGGAATTCAGTTCTCCCAGCTCAATTAGCTACATGTCCTGCCGAAATAAACCAATAACCCACTTCCCGACTTCAATCCATTGGGAGACCTCGGTTTTAATCGTAAAATAGAGCTAATTGTGATTTGTCTTAAAATATAATTTCGATTATGACGCCTTGGTACTATAGCCAGAGAGTAAACGGACCCACAGTCACATTGGTTGGCTAACAAACTAGTAACGCGACGATTAAAGTTATTAGTATTAAATAAATGACCGCGATGTTGAGGGGTTGTCTTTGCAGTACATAATAAAGCATTATAGCTATAAACTCAGTGGGTCGCGGTGTGATGTTATCATCATGTTAAAATTCGACTGAAATCGAGTAACTCCCTTAAAATTGTTCCACATCACCATATGGGTTCATATGTCGCGTCTTTGATGAATGGATGAATTACATTTAGCCCCCACCCCCACCCTCATTTTCTGCTGCTGAACTCGCAGCTTATTTTCGTTGCCATTGTATCAATACCCGGGGACAAACGGGAAATGGAATTGATTGAAATGTTTACGACGAAGGCTTAAATAACCATTTTAAATCCACGACAAGCTGTAGGCAACTCAATTTGTATTGTGTTGGTATTGCTAGGCAATATTTTGTGTGTATATCTCCCACATTTATCAACAGCAAAACATCACAGATTTAAAATGTGCCCAATGATTCTGAAGGATATATATTGACCACTAGCTTACTATATAATTCCTACTAATATATGCATACATACACACACACACACACACCTCACTAGTAAAAAGTAAAGCCGGCGATGTTCACTTCTGACACCATCAGCATATGGAAACATACTCCTTCTGAATTCCGGTGGGAAATAATCGTTTAAAAATATAATTTACCTGGAATGTAACAGTATCATAAGACTTCAGAACTGGGCCTGGTATGTGTTATATTTACCGATGGGCATCATTTATTTTGCAGACACATCTAATCTTATCCACAGTCTATTTGTAAACAAAAGGCAGGCATGAAGGATAATTTGAAATAATTTCACAATACGCTTTTTAATGCAACAACATTTTAGAATACAATTTGTTTTTGCTTAAAATTGTGGTTTGTGAAAACTAAAATCACCGGAAAACCAATGCCTTCTTAACGGAAAATGATCCAGTTTTGCGATACCCAGGTAATCCCCATTTGGCCGCCATCGAGGTTATAATGGGGGCGGACTAGTTTATTTAAGATCCGCTTTTATTTAAGGCTGTCATAGACGGTTTATGGTATGTTATTTTCAAAATGTTATATTGCAGTTTCCAGAACTCCCTCTTGGCGTTCAATACCGCGCTACGTTCAGCAGCCATGGAATAAAACCAGCCCTATACCAGCGCTTAACCTCCCCCTCTCGTTTTGACGTCATGGCCCTGGCTATTGCACGAGCTGTCTATTGCAGCGTCCCTGGTGTGCACATCTCACTGCGTATTGCCCACGAACCTCAAAGCTAGCGAAAGGGAGGTGAGAGAGGACAGAGAGAGAGAGCGCGGCGGGAGAGAGCGAGAGAGCGAAGGAGTGAGTGAGAGAGAGGAGTGTGAGAGAGGGAGAGAGAGAGAGAGAGAGAGGGAGGGAACATTTTTGCTTCAAACAAGAGACGAATTGGCAGTGGAATAACGCATCGAGCGAAAGCTTGTGTCCGTGGATTTCAACCCCTTGCACGACTCGTTCGGTCCAGCCTTATCCGAGCGAGAATGGAAATACCTGCCACAGGAGAACACGTCTTTGCTGTGGAGAGCATCGAAAAGAAGCGCATTCGAAAGGTATAACCCTTGGCACAGACAACAGTGTCAAGAATTTCGGTGGCAACGACTGGCTACTAATATCATGGTGAAGCGCCCTGTTCCGTAATGTCGAATGTTTCGTGTAACCCTGCTTCTCATTTTGTTTCCACAGGGTAAAATAGAATACCTGGTGAAGTGGACAGGGTGGTCTCCTAAGTAAGTATGCGTTCAGTTGCTTTGCCCTCTTCACGCATTGTGCAAATTTGTGTTAGCTGTCTGCTCCCGCTTTCCGAGTTCTGTTGCCAGTTAGTGGTTTTGTAAAATCCGAAATGTGCGTGCGCGGGCGCTAGTGCTCACTGTGGATGCCATCACTAATTTATGCGAGGGAAAGGAGAATACATGGCAATCTAATCCCGTTTTAATTATTTTTCTGCTTTTCCCGCACATATACGTAAGAGATTGGTGGGGGCGGGGTTGCATCCCCATGTATGAATGTATTGAGGATAATTAGCTACACACATCTGTTTATGCACCATTTGTTTTCTCTTTAGTTGAAAAGAGACTAATTTACGATGTAATGCGTATTTCTGTGTGTTAACGGTGGAAAGAGGGAGGGGGGGTTCCAATGCACTGTATGGAAACTATTTAAAAAATGATTTCGTGGATGAAAATATTGGTAATAATCGCAAGGAAAAGAGCATTTAATAAAAAAAGAGCAAATTTTAATGCGTAAAGGCCTAGCAATAATCGCATGCAACTAGTATTTTTCTACAACAACAATAATACGAGGTATCTGCCGAGATTAATGTGTTTTACATAATGACAAAATCCCTGGGTCATACGTGTGAATAGTGTATTTTAATATCTTCCCCAAATCCACATAATTTTTACTCCGAAAATAAAAAATAGCTCCGAAAAAAAAAAAAAAAAACATGTTTATGGTTTCTGTATTTGTCTCCCTCTCCCTTGGTAGATACAACACGTGGGAACCAGAAGAAAACATCCTTGACCCGCGACTGCTGATCGCTTTCCAAAACAGGTGAGGGAGCCAGCCTCGACTTGAGAGCCTTGCCTTATATGGTCATAAAGAGAGGGGCGGGGCAGTGAGGCTCGAGCTGCTGCTCCTCACGGCCTTGTGCGGACTAACGCGAGCAAATTAGGAAGATGCCGCAGTATGATACACAATAGTGACTACACAGCAGTGGGCACATTTCTATTTCACAATTCATTTGACCCAGTCACTGTTTTAACAATTAAGGGAAAACTGTCAAGCAGGCACAACCATTCTATATTGCAAACCGAATATACAAACTATAACATGAAAAACATTTTGGCATCAGGATGTGGAGACCGCTTCTGACACCAGTAAGACAAACATGACAGTGTTTGGATATGGAAATCAACCCAAGTTTACCAAAAGGCCTTATGGGGATTAGCATAAGAAAATATGCAGTTAAGCCATTATTTTCATCTGGAAGTGCAAGTAGCTGTGGCTACACCCAATTTGGCGCACAAAAATTCAGATTATTTGGATTTTTATTGTTGCGTTTGACGATGTGGCTGCGTTCCATCAACCACCATGGAATTGGGAAACCCAGCCACCACTTCTTTTTTCTCTCCTTTTTTGGGCTCCTTGCAAATCCGCTAGCTGAGCTGCACAGTTATAGCAATGCCAGACGACTGCGCAATCTGTGCAACTGGCATAGGTCAATCACTGGTGGCCAATTGTCCAGGATTCACTATCGCACAACAAGACAGGGAAGGCAATTTCATTTTCATTCATTCATAAGAGAACAATGGTGAGCTCATTAACTGCCCTTTTATATGCTGTGAATGGAGAAAAGGTAACCTATTCAGGAGGATTACTGTAATGTAATGGCCCTTTGAAATGCCACTCAACCCTGCCGATTCTCTCAATGGCAAGGACCGGCGAGATTTCCGCGTATGAAAAGGTTAGTCATAAAAGTGACTGTCAATATTTCCACAGCAATAGGGTCCGGCACAATCTTTCTAGAGTGTTTTCTGAGTCATATGTGTTGGCTTCCAGGTTACCGTGACGACCTGTATTGTCATGGGAACTGCCTCGCTTGTACCTTTGCATGTCATAAAATGAAAACACAGTCAAAGTACCATGAGATGAGATATTACTGTCATTTTATTCATCAGTTAATCGTTTGTAAATTGGTTTGTAATACGGCGGTGTACTTTCCCGTTTCCAAGCATATTGTTTAGGAATACCTGGACTGGCAAGGTTTGTTTTTTGTGGTGAGCCATTATGACCATCCATACTGAAATTCAAATTTGGAATTAGGTTGCCATGGAAAATACATAGGACGTGTATTTTTCCCTATAAATTTGGATGAGCGTCTTACCATCTTTTAATATGTGAAGTTCTGTGGTGAGAAATGTCCCTTTAACGTTTCATTGTCACAGTCCATTGTTCCAGCAAAGTTCATCCCAGGGATGCAACCTGAAACTTTTATAAATCACCATGGTAGTGTGTTCATGGGTAACCATGACGACCACCCACAGTCCCCCTGAGTGGCAACATCCTCTGAAATTGTCCTTGCTGGAAGCTTCATGGTCATTCACTCATTAAGCTTGACATGTGCATGGAGGTAGCCCATATAGATAGGACTCCCAGCTCGGTATCCTCCAATCAGACGTGTTAAAAAAAGGAGGAGGGGGGGTGGGCATCACTCCTGTAGTCAACATCAAAACTGACACTGATCATTCTCAGGTTTTTTTGATACAATGGTGAAATTCTCCTAGCACTTGAAAAGGTGGAGATGGTCCGTCCCTCAGCTATACGTGGCCCCTACCCAAAGCGTGGGGGGCTGGCTTAGCAGCTACCAAGAGGATGCTTGGGGAGTGTCTTGTTGTGTATAGACACGCAGGTAGGACCCAATCGCAGGACGCTGACACAGGGGATGAGATAGGTGAGGGTATTTATTAAATATATACACGATGACTGGAACAGGGGAACAGAGGTAAGGGCAGACGAAGGCAGGCCGGGAAGCTGGCTGGCAGGCAAGCACGTAGGGAAGCTGGCTTGGAGGCAGGGCAGGGAGCTGGCTGGTCCGAGGGCACGCAGGAGGACAGGCAGGACAGGCAGGTCGAAAAAACTACAGGAACTGGGATACCAACGGGGAAGGAGCCAGGCAGGGAAAACACAAGGGAGGTGAACAGGGCGGACAGCGATGTAACATGTCTGCTGGTGTGCATTCATTGGGTATGGTTCACGTGTCACAGGGAGTGTGCCTCTGTGCCTCCTTCCACCCCAGGCCCAGCGATAGTATTCGTTAAGAGCTTTGCAATAGCGGAAACCACTGCCTGCCCCCAGTGAATGCCTGCCGTCCTCTCTATTCCCAAGTGAGAGATTTTTTTTTTGAAAGCTGAAGCTTTGGCTCTCTGGGGAGTCTGATTGGCTTTAAATACGGAGCTATAAAAATATACACAGTCCTCACTCTAATTAGGATTTTTGTATGACCGAAGAAAGGAGAAGCAGAGGGGGGAGGTAGGGGGAAAGGCGGGGGGTTGTGGAAGGGGAGAGAAGGTTTGATGGAATGGAATTTTCCTCTCGCGTTAATTGAATTCCTTCTGCTGTAGGTGTGTGTGCGTGGAATTAGTTCATTAGTGTGGAGACTAAGCTGCACATACAGGCTATAGGCAGTTGTAATGAGCCAGGCACATTATGGATTAACAGGAACATTTTGTCCTTGAATTTTCAGTCTGGATCTGAGGGTGATTGAGAATTAAAATGGCCAAACAATGGTAATTGTAAAAAGCAGTTATTGTTAACACTTTAAATATACTGTGCTAAAAAAAACGATTAGTTCACTTGGCACCTGCACATGGTGCCAGATCATATTAAAATGACAGTGCGTGCAACTTCCTTCATGTTCGTGGTTTGGGATTGCTGCCTTTCGGATATTCACAAAATTGACTGATTGCACTGCAATTTCCGCTCCCTTACTGCACTTAAATAGAAATATTGTGTTAATTTGATTCATTTGGAAGGAACACTCAGATAAATGGGGTGTTTCAAGTATTTGCATCAAAAATTATCATGCTTAATTGGCTGTGTTGTGAGACTATCTTGATTTATTTATTTATTTTAAAGATGTGCGAGCACTCAAAAGGTTAACTCTTCCTATGGGATAATGGAGCTTGCGGAAATCCAAAGCAATTTTAAATGAAGGCTGTAAAAATGGAAAAATCATACCACACACATGCAGAGCTTTGATGCTGTTACTCTTCAAAGTGAATATGGAGACCAATCAAAATGGAGTCCTTTATATGCAATATGCATTGATCCGATCCTAAATTGCATTTCCAACGCGTGAATAGAGTGAATTGCTGCATAATGTTTTAATGTTGCATAAATGTACATCACACAAACACATTTATATATACTGTATATATATATACAACCATATTAAACTATTTTTGATCAGAAATTCCTCTCCTTATTCCTATCTAACATTACCATCCAAAGCACGAATCCATTCAATTTACACTGTGCTTCTACACATCCATTCAACTTACTCTGCAAACAAATAATCAAATCAAAAATTCTGGGCATGCCACATTACAGTGCAGTGCTCATGCTGACTTGAGACAATGTTTTAAAAAATATATATTTTTTTAACGTTAAATGAACCCCTTTCGTTAATTTCACAGGGAGCGACAGGAGCAGCTGACGGGATATCGGAAACGGGGACCCAAACCAAAGCATCCGTTAATCCAGGTAACAAAAGGGCCTCTGATAGCATAGCAGTTTAACGCACCTGTATTGGATGGTCCGTGTGAGCTGCCTATCACGGTCACAGTTCGAAACCCAACTGTACCAGACCGGCCCTGGTGGGGAGCCCCGATCGGGGGCAGCATTTGGCTGTCTGCCCCAGGGGAAGGGGGGAGGGTGAGCTGGCACAAGTTCGCCGAGAAGTGCGTAAGGGTGACTCCAGAACGTGGGTGGGTAAATTCCGTCTGGAAGGAAGCAGAGTTTGCTGATCTCGGAGAATTAGCTTGCCTCATAGAGATGAGCGGCAAATTCGTGTGGGAAGGGCAAATCAAAATAAATAGAGGGTATAATTGGCCATAAATTATCTAAATTGAGAGAAAAACAGGAAAGAAACAAAAACAACAAACAAAAAAACAACCTCAAAAAGGAATTTATAAAGATTAAAATCACTACATACATTTTGATGCCACAGCAAAACTGACTTCAGCTGTAACACGATGCGGCCTGCAAGCCTATGACGGGTGTGAAACCCCTCTCTTTTTTAATTCCTGGTTATTTAGAGTAAATCTGCACTGACAGGCATACCACAGCAACATACCTGCACTGGGATGGGTTGCTTATTCCGCATAACTTTTGAAAAGGTGGCGTTGTGTGGTACCTTCATAAACCGGCATGACCAGAATTAAGCTATGTGTAGTCTTAATTACAGTCTGTTGAAAATAGGGGGTAATAGTTGTTTTTGATCTCCTCTATGTCATAATCATTTCTTGTGATGTAATTGAGTGTAATTAACCCCCCTCCCCGTGTTCCATTCCAGGTTCCCAGCTTTGCAAGGAGATCCAGTGTCCTCTCCGGATTTCCCGAGGCTCCCTCGGACGAGGACGCCCATCCCAGACTGGACCCCGTCGTGGTACGCCGTTCCCCGCCCCAGCACTACCAGCTGAATAGCAAGAAGCACCACCAGTACCAGCCCACTGGTGGCGACAGCCAGGCGGACCTGCTGAGCAACAGGAAGAAGTACTTCTACCAGCTCAACAGCAAGAAGCACCACCACTACCAGCCGGACCCAAAGATGTACGACGCGCAGTATCAGAGGGCCAAGGAGGTCAAAGGTCACGATCCCTCCAATCACAGCCCGGCCCCACCCACCCCTGCGCTGCAGCAGAAGTGGGTCCTCCGGGACAGGGAGACAGGGTGCCCTGGGGAGGCGAAGGACGTCCTCCCGGGGCCCGGGAAGCAGCTGCCACGCCCAGGGGGAGCGGAGCCTGCACTCAGCTCCGGCGTGCCGAGAGGCCGCCCTTCCCAGCGGTCTCAGTGGCAAGATGAAGATCATCAAGAACAAGAACAAGAACGGGCGAATCGTCATCGTCATGAGCAAGTACATGGAGGGCGGCACAACGTCCGGCAAGGCCAAGAGAGCGGAGCCGGAGGGGCCCGAGAAAGCGTCACCGGCTGAGCCTGACGCTGAGGCCTCGGGGAACCTTCCGGAGAGGACTACAGTGGTCGAGGAACGGGAACCCCGGGTCGGGAAAGACAACGCTAACGGGCCGCGAGCCCCCGAATCCGGGCAGCCTCGTGGACAGCCCCCACTAGAGTTGGGGAGGTCCCCGAAGGAGGAGCCCAGCGTGCCGGAGCAGAACAAGACAGAGGAGGCCATGAGCAAGGCAGAGCCTCCTCAGGACCTCCCGCTCCAGCTGACCACCAGGCCCAACCTGACCCCTTGGTCATTTGAGAGGGGCGTCCTGTCCCTGCTGGACCAGAGGAGGAGCCAGCCTGCCCTCGGCACGGCCCCCTCCCGAAAGCGTGGCTGCCCCGCGGCCGAGGGAGACGGGGGCACGTGCAAAAGGTTCCTGGCTCCAAGGGGTTTTGTGGCCCCTCCCGGCACTTTGCTCCAGGAGAAACCCATGGACCTCCAGCTGCCTAGCAACCACCATGGAAACCACCATGGAAACCACCACGGCAACGGCCACCCTGGAAACAGGCTGAGTTACGACTCAGGTTCCGAGGAGCCCATTGACCTGAGCTGTGTGAAGCCCAGAGCGGACACTATCCCGAATGCAGCCACGACCGTGACCATGACTGCGACCACAACCACAACCACACCCACACCCACGGTCACAGAGAGCCCGAGCCCACGGGGAACCCCGACACAGAGCGAGGAATCCCTTCGCACTTTCACGCCTTTCCTGGGGAACATCATCATTACCGACGTAACTACAAACTGCCTCACCGTCACCTTTAAGGAATACGTCTCTGTTTGACAGACCATTCAGTGACTCCCAGCACCACCAACTTCCCAATTTGTACATATAAAAAAACAAACTCAAATTTGTATATATGAAAAAGAAAATATTAGAATTTATCATGGAGAGCAATGTAATGGTTACTGATGTCCCCCCTCCCCCCTAGCTCAGCTCAGCTCTCTACGGCCCAGTAGTAGCAAGCAAAAGCCCAGAGATTTTCCATGAAATGGATTAACATTTACACCGCTTACAAATTCCTGCTTCGTGTGACAAACTATTTCATGAAAGTGTCTTGCCTGTGATCTTGGATGTACGAAAACTGGAATACCGAGGAGGCGGCAAACTGAACTGGAGATTTTTCCATTTCTCAATGACCTCAGATTTGAAATCGGTCATCATGATTAAAGGAGAGGTGATATCCGACTGTAGCAGACATCAGGGTACACGGACGAAAAAGCGCTTATATACATACAGTACTATGTAGATGTACCCCTTTTTTTGTCGTTTGAGAATTTTATATATGACGGTCAGTTACATTTCCCTGCTTTATAAATCACGTAAAACATTGTGTTAACTTACTGATCTTGAGGAAGGGGAAGCCGATTTCCATGTGGAAAATGAAGCAGGACGAGCTGTCAAATGCAGCTTCAATCAGGAAGGAAGGCCCCGCACCATTGTAATTTTACTTCTCGGTCAGGACCGCACAGCACACGTGTTGCAGATATCTGTTTATCTGGCCACATCCCTCACAGCCCATTAACTAAGAGAGTTGGAATCAAAATGTAAATTGCACTATTTTTTTCCAAGGGGGTGGAAGGGGGTGAATTGCAATTAAAGTAGCAGATGATGACAATTATCTTGTTTATTCATTGTTACTGTAGATCATGATAAGTGATATGCATCAGTCAAACCCCACGAGCACACACTCAAAATGCCATTTTACTCCCAGGATAGTCTCCCATTTGGGAGCTTTTGTTTACAGAGACCCGTATTGTTTTTGGACAGTTAGTTATTGTCATTCTTGGGTTGAGAGTTTATTTAAAAGATAAACTGGCTATGTTCCACCCCATTTTTGTATATTTAACAGACATAGGTTGGTTAAAAAGGGGTTTGGAGAATATTTGTTCCTCCTACAATCAAGTGAATACATGCTATTGCAAAGGCTTCTGCTAAAGAGTGTATGCTTTCGTGCATGTGTGCGTGAACAGAACCTTCAAAAATGCCCTTCAGTGGGCAAGTAGATCAGTTTTTGCAAATGCACTGCAAGGAATACCGCTACCCCAGAAGTACAGGGACTCTAGACCTGGTCTCCTTGTTTCCTTTGATTCCATTGCACTTCAGTTCATGCCAAGCAGTTCATTCAGAGCTGAGAATTAGTTCATTTCAGAGGGGAGAATAATTCTGAACAATTCTATTCATAAAGTAGGAGCCATTTAGCAAATGCAATGTTATACTGATATACTGTTAATTTCAGGAGATTTTCACTGTCTTGCTTTTTTTCGTTTTTAATGTCTCATTTTCTGCACTTTGTTCTTCAAAGATACAAAATATAACCGCTTTAAAAAAGGACCAGTAACATTGTGTCTTTGAAGTGTGTTTTCCAGTACAGAATAATAGTGATAATCATAAACATGGCTGGAGATGAACATTGTTCCTTTTTTGACAATAATCCAATGTATTGTGGGTCTCAAAGGAAGGCTAAAGTCTCAGTTTCACTCTAAAGTCTTGGTTCATTCAGATACTATAAAAACCCTGAGTTGATTGCAAAGGATGCTCAATAGGCAACTAATACTGTAATATACTGAAAATATCCATCTGTACTGAACTGAATTTGCAAGCATTTTGCATTTAAATTTAAGAGACATGTAAATTGTATGAATACAAAAGACATTCATATACTATTAAAGGAGAGTTAGTCTAATCAAATTACATACATGTTATACTGCTCCAAAATTGTTTCCTTGGATTTTTAATTTTGTTTAATTTTATTTGTACAAGAAAAGGTCAAAGACAACAATGTGCAAATATGCAAAACTAAAAATACACAAAAAGGTTACAATTACATGGCTTTAACTACAATTACAATGAGCTTTAAAACTGTTTTACAGTAGGTTCTGTTAAAAGACAGATGCACAAGGGCACAGAATGCCAAACAAAGATTGGGTTCGGTTTGGGGCCCTGGGGCACACCCAACATCAACATCCTTGTTACAATCATGCTCAGTTTGGTGCAAGCACTTCAGGACTGAAGGTGGACAACCAAGAGGTTAAAAATGCACGGCGTGAATATGAAGCTTGTCAGTACTGAAGTTGTGTTTACTACAGACAATCGAGATGAGCAGCGGTCTTAAAATACACAATTTTACAATTTTGTTATTTAGCAGACACTTTTTCCAAAGCGACTTACAAGACTGCATTTACATGGCTACAGATTGCTAGAGCTATCAAACAGTAAGTTAGTCTAAATGTTGACATTGCCGACATTCATGCTTCAAAATCTGTTATACAAAGGGGGGTAAAAAATTATGAATTGAGGTGGAGTCGAGCATGAATCATGTACAACCTTCTCATTTTGTCTGATAAATATAAACTTCCACACTGTCGTGCATTTTTTCAAATACTGTAAAAATGTGTTCAGGTTCAAATGCCTTTTGTGGCCATGATCATTTTTTATAATCTGTTGCAGCGATACTAGTTCAGAGAATAAACAGAATGGGTTCTGGCAGCTCTGTTATGGCGTGGGGTGCATTTTCCTGGCATGGTTTAGTTCTACTCAACCCCTTAGAGGGCAAGGTAAACAGCAATAAATGCAAAGCCAAAGTGATCACCTTCATCCTATGGTGAAGCATTTATATCCTGATGGGAGTGGTCTCATCAGAATGACAATGTCCCCATCTACAGGACAGGAGTAGTCACTGAATGTTTGATGAGCAAGAAAACTAGGTAAACTATATGCCGTGGCTGTCTCAGTCACCAGATCTCAACCCAATTGAACTCTTACGGGAGATTCTGGAACAACATTTTCATGAGACAACATTTTCCACCACCATCAACAAAACATAGAATTTCTCAATAGAGTTCCAGACATTTCTAGAATCTATGCCAACATTCACTGAAGCTGTTCTGGCTGCTCATGGTGGCCTACGCCCTATTAAGACACTTTATGTTGGTGTTTCCTTTATTTTGGCAGTTACATGTAGTTCACAACTAAAATTCACAATGCCACAAAGCTGCACTGTTGTTCCTCCAACAATTTCCAAATACACAAGATCACATTACATCATGTTTTCACGTAAACTCCTGGTCATATTTCTGTGGCAGCATGAGAAATTGAAAGGGGGAAAATGGCAGGGTGGAGGATTCATAGTTCTTGACTGTGAAATGAAATTATACTTCATGAAAAACGGATGGGGGATGCCTTGTAAATAATGTCAATTCCATTGGTGGATGTGGAGTGCTAGACTATGAGAAATACCTCCCATGACTTATGTGAGTATTTAATATTCCCAATTGTGGAAATAAATTGTGTCATTGTGGGAAACCGATGGCAGTTTCACATAAGCCTGAAGAATTTATGACACATCAGTGAGATTTTTAAACCATTATGGGAGATCAATGGGTGTGCTGAGATTATGGGGAATGAATGGTGTGAAGGCAAAATATGTTCCAAGACGTTTCACGGGGAAAGAATGCGAAATATGTGTGATGCTGAACTGTGACACTCCCTTAGGAGGCACAGAAAATGGCTGTGATTTTTTTTCAAGATTGCCCTTCCCAATGCACAATACGAGATTGCCCTTTCTTTTGTACGACTTCTTCCTGTCAGTCTACCTGTACAAATAACAAATATTCTCTAATAAAAACAAAAAAAACAACAACACATAATTAGGCTGGATGACCATCCATCGCTGGCTGCCACAGTGATGTCACCCTGCACAGTAAGCTAGGAGGATAAACTGCCACGGTGTGGCAGCCATCTTGATTTATACCTCCTCATTTCAATATCTTATAAATCCGCCAACTTGTGAACCGTAAACAGAACAGTGGTGAAGCGCCTGGAACCATACTGTTCCCTTTCTAGTGACTAAAAATCTTATCAACTAGGATTCCTGCCACAAGTGTACGCAGTCCAACCGTTGCAAATGTCACTTACAACTCCTACCATGAAAAACTCCTCATGACCCACTGGACTGACTGGTGTGGAATTTGCCACAGATGATCTTAATCTCTATAATTAATTGTCTACCAGAACTGTGAAGTGAAAGTTCCTTCAGTAAATCCATGCATAATTGGGAGTGTTTTTAAAACAAAATGCAGAATATAATGGCGATAGGAAAGTATTTACTGTAATAGCCAACAATGCATCAAACCTTCAGTTGGTCATTTGGTTAATCATTTTTAAATGATTAATAATGATTTGTATATTATTTTTATCATTATTATTTTACCTTCATCGCCCTCTATTGGTAAAACATGATAGCCTTTACTTTGATGGGGGAGTTGCTCAGTCTGTGAGAGAATACGTGGGTTGTACGTGAATACGTGAATTGTTACGACCCAGGCCACGGCGCAAGCTAGCATTGGGGGAACACGGCCGCAAAGTGTTGCCGCTTGTATCACAATCAGTAGTCTGGGGCAACAACGCAGAAGCTTACCGTATTCAGGCGACCACATCTGGAGGGACCCTGAGAACCGATGCAGCACGGACAAATTCCCAGCTTGTTGAGTAGTAGGGTTTCCTTTAGAGTTTAAGGGGTAAACATGAATCAAACAGTGTGGTAGACAAGAACAAAACCACCAAAAGTGATACCCAGAACACCGATGTGACACCTAGACAATTAACTATACTAACTAATCTGGTGTTCGGTCGAAACACCTGTGCCCGGCCTGGACTTCAGAGACGGTAATGTTCGTCCAGAGGCGTGGCACACTAGACAATGTGATTTAGGCAATTTTACCAGATTTCAAGATGGCGGCTGCTTGCCTAAGTCACTTACTCCAGAAGTAATTTGGCCTAAATCAGGTTTAAAATTGCCTAAATCACAACGGCATGTTCGTAAATTGGCCTAAATAATCTAATCCTTTTATGTTACATAATTGACAGACAGCGTCATTTGTATGTCAATAGTCATATATTGTCATAACCTTTTTGTGTGAAATGATTAATAAATATCATATATTCTATATTTGGTTCAGTTTATTCCGTTTTTTGAAAAACTTGAAAATATGACTTTATTTTAAGAAGGTGACGATATGTAAATGCCTAATAGGATAGGGCCAATATACTCAACTTCAAGGGTGTCTTACACATCCAATTCATTTTTATTGCTCAAAATTCACGTTTTGACACGTTAAATATGTTAAATATGATGCATGTTTTTGGCCGTGTAAAGGAAAGATCGAGTGTAGCTCGTCCGTCCCCTGTTGACAATAAACGGTAAACTACTCAATGGGGTACCGTAATCCACGGTAATGATACGCCGAAAAGGTTACGTACGGATAGTACGAGGTGCGGATAGCTTGACCGCAGTAGAAAATTGGGGGCTCACAGAAAAGTGTATTTTTAATCGCGTTTATTTATTTATTAATATTTACCTGCTGGAAAATAGTCGGGGAAAACGTGACGTTGGACCCACTATTTAAAGACACGCGAGATAATCAAATCACGTGACCGTACAAACCCCTTCTTTCTACGGAAAGCACCTCGCATCCAAAACGCATAACTTGAACCACGCGATCGTAACAATGAATGAGTTCATGTGAGTGAGTTAGTGTATCAGTGGGCAAGTGAGTGATGAGTGAACATGTGTGAATGAGTTAGAGCAGTGGTTTCCAAACCTCTCCTCTGGGAGTCCCAGCCTGTCCATGTAGGCCTATTTGTTAAATGCCATCATCAGCACACCTGATTAAACTGAGCGTTGATTAGTTGAATCAGACATGCTGGGGCTGGAATTCAGCAAATACATGGACCGGCTGGGAGTCCCTGAAGAGGGAATCAAAGAGTTTGAGAATTAAACGGGTGAGTGAGGGTGTGTGTGAGTAAGTTGGAGAATGAACGGGTGAGCATGTGAGTGAGTGAGTTGAAAGAGAGAATGAAAGGATGTTGGATGTGTGGGTGAGCAAAATGACAAATACTCTAGCCTCCTGATAATAAATAGGAAACCAGCAACAACAGGAGAAGCTGAGTCTGGCCCACACAGTAAATATAGCATAGTAACATTTAGCAATTACAATGAAAAACCATGCAGATTATTTCATTGGTAAATGGTTCCCATTTGGTGTGAAGGAGGTGTAGAGATACAGATTTCTTGTAAATCAGACACACAGCCCACACAGACACACAGTAAAACATAATTTCAAGTTGCAATCAATAAGTAACAAAATGGCAAATAATGACATACCAGCATGGCACTATAAATAAAGATATGCTTCCTGTATACCCACAGAAAGAGGTACAACAACCCTTACAACCCACCCCCTCAACAATATGTGGGCAATATTGCCATAGCTACAGCTGGAGAAATAGGAATACCACGGTTCAGAAAGTAGGTCTAACCGAGATAGGCAAATAACATTTTTTTCTAAATGTTTAGGCCTCCTGCGTGGTCTAGTGGTTTCAACGTCCGACACTGGCCACGGCAACCGGGGTTAGATTCCCCGGTTGCACCAGAGTCGGCTCTGGCCAGGAGTGCCACCAGGGGCGACAATTGGCTGTCTGCCCGAGGGAGGGGGGAGGGAAGCCAACAAGATGTTTGCTGCGCACAGGAATGGCTCTGGGGTGCCGGAGTTACGCTCAACAGCTTGGCGAGTGCCGCCTCGGAGGAGACGATACTTGGCCTTTGTCACTGCCGGTCACAGGGCTATGGCAGTGAACTATGAGGGAGGGAATGACCTGAAAATAGTGGGTGTAATTGGCCACCAAATTGGGAGAAAAACAGGATAAAATCAGAAACAAAATAAAAAAATAAAAATTTTTCAGTTATGGAATGTTGTGTTCTACCTTTACAAGTTTACATTATAGCGGGGGGGGTGGTGGTAAGAGGAAGGTAGTTATTCACCAAAGCCTTACTGCAATGTTGTAAAAAGTTTCAGTAACTCTTACTTGAGCTGTGATTATTATTATTGCCATTTTAAATGCATTAAGTAAGCACTGCAAGTCACTGTGGATAAGAGTGTCTGCTAAATGCCTAAAATGTTATTGTAACATTTTGTCCAAGCTAGGGTGTGTAGTGTCAGGAAAACCAAACAAAAAAAGGGCAAGGCCGTGAATAAAGTGGACTCACCCGGTCAGTAGGGGGGGTTGCCGTCATCGTATGTCAGCCCAGTCTCCAGGCCACACCCAAAGGCCCAATGCCGTGCTGGTCTCCTCCATTTTCTTTATAGAGGAGGAGTCTCCTCAGAAGTGTTTCAGAACAGTTCTTCCCACTGCTCGAAAGCAGAAAACAAAAGGAAGTAGGCCAGAAACCCTAGGAAAGACAGTTGAGGCTGCAAAACAGTTACCTCTCCAGCGGCCTAGTAGCAAAAAAAGGTATCTCCCCCGGCTTTCCAACACCCATAAGTGGCTTAAATCAAGGAAGTGCCAGCCGATCCACAAACAGATGTTCATCAAGTGACAGAGCAACCGAGTGATGGCCAGAACAAATTCATCTCAGTCCCTCAAACCACCTTAAACAAGCATGTTTTATATGCACCAAAAATATCCAAACTGAGTTCAGTCTTCATGACCATAACATTCATTTTTGTTTCCTTCTGGTTTTGGTGCTTTTGGTTGGCTCTAGGCCTGGGCTTCCCAAACCTGGTGTTGGGGCATGCCTGTGTATGCTGGTTTGTGTTAGAGCCAGACTCTTGACCAAGGCTGTTGAAAACATGTGGTTAAGTTCTACCATCAATTTTTTCATTAAACCTCTCTAAACTCAGTGCAGGTTTGCCTCATTGTCATTTGCATGGTCTGTGAACTCTGGATTATCCACAAACATTTTAGTTTCAGTGACAAGGTGTCCACACTTTTAGCATTTAGGTCATCATTGATTTCACCTGTCAGTTCATAATGTAATCAATTAAAAATGTAACCTCTTTCTAAAAATAATTTTCCATACAGCAGAAATGGATTTTCCGACCAGTATGTACTGCTTACTATTCCATTTAATATCTAGATTCTAGTAGAGTTGTGTGCAGTGTGTACACAGTATGTACACAAATAGCTCCATACTAGATAATTATTACAAAGAGGAATTTGTCTTAATCATCTCAGTAATATCTATGTCAGGTGTGGCTAACCCTGGTCCTGGAAAGCTATAGAGGTTTTTTTTAATTACTTTTGTTTCAGATATTCGATTCGCCCTCCCCCACGAACTCGCCGCCTGTGCTCCGGGTCAAGCGAATTCCCTGAGGCCAGCGATGATCCGCCTCCTCCGACACGGAACTCGCCCCCCTTTTTCTGGAGACCCCCTTCGCGCTTCCTGGCGGGTTCGTGCCGGCTCACCCTCCCCCTCCCCCTGGAGCGGAGAGCCAAATGCCGCCCCCGATCGGGGCTCCCAGCCAGGGCCAGTCTGGCACAGTCAGGTTTCAAACCACAACTGCAATAGGCAGCTCACACCCGCAAAGCAGCAGTCGATGCGGTGCATTAGACCGGAGCTCCAGAGATTTTGACAAGATCACAATAAATGTCTTAAATCACTAGACAGCATTTCAAAACAATTTCTGGAAGGTGAGATCCATCCCTGACATTGCCTTGCAGTAATGCCTGTGGTATTCGCTGTTGCCCCTGGAAGGCCACAGGATCTGCTGGTTTTTGTTTGAACCTTCAAATCAGCATCCAATTCAGACCGAAGAAACCAGGTGAGGTGAGTTAACTGGGTAATCAACGGTTTTAATTGATCAATTAAGTGCTGAGTAACGATGAAAACCAGCAGACCCTGTGGCTCTCCAGCACCAGGGTTGGTTGATCTATGTCATAACTGTGTTCGTCAGGCTTTTAATGAAGAAAAAAGGGAATTTTTAACTGAATAGTGTCCAGTGGTTCCAAGCTAGATTTCTTTTTTTTTATTGCAATTTTAGTAGGCCGCCTGGGTCTTAAGTATACTACATTTTCCCGTACTGCATATAAATGTGCATATTAATTTGAAGTACGGATATGATCAAAAAAGGCAAACACCGTATAAACGGTATGTATAGAATGTCATTTTGAGACACACAGCACCACATGATGTGGGACCACTCAGGCTTTTGTGAACAATATCCAAGCAGCCACACGTAATGAAGAACAATGGTTACTTTTATGCACACTGGTGTGAGGCAGGATGCCAAAACCACAGGCCAGGCCCCAGTGTTCAGTCTCAGCATGCATTGTACTGATGCACAACAGACCTCCAGAATGGATCTCGTAAAAAAAGGCTAACAACAATTATTATAAAAATGATCAGTAAGTCATCATCTGCAACCAATCATCCCTTGTGTTTTTTTTAACTTTCATTTTTACAAAGCAGCTCTGAATTCCAGTGTACACAACCGGACAAAATTTATGATGCCATAAAACACAATACAATGGGGTACAACACAGAGGGGTGTCAGACCAGTCCTGGAGGGCCGCAGTGTCTGTTGTTTTTTTGGCGTTTCAGCACTTGTTTGAAAAGCACTGATTTGAAACAAAATCACAAAAACCTGCAGACACTGAGGCCCTCCAGGCCTTGAGTTTGACACCCCTTTGACGCACTATAACATGGGTGGCCAACCGTGGTCCTGCTGAGCCACTGGGTTTTCAGGTTTCTGTTTTCACCTTAAAACCAGCAAACAATTTAGACACAAGAAACCAGGCTAGGAGAATGAACTGTGTATCAACTGCTTTCATTGATCAATTAAGTGCTGAGTACCCAACAGAACCTGCAGAACCTGAACCTTCAGGGCAGAATTGGATACAAATGCTAAAAATTAAACAGTCCATTGCTCAATTGACATATTTCACAACCAATAATTTAGAAATTTTGTAACAATGGGTGATGGCTCATCTTTCACACGTGACAGTGGCTTGTAGCACATTCACAATTCCAGTTGGTTTTCTTGCCTGCCTAATCCCCATGCCTCAAACCCATCAGAGGTTTTTATTTTCTTACCCCGGAGGGGAAAATACATTGTCACTGCCCATCACAGGCAAGAGATGAAACCTGCGACAACATGACTCATAGTGGCATTCACTGTTGCTCTTGAAGAGCCGGGGGAGGGTGCACATTTCCATTGTTAATTGTTTGATTGATCAATTAAAGCAGTTGATTACACAGTTGACCCACTTTACCCTGTGGCTCCCCAAGGGAAGAAGTAAGTGCCTCCTGCAAGGCAATGCCAGCGATGGATCTCACCTTCAAGATGTTTTAAAACAATGTCTAGTGATTTACTACATTTGATGTGCCAATATCTCTGGCCATAAGCACAAGAGAGAGTTAGTGCACAGGTGTTACCAATCTTTGCATTGCAACATGATACTTTGTGCAGTTACTATAATTTATTTCATACAAATTGTTTTTTGTAGGGCTACCCTGTTTCCAGAGATTATTTTGCTTTTATTTATTGCTAGATAATAATGTTCACAAAAAATGCATTTCATGTTATTTTTCTTGGATTATTAATTTGGTGGTTCTGTTGCGTTGACAACGTTTAGGTTGTGGGTTCGATTCCCATTGGGACCACATACAGTATACTGAAAAATGTATGCATTCAGTACTGTAAGTCGCTTTTGATAAAAGCGTCTGCTAAATGGCATATATTATATATTAAATCAAGAATGGTCGACGATTTTAGTACAATTCAGTGCAGTTTCTCCCTTTTTGCTAAATGTTCTTAATACACCGGACTGCAAAACTGTGGGATAATGTTAAGATTTGTGCACTTATATGTGCAAAGACTGGAGGGAAAAAAATACCAGACAGATTAACATGATTATGTTGTTAACGGACAATAATAATGCTGTTATCAAATCCGTTCATTTTAATATATTATTTCAAAGTAAATGCGTAAAAAATACATTTACTAGGCTATATCCTCTTGCGTACCATAGAAGGAGCATTGGCAAATCGTTTAAAAGTTTGTATTAGGAAACACAAATACCCGTTTGGTGCACCATGTCATCGATAACCTGTATACGGATAATATATGGTTTTGAGCGAATGATCGGGAGGAAATTCCAGTGAACATGGAATCCGTTTTCTGGAATATCTCCGTAACCTCTGTTTGTGACACATTTTGACATTTTTCACGGACACGTAATTGTCTCCAAGTACAAATGTATCCAATATATGCGACTTTATGCGAAGTCTTATGATAGCAACACACTATACAAAGAGTTATAACGCAGTTAGCCTAGGTAACCAAAATATAGGAACATGGATGGTTTCAAACCCAGAAATAAACTGTAGCCTAACTCTACTGTCATTTCCAAATACATTTTCTGAGACTAATTCTTTATATCTTTATCCATGTATGTATTTAGGCTACATATGTATTGTATTAGTCTGATTTCATATGTGTACATAATGTAATTCAATATGTGTAATAGCTTCTATAAAGTGTGTATTTTCTTACTGAAATGCATAGGCTACGCCTACTAAAGAACACAGTCATGATTAAGATCCCAATACGCAGTCCAAATACTCTAGGACGTCGTCCCAAATGATCCCTGACGGATTGCATTCGACTACGAAATCAATTACATATGACGTTTTCTGTGTTCCTAACACTTCAAAATCTAGCACATGTGAAGCATATAGTCAAACATAGCTATGTAAGCTCACCTTTTCCGTTACTAATACAAATGTATAGCATTTTTAAATATGTATGCCATAAAATTGATAAGATGTGTTCATTGATAAATCGGGTCATTTAAGGACATTCCTTTGAGATGGTAACCTACATTTCTTGTGAGACACATTCACTTTTATGTTGAAGCTAATTGACGTCGCCCAACTCGCAAAATGTATGTTAGCATAATTCTACTTCAGTCATCTTTTTACATATTGGAATCAAACATTAAATCAAGGTTACTTTACCGGGTTGCAATTAGTGTGTGCGTTCTCATTTTGTAGATGAACTCTGCAGTCGATTGTTGGGCAATGGAATATTGGAATGCAATAATGAACACATTAATGCGTGCATTGAATTGATTAAACGTCGGACTGTGTGTCGGGATGTGAACTGTTTACCTCATGCTACACGATGACACGTTGTTTTTATTCAATTAAACGTGTAATCAGTCATTAAACGTGTTAGTAGTTGGACACGATGGATTCGGCCGTAACCTATGTAATGAGCGTCGGCTACCACGGAAAATAGGCAAATAGCCAAGTACACTTCTCCAACCCTGTATTATTTTACAGCCACGATTCTAAAAAAGAAGAAGCAATGTAGGCTAATTGGTAAGTGAAAGTCAGTATAATTTAGGCTACGCAGTTACCTAATTGACCAACATCATTAACTAAAATGGCGGACTTAAATCCATGAGAAAAGGTGAATTCGGAATCGTAGCAAAACTGATTATTGAAGCATTCTCTTGGCGCGGTGCTGATAGCTGTGCCGTTTCATAACCACCCGACAGAAGCGTCTTTCTCTCAGCGTCCATTTCCCAAATCATCTGGCCTATGGAAGTATCTGCTTTCATTCGTTCTCTGCAAACGCAGGGAAAATGGCTTCTCTTTGAGAAAAGGCTGTCAATCGTAGTGCCACCATTGTTCTACGGTAACATAACATATTAATCGAGAAGAAATACTACAGCAACGCAGGTAGCCATAAACCTGTATAGGCCTAATAAGACGTAAGGTCTAGGCTACATCCAACACTTTTAAGACAGTTGAATGGCTGTTCATAATCATTTTATTTATTTATTTTATGCTTTACTAAGTATATAATAACTTAGTATTAAGTAACACACACCAATTAAATTGAGTTCTTTCAAAATGTCGCGATGCGACGCAAGAAATGTTTACAGCACCACTTTCCCACAAAAATGAAAACCTTAATTTGATGAGAACCTGCAAACGCAAAAACAGATTGGCCTCCTCGATAACAATTTATAATGTAAATCCAATCGAAAAAGTTGTAATTTCCCCCCCATCAGGTAGGTATGCATTTTGCCACTGCTATTTTTCTGAAGTTGAATAAAACAGAACGAAATGCGTAAGTTGGGAATTGGATTTACTGTCGGTTAAAGTCAAAACGCTTTTCGAGGAAAGCAATACTCCTATGTGAGTTATCAAGAGCAATGTTAAAATCCTTTTAAAATCCTCACAGTTTCCAATTTGGCCAGGTAGATAACTTGTAAAACATCATTCTGACTATTTCCTTTTCAAACAAGCTAAATCTAATTTTATAGGACATTTGAGGAAATATTGTTTCAAGGCACCACCAGAATGACAAATAAATGATCACCATCATGGACAGCCCAAACACATGTTGTTGATGCTATGAAAATGTGCTATATAGCAATTTTATGAACTGTGGTAATCCAAATAAAGACCAAGTATCACACATGTCCGTTTTATAGAAACTTTTCCAAAAAGTGCATTTCTCTGGTTATTCTTGCAGCTAACAACTTGCCACTGGAACTTGCCTCTTAGCCCATCATAATGCGGCTGACGAGAACTCCTCAAGTGCCAGTTATAGCATAACAAAGATGTCACTGAAATTATTTTCCAGTCCAACACAATATATTTGACCTTCAGAATGTGATTATGAGTGCATGCATGTCTAAAACTGTTTTACTTTTCCTAGCAATCACATTGCACGAGCTATGAGGCGTCATCATATGCCAGTTTGGAATGTTATCAACTGGGTCGACATTGATTCTGAAGGCTACCCTTGAAGAAGAAAACATAGGCAATTCAAATAACAGTAGGCCTGTTCAAAAATGCACTTTTCTTTACACAAATTTCAATGAGAAAGTCCTATTGGAAAATATATGTGGTTGATTGGATCTTTAGAACAATATCCTACAAAATATGCAATCTTGCTACAATAGATCAGCATGTTATGCTTAGCTTAAAAGCTTGATCTTGAGACTGACTTTGCAAGGCCATTATATTCTTTCACATTCTTTAGATATAACAAAATGTAATTTGTGGGGCATAGGCTACTACAGTTAGCAGTTAGACGACTTTTGTTAATATATAACTTACATCATGGACTGAATTCAACTTAAGTATCCTTAAAATGTTTAGGCCTAAGTAGCTATTTACGAGATTCACAGAGATTGTGTACAGAATCAATTTAATAATTGGGCTAAGTCACGTGGGCCTGTTTAATGCACATGTGAAAACAGCATTCGGTTACCTGACCACATGCTCTAATTTGTCTAATGACGCTCAAATTGTTTGCCTTGTCGATCATGCCTACGTCTTATAACTGAACCTGGCTCCCATTTTTACCACAATTATAGGTTGTTGCACGAGTATCAAGTTCTGAGTTGTGTAGCCACATAGGCTGGAATTCGCAGCGCTGTCGTATAATTGTTGGGAGCTGAACACATGAAACGTCAAAACATACATTATCCTCGCGTGGTTACGCAGATGTATCTACAGATACACTCTTTGCCACACCTTTTTCCGACCTAGCGAACGCACTGCATCTGATGTTAGTAGTTTTTTTTCCATAGGTGAGAAAAACCCCAAAAACTAAGGAACTTATTAAATGAAAAAGCGTTTATTCAATCTCAACCGACCGCACAAGGATGTCACTAGCAGTGAATAACGTCCCAATAATATAGAAATGCATTATTTGTTTATTGTATGCGATATTAAGCGTTGTTCGTCAAATGAAATACATTGTGTCGTTTTTGACATTCCAACTTTGGGTAAAGGCGGTTGCCCAGATACCACAGAACCAATAATATTTTAACAACTCAACCGTGTACTGCACCCATATACGGTTGTCGCCATTACTGCACTGCAGGCACGAGGGGACGAATCACCCAGTACACCATATAAGGAATCCCGCAGCACGCTCATACCCCAGCTTCCAAAGCGCTGAATGATATACGTAGGCAGAAAATAAGCCTCTGTATATTTAAACGTTGATACGGCTAGAATAAAATAATCGCTGATACATTAAACATTATGCTGGTTCTTGTGCATTCGAGTATGAACGCTGTGGTTTATACGTGCCTTTGTCTTATTCCAGGCCGTCTACGTCCGTATACTTTTATAGGCTAGCCTAGCGTTGCTGTGTCTGGGGTAGTGTAAAAAAATGCATATGCTATTGCTATTCATAGAACTTTAGTAAATTGTTTAATGCCAGCTAGCTTTCTGTTGGCATATTGAGCGGTCATTTTGTATCTTGACATTGACAACATCCCAATAGCTGCCCCGTATTATTTTAGTCTAACAGCTAGCTGTTAATGTTCAACAGACACCGTCGGCATCACGTTAGTTAGCCTACTTATTTAGCTAAATAGCGAGATAAATTCGCTAAACTAAATTGCGGCTGGAGAGAATTACGCGTTTGACTTTGCTACATAATCGTGGGAATGGTTATTACATTTGGTAAGCCTTTAATTTCGGAATGAAATGTCAACTTGTGCAATGGCGACGCTGCGTTGAGCAAACTACTCTCTATTCGAGACACGCACGTCCCTTCACTCGACCCCCCCCGCCCTCTCCCTCTCTCTCTCTCTCTCTCTCTCTCTCTCTCTCTCTCTCTCTCTCTGTGTGTGTGTGTCTCTCTGTCTCTCTCGTTACATTGCTACACAGCGTCGCTAAGGTCATACTCAATATATGATCTTGAACGCATGAAATTGAAATGAATGAAATTGACAATGTTGTCAGGCATTCGTCGTCCGAAAGCATTCACCAATTAAACGCGTCTAGGATAAGGAAGACAGACTTAACACAATGATAAACACTGCGTTTGTTGGATGTATAACATAGATGTAACATTTTTACACTGTTTATAATATATCACATTTGAACTTGACAGTGATGAATTAGAATTCATTATTTTGCACAAAAGTTTAAAAACATGTCTGCCTTGTAAACAAAAGTAGCCGGTTGGGTTGATATACGTGGAGTGTCTTTCAAGTGGTCATACTCGTAGCCAATATAACAAATATCGCATAAGTAATAAGCAATTTCAAAGAATCATAATAGTGTATGTTTGGCCCAATTAATAACAATAACTTTTTAAATTATGATAACGACGACAAAAACAGCACAAGCTTTTAATATAGTAAATATAGACCCATTTTTATTTCGACGGAGTTCAATCTTCATACGGCAGTTCAGTCTTCATAGTAGGCTTTAATCGATTATATAACATGCGAGTTAAAAGCTGAGTATGTTTTGTTCCTGTCAAATTATCGTATTGTTCTTTTAATAGGGAAACTTTATTTGTATTGGCTTTATTAGTAAAGATTTTTCTAATGATGAAGCGATCCGTAGCCTAATCACCTCACGCGCGCACACACGCGCGCACGCACACTCGCTCTCTCTCTAACACGCAAATACACAGCTACCCACGCAATCACACACAAACCTGCTTTTAATATACAAAAGGAAATTAAGACAAATTAAGTACCTACCCTGATGGATTTTATTTAAATATGTATTTTAAAGTACCATTTATAATACAATTTTAATAAGTTACTGGAATTATTATTATTTTTTGGAATGAAGAGTTTCAGCTCGTTTACAGACACATATTTTATTGTAAGGCCCCGTACAGATTTAAGTGGACGCGCAGTTTTGGGACTGTATTTAGCATAATTATGTTTAAAGCATAACATTATTAATAACTATAAGATAAAGTAAATCTCCTCTTGTAACCTGTTGTTGTATTTCTAACATACGAACAGGCTATATTATAAAATGATTATATATAATAATAATGGTTATTATGTAGGTTATAATAATAATAATAATAATAATAATAATAATACAACCCACGTTAGTAAAAAAATAATGATGACAGAGGGGTTAACTATTTCTATTACTGAGTAGACTAATTAGCATCTGCTCGTGCCTGTTATGATAAATAACAAATTAATTATTATTATTATATGGTATTACTGCCATTATTCAGCCATGGCAAAGGCCATTTTAACCCTGTTATATTATTTTAGTTTGTAACTATGAGTAGACTAATAGTTGACCAATAGTTGACGCCGACTATGCGTCTGTATATGCGCGTTTGTTGAAAATTGATGAACGGCTCATACAGATCTGTCCAAGCCATCAATTTTCTGTTTTTTTAAATGTTTTTTTACGGGCGTATTTGCTAACTTTTAGGCTATATGTTTTGTCGTTGCCTATGCTCTTTCGTTTATTTAAACAGAGAACGTGGAAAGATTTTCGTCGAGCTCGAAACAAATTACCCGTAAATCAGCTTTGAGACAAACTGCCTAAAAAGTATAAACTACTGAACAAATAAATAATATAATTCGCCTATTTTAAGAAGCGGTTTCAAATGATCGTCAAGCTTTAACTAAACTTGACAGAATGGACAGAATTAATTATTACATTTACTAGAGTAGCAATCGGAAGAGAGTAGCATATGTAGCCTATAGCTATAAAACATTTAACACTTAACTGTCTGAATATGTAAAAAGAAGAACTTCCTTGTCACGTGAAATATAATATCTCCAAGTTTCATGCAATTCCCTAGACGAATAGGGTAGTTTTCATAAGAAATTAAACTTTTCAGCGTCAAAATGTAAATGATGTATTTATGAAATAAATGTGGACTCTATCAACTATTTTTCATAGTTTAAACTACACAGCAATAACTTTGGTAAGTTTTATTTCACTATTATGCAATGACGTTAGCAAGTTCGTTGCATGCCTGCGAAGAACTGCGCCTGGTTTCAAAAGGCTCTCTACTCCGGTTACAGCAGAAAACAACTGCAAAAACTGCCTAGCGCGATATGCGCCTAGGACACTTAGTCGAATAGGCTATAATCAGTAGCTACCCTAATCGTGTTTAACCAAGTATCGGCGATGGGGCAAGAAAGCAGAATTCGGCTTGGTTTACTTTGGACTTTGGATCGTTTATATTATGAGGAAACTGAAGATTATATTTCAGCAAGTGATTACATTTATATTGCATGCATTTCGTGGATGATTATTTGGCTATCTCATGTAGTCCAGCTATATGTAATGTATTATTTACAAACCATACAGTGATTTATTGTATCATTTTGGACACATATCCAAGCCTACGTTTAGCTGTTTAACTCCATTAGTTAACGTTGGTCCCTATAGCTAGATTTACTTTTAGAATATAAGGCCAGAACTTCAAGTAACGTAGGCTACGTTCGTGGAAAAATAGCACAAACAAAAAATAATACAATATAGTGGACGTGGTTCGACGTTGGAGAATATTACACAAATATTTGAAGAAATTATACGAATGACACCCCGTTACATAAAATACATTTGTATTACAGAGTAGAAACGTATATTATCCCATATTTTCTGAACAAGCGTCACTTCCTCTTGATTAAAAGCGAATATCTCCTCCCCCTATACTTAGCAACTCCAGGCACGTAGCAACAGCTGAGCCAATGTGCTCCATATAAATGGTTCAACCGACAGCACCCCCTTGGCAACGCATTAAAACGTGATGACGTCTTCTCGGGTATGAGTATTATGGGCTGCCTCGAATTAAGCAGCGAACGTGGAGAGAGAAAATATAAGCGAGATAGAAGTAAACATGGAGCTGTCTGCTGTCGGGGAGAGGGTGTTCGCGGCAGAATCCATCATCAAACGGCGGATCCGGAGAGTATGTTAGCCATCACAATTCACAGCCCATTTTTATTACACATTCAATTCGCTTACTTGCATGCCAGCGTCATGACATTTATATATCGCTAAAAAGTAATTTCTCCCCTTTTTCTAATCACATTTGCAGGGTCGAATGGAATACCTGGTGAAATGGAAGGGCTGGTCTCAAAAGTGAGTCGCTATAACAGCTGGCTAGCTAGCTAGCTGTTACCTAACCTTGGATTACAAGAGGTCTGGTTCATGTGATCGTTTATTACCGTCAGTTTGCTGGTAGCGATTTTGTGTTTTGATTGTTACCCAGCTAGCTGGCTTTGCGCAAAATGTTTTAGGAACTGAGCTCGCTAGCAACATCGCTAGCTAAGCAGGCTTGATCGCTAGCTAGCTTCCATCAAACTGTGTACCCGCTAGCTAATGAGCTAACAAGCTAGCCAGTTAGCAACTTATGTGTTCCTAAGTGCTCGAGGAGAATGACGTTGCTGTTCATTTGACTTGGTAGCAAGAATGTGACAGCCCTTTTCTCGTTTCTTGCATAGGTACAGCACCTGGGAACCGGAGGAAAATATCCTGGACGCCCGTCTTTTCGCCGCTTTTGAAGAAAGGTAAGGTGGCCACTGCAGCAGGCCATAGTGGGTAGGGGAAATGTGGAACGATAACGTTACCTAGCCGTGGACTTCTAGCCACAAATGACATGCGTAACGTTGCATTTTTACATCTGCTAGACCGAATAATGTGTGCAAACATTGATGTGTTATTTTCAGAGAACGTGAGAGGGAACTGTTTGGGCCCAAAAAGAGGGGGCCGAAACCGGAGACGTTCCTGTTAAAGGTAAGCTAGCTAGTTGATAATATCCTGCCAGATCTGTAACGTTAAATCGATATATTAGCGGAGTAATCTGAAAGCGGACTTGTCTAATGTTAGCTAGCTAGCTAGACGAGAGGGATGTACACCAACTGACTAGAGATGTGGCGATGATTCACTTAGTGTTCAATATTCGGGGCGGAAAAAACGGAATACAGTTCATTGAGTTTTGACATTCGTTTTTTTTTCTTACTCGTAAAAACTACGATTTACTTTTACCGTTAGGCCTAACATATAGGGTATAATGTTACCATCGTGAAATGGATTGTGTCAATTCTGTACTCCCAAGTTGACAAATAAGCTAACGTTAACCCACTGAATGTTATTTAATTAACGTTAGGTAGCGAACGTTAACCGTTACATGCAACGAGGCTATGAATCTGTACACTGTACACTAAATAAAATGGTAGATCAACCCGGGTGAGTTTATTACAATTTATAGGTGGGTCAATGACTGCTACCTACATTTTAAAAGACACGCTACTTGTTGCATTTTTGCAGTCTGTAATTTGGCTTGGCTGCAGCTAGTTATGTCTTGCTACCATAATGTTAAGTTGATATGATTAATATAACGTAATTGTTCAGCTAACAATTATTTGTTACTTTTTCATAGGCGCAGGCTAAAGCGAAAGCCAAAACGTACGAATTCCGGAGCGATATGGCAAGGGGTATTCGGGTTTCATACCCCGTCCCGGAGCCTGTGATTACACCGAGAGCTCGCGAAGGGTTAAGGACCATAGTGCCCACTATTTTTCCTCCAAGCAGTATCAACAGAGGCGAGAGCGTGCGGGTCAGATCCCCGGAGCCGGAGCGAGGTCAGCGACCGGTAGGATCACCGCTGCAGATTTCAGAAGGATTCGTCTCCGCGCCCAAGAAGAGGGGGCCGAAGCCCAAATTACGTTTCAAAGACAGTTCTAGTGTCTGTCCTCAGCACGAACCCAGCAAGAGGAGTAGGTCAGAAGACCAAATTACATTTGGCCCGTCCAAAATTGCAAAGCACGGTCTCCCCGAGGCTGAAAAGTCAAAGTTGAGTGTAATACAGTTAGCGCGAAGGCCCCAGGAGGATTCGAACTATGCCCAAAAGCAGCTTGGATATGTACCCAGTGGAAGCACGCTAAACCACAGCTCTGCAAGCGGCCCAAGCCGGGCGGGCTTGGACTTTCCGCACGGCAGGACTAAGGAATGCTCGAGCGGCGTGCTGGGTCAACAGCCCAAACTGCAGCACATTTCAAAAAGCAGTTTTCATGGATCCGACAGCTCTCCACAAAGGGATCATCCCCAACTCCATGCCAAAATTCCAGTCACCGGGATGTTTGCGGAGCCCACTGAAGTTTCCTGGACCCCTTGTCTGAACAACATTGAGAAGGTTGTCGTGACAGATGTAACGTCAAACTTTCTGACCGTGACCATCAAAGAGAGCAGCACGGATAAAGGATTCTTCAAAGATAAAAGATGATCGTTTTATTTCCTTTTTGCTGTTCATTTAAAAGAACTCGTCGATTTTTTGTTTCCTCTGGAAAAAGTAGATCCTAACTTAATCATTTAACATTTGAAATTAATTTTCTATATAACTGTACAATATCATGTGAACTTATGTGTGTACTAAATGTCTAACTTGTATTTAATGTAATGACCAAATTAAACCATGTCTATACTTAGGCAATAATTCCACGAATAACTATTTTTCGTAAAGGATTGCATGTACCAAATTATTTTACCTGTATGCAACGTTGTTTGAGCACACATGGAAATTATTTTCAACTGTAGTAATATGAGTTGCTTAAATAATCGTGTCCAGGAAGTAACGTTGTTTCAATAAACTACAGATGAAGCTGATTTCGTTTAACAGACATAACATACAAAGTTGCAATTTAAATGACCAAATGGATAATTAATTTTATTCAAACAATAGTAAGTTTCACTGTATTAAAATTATGTAGAACAAGTAGGCCTATTTTTCAAAATAAAATAAAAACCTTCGACAGCCAATATATCCCCTTAAGTTCTTAGGTCTGCATAATTCACGTTAGCTAGACCTAGGCTATGTTTTTGTGCTATTGGTGTTCCCTTCCAAATGTTAAGAAGAGAACCCGTATTTACTGAGAATACCTATGGCCTAGATATGAGAACTTTTTCTAATATCATGCTCTTGCTTTGATTTACAAAATATCCGTGTAATTATTTGACAAACTTGTATTAGAACATACTATATAGAATTATTTATTTGTCTACTGACACGTGAATTAAATGCTCGCTTCTAATTCCTTATGATTATTGTCAGGATGCAATTCTGGTTGTAATGCCCTTGTAGCGCAGAGGGAGGGGGGTGGGCTACCCCCCTGAATCCGCAATCGGAGGATAATCGCGTAATTGAAGGGGAACTGGAGATATGGGATTTGAATGAAGCAATTTGGGCATTTTGGTTAATCACATCAACGTGAGCAGGACCCACCACGGGCCAGTTTCCGTATGCTTGAAACCCACAGATTCTTCAAAATGTCAAATTACACATGCGATTGTTCCAATAAAATTGCATTGCCTACGCGGTTTTGGAATTTTTTTTTGAATATTCATTGAGTCATCAAGTAGGCTAAAATCGGGTGATGAATCGGAGCCACAGAATCGTATTCAAACGAAACGAAACGCTTATAACTACATGTATTCCACAACACCTACTGAAATATCAGTAGTTATCTTAAATGCCTACCACAGTTTGCTTCTGGAGGTTTCGTAGGCCGTTTTAAATGCATGGATTATCACAGTCTTGCAATTAAACAAAATAGAGGAATGTATAAATGATTACCCACAGAAGAGCAAAAGATTGTTTCTAACCTTTTGCATATGCTCTAATAAAATGACGAATTCTTTGGACAACAGATGACCGATTTCACTGGGGATATCACTGTCGATCGTGCTTTAATAGGCTACGTTGTCTAATCAATGAAGTTAACCTCAAAGTCCGACTTTACATAAATGTTTTGGCATGCTGTTCAAAACAACATTAACCTATAAAGCTGATTTGTGGTCAAAAGCATTGCGTTACAGACCTTTACAACACTTTTAAAAATACACAAACCGCTTATGTGGTTATTTCAAATTCCTTAAAACGCATCAATAGCCTACACTTAAGTGCATATTACTCAACTATTTGAATCTCACGGAATGGTCCCAACATATAGACCCACAACGTGATACAGAATGACTATCTTTGTTTTATTACTGATATGAGCGATTGTTCACCGAACCTTTTTTAAAAATAGGCAAACCCCCCCACAATGTGTGACTTTGCTTGTTTCAATTTGACATCATATTCTGTTTTTAAATTGCTGCGGTAATCCAGGGATTTTCCGCGGTTAAAATGGAGAATTCCAGTTCAGCCTCACTTGGCCTACTTCCACCTGAGCGAAATTAACAACTAAATGTGTCTCTCTCAACCAATTTATTATGGATTCATTTTTTGTATGATTTATTCTGGACAGAGATGTACAGGCTTGGGTGTGTTTGTGGTTTTATATTGCAAAGTTCAGTTTCTCTATCCAAGACAAGACGCCTCTTTCCTTTTCCGCTTCAGAATCAACGGTTCATTGATCTTGAAATTATGTGGCTGGCTCTCCCTCTTCACTGAAACCACTGCCCTAGTCGATCCACACACTGTAAAGCTCTGTGAGTTTCAGTTTGAGTCGAAACGACAATTCTTCATATATAACCTAATAAAGCAATCATTGACGTCTTCTCTTATAACAATATACATAGCGATTTACAGTGTCAGATGTAGATATGTGCAATAAAGAGTGTGTATACCTTACCTAAAATTAGGTTAATCTAAAAGGTTGATAGTCAATCGGATCACTTTCTGTGTGCATGTTGCTTGATTGATGTGTTGGTTGTGTGATTGGTTGATGGACAGAAGTACAATTGAATGCTAAATTCTGCAACTGTGGATTCCCAGCGCTGAAAATCTTTCAGTTTTAAACCCTTGGAAGCAACGTTTTCAACACCCGTGTAATTGAGAGAGATGAGATTGACTAGCCTATAATAGAACATATGAAGCCAAGACCGATTTGGCGAAACCCATGTAGGCCTACACGTTTAAGGGTTTTTCGAGGGGGATATTTCCAAGTGGTGCTTTACATTTGTAAAATGCAAATGGAGATTCACGGTTTGACGTATTTGCAAACAAAGGGCCAAACACAATTGGATCTATTCCATGTACTTTACGTTACATAAACGAATGCCAGAAATAAATCGTGACATTATCACGCTTGTCAATAAACATCAAATTGGGGAAACCCAGTGTGGTGTAAATTTCCCTGTAAATATCAAATTAACTTATTTATATACTCTGCAGTTGTAGCCTACTAAGTGACTAAAACATGATGTCTGAAATAGGGTATTTTTTTCTAGTCAGAAAAATTACGCAATTTGCAGTTCAAGTAATTTATTTTAACGTAACCAAGTCCAATTATACAGTTCTAACATTTAAGGTCAACGTTCTACCCTTTTCCTGTCGTCTTCATGTTGCTCGTGGAAAACAGGTGAAATGGCAGGTGAAGATGCTCACAATAGATATCAGGCACATGTTTATTTAGTTCAGCAAATGACTTCTCTGTCCGTTTTCCCTGCGGGGGAACCCCAGTGACGTAAATAAGTATTAAAATGTCACGGTTGTGTAATAACACCTTTGCATGTTTAACTTCGCCTACAGCTACATTTGCCTAAACAGCGATACAACATGTATTTTTTTCAAAAATACGAATGTAGCCAAGGTAAACATACAACATTTTGCATGGAGACTATCGTATCTTTAAACCCATAAGACGGGAACCGAAGCAAACACAAACGACAAATTCGATATCTCGACACGTTTTAAGCTCTTTAAATACGATGGAAAAAGGCATGGCTTTTTTGGATACAGATTTACATGGAGCCTAAATGCATGCACTTTTGTGTTTCAATTGTATTGGCCTGGCAATTAGAGCATGCTTTGTGGACGCGTTTGTCAGGTCTGTATTTGCACTATTGTTTTTATACTATTAATGTATGGGATTCAGTATTGCGAAAATGAACGGATTTAATAGGCTAGCAGGAAATTTAGACCGTATTTCATTCAGATCACTATAGCCTACTTAAAATACACAACAGACGTTCTTTCATGAGGACAAAATGTGTGTTGTATATTGTTTTGACAAATATGATGTTGACATATTGGTTGATATAAGGACATTTTATGCCAAAATGCTGCCATGTACAGTTGGCTTATGAATCCGGTTGGTAGGCAAAACGCATTCAATCAATCAATCAAATGAAAAAATGTGCACAATGTTATGGCATTTCACACTGTAAATATGGCTACCCTAGATTTAATTGTTATGGTTCACAATATAACCAGTGAGAATTCAACACTAAAAGGAGTTTTTTTCCCTCAAATGGTCTGAGACACCTCAGACCATTTGAGGGTGATGCCAATTCTCAGCCATAGGCCTATACAGATAGGCTACTTTATATTTTGTTGTAGTAGGACAAATGTTACTGTAGAATTGTATAATCAAATTAGTTTTGATTCGATAGTTGAATTTATGGAGATGTGCCCTCTATTCATTCAATCCGGTCAGCCACAGGGCCGATGGCTGAACCACCTCCGTTCTCCTTCGAGATGGAACTCACCTAGCTGTTGCCTGTGATTCCAATACACAACCACAGGGAGGCTTTCTGTGAATGCAGCGAGCTCGTGCCAGCTTACCTCCCCCCTCTGCCCTGGGGCGGACAGCCAATCGGCGCCTACAACTACTGGACAAGCCACTACCCTGGGACCAGCAGTGACGATGGCGACGAACCACCTCCTTCAAGATGGAATGCACAGCCGTTGCCACAGCCGTTGCCTGTGATTCCAATACACAACCACAGGGAAGCTTTCTGTGTGTGCAGCGAGCTTGTCCAGTGTCTATGGTGATGTTGGTACACAGACCACCTTAACTGAAATAAATGAGCACAGACCACCTTAACTAAACCTAAAATGCCCAGACTGCTTCTACTTGCAGGACACAGAGTTCCATGTACAGTAACCCATTGCCTTGTCTCTTATGTAATGTGAAATGTTCACGGCCAGCGGAAAGAGTAGCGAGTCACCTGCTACTGTTTGGCCTTTTGGCACACATAGGCCTGGATATACAATCAACATTTGTCCTTAGTTTTTGTCCACAATTTATGGTGGAAGTTCGCAAAGTGACTGCCACCATACACTGTCAAGCTGTCATGACTACCAAACTACAAATGGGGTTTACTGCTATTCATTTCTTCTACCGGCTACACCTGTGAAAGGAAAATGTGTCTTTTGTATCAATCAAAGGCAGTTATAGTGTCTTTCAGTCATGCACAGACTCTGAGAAGTTCAAACAGGAACAGGCCAAGGGAGTGGCAGTGGGGGGAGGAGGAGGAGACTAGGGCGTGACGAAGTCCTGTCACACCGAATGCCTGTGGTTCCTGTCACAGTGGCGGAAGATATGTGGGCGGGGGCCAGCACTCGCGAATCATCCTGTCACAGCTGCGGTAGCTGTGGGGGTGGGGCCAGCGCTCACGATTCATCCTGTCACAGCTGGGGTAGCTGTGTGGGTGGGGCCAGCGCTCACAATGTCCCGTGGCCTGTACCCTAGGCACTGAATGATCAATACATGGCTCTGGGGAGAGAAGAAAAGAGTCTGTAATCTCATGCCCTTTGTGTTCATGTGGTCAACCTAGCTTTGCGATCCTGGCTTTTTCATTTCCTTGTGTGTATAATGCCTGGCTGTAAAAGCAGTGTGTATTGGTAATAAGCCCGCCCATGTTGCAGTGAGAGTCCCGGTTGATCCCCACCAACAACTATTTAAAATGACGAATCACAATCTCTTGGGAGGTGAGTGCACTAACCACCAGCCATGCCTCGAATTGTAAATACCAAGATACATACGATACCATAATAGAAGACAACACCTAAATAAATAGGTGACCTGAATTTCTAAAAAAAAGGTAGCTAAAAAGTGCTAGGGGGGTGAGCCAAGGTGCAGTCTGAAGAGATTAGACTTCAGTCTGCGTTGGAAGATGGGCAATGATTCTGCTGTCCAGGCACACGAATCACCTTACACACTACAGTAGTAGCAGTTCAAGATAAACTTCAGTTCATGCAAGAGTGGGATTTCAAGCAAATTCAATCATTTGGAAAGCTTTGTAAACCCTTTTGGAACACGCAAGTCCAAAATGTTGGCGCAAATCTCTCCTGGATGTCTTCAGGGTTAGTTTCAGCCATGTTTGACAATTGATGCACATCCATTTTCGGGCAGATCTGGCCTATATACACATCAAAATGGTCCAAATCACAAATTGTCTGCCATGGAGTAGAGCAGGGTTGCTCAAATCACGGTCCTCGTGGGCCAGGTACTGCTGTTTTTCCACCCTTCCTTTACCTGGGAATCGGGTGTGAAGACACTCTGGCCAATCAATTGCACTAATTGTTCAAACTACCTGAGGGAAAAGAAGAATCAAATTTGGATTCGTTGGCCAGATTTGAGTAAACCTGGAGTAGAGGGTAAGTGTAAAGGCTCTCTCTATTAATTACTATGTATTCTGATTTTTGCTTTGTTACAGCAGTTAAGTAAAAAAAAATGCATGACACTCCAATTTACCAGATTGTAGTGGGTAGTGTTTTTTCTGGCTGATCGTTTTTGTTTTTTTTGTAAACTCAAGTCCAAGGGACCCCACTCTATGAAGAATTCCATCTTGGAGCACAATACCATTAGAAGTTTTTTTTTTTCCCCGAGGAGTAACAAAGTGCCTATTCACTGTTTCTCTCTCCCCGGGGATCTGGGCGAGAGCACGTGATCCACAGGCCAACTTGTGAACGGGTCTGGGAACGGAACCTTTCTTTGTAAACACCGCAAGACCACAGAGCGGCCAGCAAAACGGAGAGACTTGTTTGCGCACACCAGGAAGATTGATGATTTTTTTGACATTATAAGCCATGTTTGTTGACATTTATTTGTTAGTAAAACTGACCAACGTCTTTGCATGTAAGAAAAAAGTGCCAATTACAAACCACATAGGGGAAACCATGTTGTCACACTTTTGTCTTGTCTTACCTGTACTGGGCGCAATACATCGCAATGGTATAAATGTCATACCAAATTAAAGGTGGAAGTCTTGGGCACATATTTTGTATTAATTACATATTAATATCTTATTTCAGTATGGAGTTGTAGACAGTTAAATAGAGGTTGTGCACTTGTGACAACTTACCACATCAGGTTGTCACACTATGTCATGTCACACTTGTGTCATAGTATGTGGGGTAAATTGTCACATTGGATTATCAACAAATAAGAATACAACTAAATAATTGAGAATATAATTTTTTTAATTTCAAATTCAAAACCAAATAAATTTCATTAAAGAACTCATTCATTAAAGAACAAATGAAAACAATCATGCTTAGTCTTAACAAAACAGACATGGTGTAATGCACAATGAAACTCTTCTAATCAGACTCATCTTCAGAGTCACAGTTCTGGCACAAATAAATCGCCTGGCCTGGGGTGCAAGCATCATGGGCCCACTTCTTGCATCTCACACACTGCACCCAAGTCTCTTTTGGGCGGCTGTTAGAAAATGGCTCCATGCAGACTAGGCAGAAGCACTCCTCTTCATCTGATGATGACTCGTCTATTTATCTTTTTTTTGTGCCTTTTTCTCGGTGGATCCAGATTTTGCACTTTGCTTCCCTTCCTCCAGAAACAGCCTGTTTTTAGATTGTGATTTTTCCATTTGTAGTGCTTGCCTCACTGGTGTGTCTGTTAGAATTGTGGGTTTGCGCCGCTTTCTTCCATTATTAGTTTGTTTTCGGGGACCAGCTTTTGGAAATGGCCGGAGGTCCTCTGGAGTTGGTAGTCTGCTGCCAGCACTGGCATTGCTGGGTAAGGGCGAGCTGGCATGGGAACTGAACAGGTCTGCGTTTGTGCTTGTGCCTGGAAGGGCAGGGTTGGTACTGGGGCCTGGCGGAGCAGGGCGATCCGTAACATAGGATGGCGCAAGCTCAGTTTCCAAAAATACATCCCTGTTGTAAGGCTGTACCCCAGCTACCCTAAAGCCAGCCTGAATGTTCAAGGGGGTTGCAACCACAGGATAAGCGATTGCCACAATCCCAGAAATGTCATAAATTGACATTGTTTTCCCAGGATTGTTCCTCATCCAGGCATCACACGCTGTGTTGATGTGCCTCTTTAGCAGCCCGTAGACAGACCTGTCTAAGGGTTGAAGCCGATGAGAACAGTGGGGTGGGAATGACACCATAATTATGCCGTTTTCTTTGGCTTTTAGTCCATCAATGGACATGAGATTTGTGGTCAATGGACATATGAGATTTGTGCTCAATGTGTGTTCAAAAAGTGCAATCCTTCATCCACCTCGGTTTCTCCTTTGCTGCCATTGTAAGGTTGATTAAAAAATGCTCAATGAAATGTTTCAGGAAGTCAACAGCACAGGCCAGTGTGACAAGCATTCCCCTTTCAGCAGAGGCCAGTGACCCTACTTGATGTCTTTGTCAGGTTTATGGACACATTTGCTAAATTCCACATTGAAATTGATGTCTGTCTAGGCTAAATTGTTGAAGAAGGAATTAACATTTTCTCGGTTGAAGCTACTAGCTCTGGCAAGGTTAGTTACCTCAGGCTTTCTTAGCGACAGCATTGGGTGCCGTTTTAAGAAGGCTGTAAACCACTCCGAGCTGGCCTTTTCTTTTTCTGCCCACATTGGTGTGAACTTTAACTTGTGTGCCACAGTAAACTGGTAGGCAAGTCTTTTGATCTCACTTGGCAACAGACCAAAATAAATGTCAGCTGACCTAGCGATATAATGAACAAGCTGCATCTCCAAATCAGGTGGAAATACCTGCCGTGGCTTTCCATAGCCAACCACTGTGTTGTTGGCATGGCTGCCTGACTGACTATTTCTTCGCTGGTAACCTTTTCAAAATACAGAGTCAGAGTACGGTAATTTATATTGAAATCCTTCTCTGTGCTTCTGATTGATTTTTTCTCTAACTTCACCTGCCTCACTGCCTTCAACATGATGTCAGGTGGTGTGCTGCCATTCTCTGTCTTTCTTTTATAATTTCTCACCATCTTTCTTTCTTTCTTTCTTTCCTTCCTTCCTTCAATCCTTCTTTCCTTCAAAAACACATTTCAATTAAACTAATATCACAAAGCTTTTTGTGCATATTCTATGTGTCTATTTATACTGGGGCAAGTCATCTCATGTGACAACTTGCCTCAAAGCCATTGAGACAACTTGCCCCAAACGGACATGTGGGCTAATGTTTGCTAAATTTCGAGGCTAGTTCAACATAGCACTGCAGCTAACGTATCAAGAGACACCTTATTGTCTCCTTTATTCAGTACACAAATATAATTTTGAACATTTATACCTAACACAGTTTTATTACACAAAGTAAAAGTGTCTTTTTTTTTTTTTGAAGCTGAAATATACGAAAACTGTGCTCACCTCTGATTAAAGTGACCGTTAGTTGAATATGAACTGAAGTTGACCATAGAACATGTTGTCACACAAAGTAGCTATTTGATTTTTGAGATAGCGCCCCTGTGGTTGGAGGTATGAACAGTGTGACAACTTACCCACGTGACAATTTACCCCGCTCTCCCCTACTTATTTTGGAGGATTAACTTGGAAAGGTTTTGAGTCGCCTACTTAATTTGTCAAGCAGCAAATCAAGAAATTTGTAGGTGTTTTCAGACAATGCAGTGAATTACCTGAAAGCTATTCGTTACCTTTACGTCTTAACCCCGGGATGTTTCAACCAGCTCCAAGAGAGACTAAACACGTTGCGCTAGGTTTGCGAGGCTGCCGACGGGAGGTGAAGTCTGTTGTTATAAATTATGGACTACGTTTAAAAATGGGCTCTGGGCATCATGTTCCATTAGTGCCACTGGAAAACTTTGTGACGTGTAGATTCGATTGTCGGAGATACACTTTCTCATAGTTTATTACATGGTGTTGGTTTTATTGGAAGCCTCTCGCCTCAACACATTACTCAGCACTGCAATATATAAAATGTCCACTAGATGTCGCCCCGGTTAGTATTTTCACTTGGCTACAATGGTTTCCGAGCCTGGATGTAGGCTATCCAGATTTTCTAAATTAAAAATCAATTGAGAATCATTTAAAAGTGTTGCCCGACAGCACTGTGTTGTACAAACAAAAAAAACAGATACGCTTAATTCTAGTGGAAGGTTGCTGTCGTGCAGGTTTTACATGTGCTATATACTATAATTTATGGGAATATGCAACATGCATATTTTAGAATATCCTTATTCATTAGGATATTCGGCGGTACTTCTCCGTTAACCGTTCGACCTTTCGGGTCCTCGCCTTCGCCACAGTTCTACCCAGACATATTTACAGGCCAGTTGGTTATATAAATGCTATCCTTATCTTATCGTTAATCTCAGATACTGTACACATGGATGCAGCCAACTGAAACACTGACAACATAAAGGTTCAATAGAAGTGCAAGTCAATTATAGCGCGTTTCCGTGAGCTCAGAGATATTCTCAGAACAGCGCTGGCCCAGGCTTGTAGGCTCGCGCTTTTCTGACATCCGGAGTACTCTCGCAGCACGGCGGCGAGCGCCAACCAATACGTCACGATTTCCGTTTCCGTCTATTGGTCCGTTATCAAAGTTGATGTATGCGTTGCTCCGTGAGCAGAACAAGATTCGCCTTCATCAGCCGCGGAGATTGGGCTCTGTCCACCGTCTGACGCGATAATGGCAGATTTGTGTTTGGTCTGTGGGTTCTTTCGAGAACGTGCAGTTTTCGTGTTCGACGTGCGGCGACTTTAATATGCGCAGCAGTGTCTGGACACAAGACTAGTATCTCGCCGAAGCCTATATTTAAATGCTGTCTGGGTTGGTAGCTAGCTAGCTAGCTAGTTAGGATCACCCTCGATTTGACACCTCGGTTTTCCACAGGGACGACAATCGTGAGTACAATATTCGTTTTTATGGACTACCTGTAGAACTGCACATCCTAATATAACACGAGTCATGCGGCAAGGAGACGATGTGATAGCCACCTCCCTCTCAAAACATGCTGCGCAAGGGCGTGCACATTTTGCAATCTAGCCTATTTTATTACTTTTGTAGTTCGCCTATCACCACGCTCTCTGGTGGAAACGCGTATTGAGGTTGATGGAAGCGGACGAAGGAGGCGGCGAGTCCGCCAACGACTCCCGCGATGAGTGGACACTCCTCGCCTGGACCGCCTTGGCCGTAATGGTACCTGTGATCATCACCCTGTGGTGCAGCGTCCAGCGCTCCAAGCGTAAAATGCACATAAAGGATATTTTTCGCCGAAGCAAGCACGGCTGGCACTACACCGACCTCTTCAACAAGCCCACGTACTGCTGCGTGTGCTCGCAGCACATCATACAGGGAGCCTTCTGCGACTGCTGCGGTATTTGTGCCGACGAGCATTGCCTGCGTCGGGCCAACCGCAGCCTGCCGTGCAAGGAAATCATGGCTCCGGCCCTGGCGGATGGGACGCTGGCGCATCGCTGGGTACGGGGGAACGTTCCGCTCTGCGGCTACTGCGCGGTATGCAAACAACAGTGTGGCACGCAGCCCAAGCTGTGCGACTTCAGGTAAACATAACGCGCACATCCCTCCGTTGTTAGGGTCTGTTTTAGCGGTCACGTACGTCGTATATTGTCGTTATTTGTTGGTAGTGCTGTCGTTTTGGGGATTAACGTCGTGCTATCAGTTTGTCTGATGGCCCTTCAGTGGTAAATTCCTAGGTTGGATTACCGTACATTGGGTTATATTTACTCCTACCTCCAAACCGTCACTCACATACTTTTCTCGTGCGTGCTTTTAAACTCGTGCGTAGTCGAGCAAGTCGAGCAGGAGCAACATTCACTTGTTTATTTGATGAAAAATAACCTTTTTTACCGGGTTTAAATTTGGTATTTGGTCAACAACTGTAATCAGTCTATTAATCTGGATAAGACGTAGGCTACATTACGTTTTTTTTTTACTTAACCAAGACAAATTCATTTAATATGACTTTATAACAGACAGGAAAACGCTAATTTCCCATGTGCTTGATTTAATCTTTCATCACTGCGCTGTGCCCCAATGGTCTCTACGGAAGTATTTTTTCCATCCGTGGGTTCAGCGTCATAACAACGTCTCAAAACAACAAGCTGTAACTTGCAATGTTCAGACCGTGCTATCCGAGGTATAATTCACATGAGAATATGAATTACTATACGATCGCATAGTTGAAGAACTGCATCGGTGCAAAACCAGCTGTGTGGTCCCCAGTACGATTGTATCGGTACACGCCCCCGTCCCGTCCCGTCCCGTCCCGTCCCGTTCCGTCTCTCCACTGTTTGAGGGGACATGGAGGTCTGGAGGAGTTGGTGTGGAAGGCCAGACTATGCCATGGCTGAGTGTCTATGGGAGCTTTGGGTGTGGGTATAATGGTGTGTGTGTGTCTGTGGTGTCAAACGTGGGTATAATGGTGTGGCAGCTCTTTGACAGGTGTGTGTGTGTGTGTGTGTGTGTGTGTGTGTGTGTGTGTGTGTGTGTGTGTGTTAGATGTGCATATTGCGCGTGTGTGTGTGTGTGTGTGTTGTCAGATGTCCATATAATGGTGTGTGTGTTTGTGTGTGGTGTCAGACGTCGGTATAATGGTGTGTCTGTGTGTGTGTGTGTGTGTGTGTGTGTGTGGTGTCAGACGTCCGTATAATGGTGTGTTGTCAGACGTCCGTACAATAGTGCGCGCGTGTGCGTTCGGTGTCAGACGTCCGTACAATAGTGCGCGCGTGTGCGTGCGTGCGTGCGTGTGTGTGCGTTCAGTGTCAGACGCGCGTGCAACGGTGTGTCCGCTCTTTGGCAGGTGTGTGTGGTGCCAGACCGTGGTGCACGACGACTGTAAGTCCGTGCTGGACGACGGCGGCCGCTGTGACCTGGGGGAGTTCCGCAGCCTCATCGTTCCCCCGCACTACCTGCACCGCGTCAACAAGCTACGCCGCGGCCACACCGAGGACTACAGCAAGGTAGGGTGTCCTTCTGTAAAAACGAATAAAACAAGAGCGCAAGAACAGCCGGTCTACATAGGAATGGAGCGAAACAGGAAGCTACAGTGACACTGATATTGGATGTCGGGTGATATTAAAATAGGTTTCTTATGTAGTTCTCAAACTGACAAGGAAAGGATATTTTCAGAAAGGTGACTAATGCCATTCCATAACAGAGAGCACCTTTGCTTTCTGGGACATGGTCTAAGAATGTATGAATTCAAGGAATTGGGAACTAAACTGCCTGGTTGTACATAAATTAATTTGTGAATTCAATATAAATATCCCTCGAGGCTCCGTGTCACTGTGGAGATGCCATTTTCTGCAGGGAAAAGTTACTGTGCCTGTGCCATCAAGCCACTGCAACTAGTCCAGAATGCTGCTGCTTGTCTGGTGTTCAACCAGCCAAAGTTCACCCACGTCACCCCTCTACTCTCCTCTCTGCACTGGCTCCCCATCGCAGCACGCATCAGATTCAAATCACTGGCGCTTGCTTTTCAAGCGGCTAGAGGTACTGCTCCCCCATTCTGCCCCGTACTGCTCTCCAGTCACTCATCACTCCCTATACCCCAGCCAGACCCCTCCGCTCCGCCTCCTCTGGTAAACTGACTGCCCCACCCCTCTGGGCGCCTGGCAGCCGCTCCTCGCGGTCTCGTCTCTTCTCTGTCCTGACCCCTCGATGGTGGAACGACCTTCCGCAATCGGTCAGGACCGCGGAATCACTTGCAATCTTCCGCAAGAGACTCAAAACCCACCTTTTCAGACTCCACTACCACTGAATTCTGTACTTCTAGCTAATTGTCACCACCACTACCGACTTGCTCAACACGATATACCCCTGCTTACTCCATTGCTTACTCCCAGTGTTACAGGTAGGGTACGCAGCTGCCTGCAATGATGTCTATCGCTGTATTACTGCACTGATCTCTTGCGTGAACTATGATTGTTCCTACCATGTATTAATGCACATCTTGTAAGTCGCTCTGGATAAGAGCGTCTGCTAAATGCTTAAAATGTAAATGTAAATGCTACTGACGTTTTCTGACCAGGGGGTCAAGTCTTTCTCCAGAGGGATAGAACAGAGTGGCATTTGTCATTTTTAAACCTGAAATGAATAAGGAAATTATTTAAATGTTTTACAGTACAGTTGTTTTTTGTGATGTGGTGTGCTTGGAGATGCGTCTAAGTCCGACATAGTCAGCTTTCCTGCAGTCCGGAGGATTGCTCTAACCAATCAGCTGAACCGCCCGATATCAGTTAGCTCACCTTTTAAACCAATGGGATATGCTAATCAGTGACATTAGGGGTGTGTTCAGCAGCAAAAAAAAATGTGGCAAACCGTTTGATAAACCGAAACGGTGCTGTATTGAACATACGGTCGCAGGTCGCTGTTACAGATACTGCTGAAAGGGCGACCGTCTACAGTGTGACACCGATTGTTAAATGCGGCACTCGCTGCTCCTGGATACAACACTGATATGCAACGCATTCCTGTGAGTTGTGAAATGTTGAGAGCCGTTAAATAGCAACTGAAGCAAGATGTAGCAAAACGTTGGGTTGCTGAACACAGCTCAGGCGTAGTCAGTGCTCAGCTGGAACAAGTGCCGGCAGCCACTGTGGCCCTCAGCGCGGCGAGAGTTGAGTACCTGTGCTGTGAGTTGTAACTTGTGTGACGTTGAGGCGAGTTTGAAGATGTGTCTATCTGTCTGTCTGTCTGCAGAGAGTGGTGTGACAGCGTCTCTTTTGCTCTCTCTCTCTCTCTCTCTCTCTCTCTCTCTCTCTCTCTCTCTCTCTCTGTGCTTGTTTCTGCAGGTGGCGGCAGCCTGTGGGAGGGGCTGGACCCCCGTGCTCGTCCTTGCCAACACCCGCAGCGGGAACAACATGGGAGAGGTGTTGCTGGGGGAGTTCCGCACCCTCCTCAACCCGGTCCAGGTCAGTGCACCCCCTGTTCCGTTTGCCACGTGTCCACGGGAAACCGCTCTGACCCAAGACACTGCCTGCTCCTGTGTCAATGCCTGGAAATGAGTCTGGTCTGTCTGTCTGTCTACCTGTCTGTCTGTTTTAAATGTGACACTGGGCGGCAGTGTAGTGTAATGGTTAGGGAGCTGGGCTTGTAACTCAGAGGTTGCAGGTTAAATTCCCAGGTGGAGCACTGCCGTTGTACCCTTGAGCAAGGTACTTAACCCAGATTGCTTCAGTAAAATATCCAGCTGTATAAACGGAATGTATGTAAAGAAATGTAAACTGTAAGTCGTTCTGGATAAGAGCGTCTGCTTCTCTATTCAGAGGGGCCATGCCTCGTTTCTCTATTCAGAAGGGGTAGGGGTGTATTTAAGATGCTGGTGCTGGCAGGTCGCCCCCTGCTGGTTCAGGGTGTTCGCGTCACTGTGTGGACTAATCCTGGTGCGCGTGCTACACTGACCGCACGCTTGACCCCTCTCGCTCCGTGTGACCTCCTACTAGCGCAGCTACCGTTTAGCAGCAACCTTTAACGAGCAAATCCTCAGAGCTGAGATCCCCTTATCCTGAGCGGGCCCCGAGAGCTGCCGTGGCTCTCCCAGCGCCGCTCCTCCGAACGGTCGTACTGCAGGTTCCACTCCACCGCTGGCTTTGCCTGGATCAAGGGTGGGGCCAGGAGAGCCGCATCGGTCTCTGGATTTCCTGCCAACTACTGCTCTTAATTATTTACTTGGACCGATCGTTTACGTGATTCGGCGCTTGAGCTAAAGTTGTTGACAAGCTCACAAATGACAACTGAAGACTGTTCTTGTGTCCCTAAAAATACATTTTTGTTACTGTGGTCTACTATACGAGTGAGCAGCGTTATACAGCCAATTAGCCAAATGAGCCAAGGTAATTGGTGGAAACAAAAACCTGGATACACACCGGCCCTCCAGGAGTGGAGTTGCCCCTGATTTAGATGCCAGAGTCCTTCAAAACTGCATTATAACAGCACCCAGACCAGCACCTCATGGGTTCTCACACAGATATAGATGGAACATTATAGATTAGATTAGACTCCCTCAAGATGGCAGCAGTTATTTCACTAAATGCCCCATTGGTATGCAGTGACTGCATCACAGCCTATATGTGGTTTCTTAGGCCATGGTAAGCGCTGTTGTTTATCTGTAAAACCAAGCTCTGAAGGCCAGTTCAGATTTTTTTAAAGTCATGGGCTAACTTAACGAGACCGTTTAACAAGGTTTTCAGAAGAAATGACGCCCACTGTGAACTGCTGTTCAGTTTTAGAATGTTTGCTGACTGCTGCTGTGGTCTCCCGAGATTCAGCGCGTTAAATCTGGAGTCCAGAGTTTAAATATGAGGTGGACACGCATAACCTGTAACTTGTTGTCATGGAAACACCCATTACATTTTTTTAACCGTCACTTTGATACAGATGCTATGTCTAGATCTAGTATAATGGTTAAGGAACTTGTAACGCTTGTAACGCAAAGGTTGCAGGTTAGATTCCCAGGTGGGCGGCACTGCTGTTGTACCCTCGAAAAAGGTACTTAACCTGTATTGCTTCAGTAAATATCCAGCTGTATAAACGGAACGCATGTAAAGCAATGTAACCTGTGGAAACTTTGCAGACGCTATGGAGAAGGGCGTCTGCAGAGTTATATGACATAACTCGCCAGTGTCGCGTCTGCTGCTCTCACAGTTTTCATATGAGCTGGGCTTCGGCCTGTACTTTATGGAAAATGGTCCAATCACAGGCTCCGATGTTGACTCCTCTCTGCCCCTCCAGGTGTTCGACCTGTCGGAGCTGCCCCCGGTCAAGGCCCTGCAGCTCTGTGTGCTCCTGCCGGCGGGCAGCGTGCGTGTGCTCGTGTGCGGGGGCGACGGCACCGTCGGCTGGGTGCTGGACGCCATCGACACCATGAAGCTCAAGGTCAGCGGCACCCACAATGCACCACTTCCCTTAGCCCCTTTATCCGGAGCGAATCTCCCCCGCAACGCACTGCTTCCACCAGCTTATTGCCCACAGTGCCTCGCCGGTTTTGGAATTCCCAACCGACCTCTCTTTTTCAGCCCCCTTCTCAGCATCTTTCCCGCAATGCACCACTCACCCTCGGTGTGCTCAGCTCGTTACCCACAATGCACCACACCACAAGCTGATCTAAAGCTCCTGCTGTGCTGCGTGATTGCCTCTCTGACGAACACCAGCAGCGAGGGGGGGGAAATAAACCCTGTAATCACATTTCTGGGTCCTCCAGGGTGGACTCTGGCTCCAACCCCCCCCCCAGCAGCAAGGGGGAGAAAACATGTAATCGCATTTCTGCGTCCTCCTCGGTGGAGCCCCCCCCTGCCCTCCTCCAGTGGGCCTGACCTCCCTTGCTGCATTTTAAGCCTTGTGTTGCTGCCAGGTCTAGATTATTTCTAAAATTAAATCATAAGCAGCTTACAGTGCAGTGTACCCAGTGGTGGCGTGACCCAGGTTGGCACAGGGGCCTTCGGGGAATGTGAGAGGCTGGCCAACATTGGTCCTAGAGGTTTGTCCTCAGCTGATCAATGTGTCATCAGCTTCAAATCAGCAACCACTTCAGTCTGTCTGTCTGCTTGTCTCTGTACACACAGGGCCAGGAGCAGTTCGCCCCGCAGGTGACCATATTGCCATTGGGGACGGGGAACGATCTGTCAAACTCTCTGGGCTGGGGGGCGGGATACGCCGGCGAGATCCCAGTGGAGCAGGTGCTGAGGAACATTGTGGAGGCGGAGGTAGTCAAGATGGACAGGTCAGTGACCGTCAGCATCCAATGAGAGCAGGGGTGAGGGGCTATGGACAGGTCAGTGACCGCCAGCATCCAATGAGAGCAGGGGTGAGGGGCTATGGACAGGCTAGTAACGCAATGTAGATGTCTGATTTAGCCGCTCCATTATTGACCATTCCTTCTGTCCACTCAAAGGGAAGGGTGTGGTCTGTGCTTCTGTAAAAATGGAAGTATTTTGGGGCTGGTGGATAGCGTAGCGGTCGAACGCACCACACTTTGGCTGGTCCGGTGTGGTGTGCGCTGCCTATCAGGGACGCGGTTCGAAACCCGCGTCTCTACCAGACCGGCCCTGGTCGTCAACCCCGATCGGAGGCGGCGTTTGGCTGTCCGCCTCCGGGGGGGGGGAGGGTGAGCCGGCACGAGTCCGTCGAGGCAGGAAAAAGGCGTCCGTGGTAGAATTCCGTTTCGGAAGAGGCGGATATAATCGGCCCGGAAATAGTGTCTCAACCCGGAGGACGGGCGGCGGACTCGTGGGGGAGGGTGACTTGAGATAAATAGAGGGTATAATTGGCAACCAAATTGGGAGAAAAACGGGGAAAATTTTGAAATAAATTGAATATATAAAAATGGAAGTATTTTTAAAGAATGGTAATACACACGAGTTGTGAAAATCTGGTGATTTACGCTCTGCAGCATCTGTTTGATAAGTGATATCCATTTTCAGGTGGAAAGTTCAGATCGCCTCAAAGGGGTATTACAACTTTCGCAAACCAAAGGTGCGTGTACGTGTATTTTTAGTTTTTTTATCGGCAGCCCACACGTTCAAAACACCAATATCTTGATCATGTTTAAATAAATGACAACATTTGATAATGTAAATAATGCGTACATATTGATAATACTAGTTAAAAAAATTTTTTTTAATTGTGCGCCTTGCTTCCGATGCTACAGGTTCTCTCCATGAACAACTATTTTTCAGTGGGTCCGGATGCACTAATGGCACTGAATTTCCATGCTCACCGCGAGAAGACCCCTTCCCTCTTCTCCAGCCGCATCATTAACAAGGTAAGGGGGGCGGCGGGGGGGATCAGGAGGTAGATATTAAACCAGGATTGTGCATGTACAATAATCTAGTGAATCATTTCAGTGTGTTCAGAAAAAGAACGCTGCCATAAGATGCGGTTAAGATATCGGCTAATGTAATCTTATGAATGTAATCTTATTATGTTAACGTAATCCTATTACAGTTCAGATAAGTTAGCGGTTAGCTGCCTATTTAGCCAGCTAACTGCTTGATTGTTGCCAATTAGGCTGAAACGAATGAAATGAAAACCGGAAGGCTGAGAGAATGAGAAATCTTTATATAGTTTAAAAAAGTCCAGTGGCACGAGCCATCGCTGCAGCACAGTTCATTTCCTGAAGAGTATGTGTGTGTGTGTGCGTGCTTTTTCTTATGTTAGTGTGTGCCTTTTCTTATTTCCTAGGCTGTGTATTTCTTCTACGGCACCAAAGACTGCTTAGTCCAAGAATGTAAAGATCTGGACAAGAGGATCGAGGTACCGTGTCTATTTGTGCTGGCCGTCTTTGGTTTGCTGCGCTTCCGCCACAAAACACGTTAGCTCTGTGGCAGAGCGCGGCGTTGGCAACACTTAGGTTGTGGGTTCAATTCCCATTGGGACCACATATATATAAAACATTTTTTTAAATGAAGTATGCATTCACTACTGCAAGTCGCCTTGGATAAAAGCGTCTGCTAAATGGCATACTACGCTGCTTGAACACGGCCCGTTTCACCCCATAGTCCAAAACGTGCCTAACACGCAGAGTATGAGTTAACATAGTCTGTGATCGTTGGTAGTCCATCTGTTCGGAGCACCGTTTGCAATGTCAAGCCTAGCGCCGTTTACCGAACGGATGGTAATCCTCGTTTCACGGTGTACGGGGTGCGCGCCTCTGTCTGGTTTGTGCCTTTTTTTGCCACTTGTCAAGCAGTGCCCGCCTCTTCACCGTTTTGAATCTGCTGGCTTTGATCCCGTTTATTCTCGTGGGCCGACTGAAACGCCGCATTGTGTCGGCAGGGGTGAGATGTGGTAGGAATGAGGATTCGTGCAGTGCCTGGAGAAGAGTTGGAATGCAAGCGCAAGTTGTGGGCTGCTTCTTTTTTTTGTTTGTTTGTTTCAGATTTTCTCCCATTTTCTCCCAGTTTGGTAGCCAATTAGACCTGCTATTTTATGTCAATCCCCCCCCTAGTAATGTGAGTTCGCTGCCGTAGTCCTGCGACCGGTAGTGACGAAGGCGAAGTAACGTCTCCTCCGAAACGGCACTCGCCAGGCCGTCGACCGTAACCCGGTACTACAGGGCCACTCTTATGCGCAGCGAACGTCATGTCGGCTTCCCTCCCCCTTCCCTGGGGCGGACAGCCAATCACCGCCCCTGGTGGCGCTCCCGGCCAGAGCCGACTCTGGCGAGACGGGGAATTGAACTCCAGTCTCTGTGGCCAGTGTCGAACGTTGTAACCAGTGGGCCACTGCTTCTTTGAGCACTTTGGAATAGCGGCCCTGCGTCGAGCCTTGCGATGTGTAGGGCGGATGTATGGCGGATGTAGGGAGCGACGGAGCGTTGATGGCTGAGCCCTTGTGTTTGTCCACAGCTGGAGCTGGACGGAGAGAGGGTGCCCTTGCCCAGTCTAGAGGGCATCATCGTGTGCAACATTCGGTACTGGGGAGGGGGCTGCCGGCTCTGGGAGGGCATGGGAGACGAGCCCTGCCCCCCGACCAGGTAGGTCGTCAACAGCAGGGCCTTTCCACACTCATTTACAAATAAATTGTCCTTGAAGGTCCTTGACAAGCCCTTTGGTTATTGCATTAGAAGTACTGTAGTAGCACCCTATGCACAGATACGAGGAAGTGTTCTGCGCTGTGATTGGGGGATTGATTGTGATGCAAGCACAGAGACAAGGAAGTATTCTGCCCTGTGATTGGGCAATTGATTGTGATGCAAGCACAGAGGCCAGGAAGTGTTCTGCTCTGTGATTGGGGGATTGATTGTGATGCAAGCACAGAGGCCAGGAAGTGTTCTGCCCTGTGATTGGAGGGACTGACCAGAGGGTGTGTCCGTGTTCCCTCCAGGCTGGACGATGGGCTCCTGGAGGTGCTGGGTGTGTACGGTTCCTTCCACTGTGCCCAAATCCAAGTGAAACTGGCCAACCCTGTGCGCATAGGCCAGGCCCACACGGTCCGGGTGAGTTCTGTACCGGTCTGGTCTGCCCTGCAGTTAAAGCCACCGCCATTCCTCCTCCCTCTCTTTAAAGAGTCAGAAACTGGGCCAACAACCAGGCTAATGTTCCCAGCCATTCTGTTCATTTCTTAATTCTGTGATTTCATTTTTGACTCTTCCTCCCCCTCCCCCTCCCCCCCCCCCCTCCCCTCCCCCCCCCTCCCCCCCCCCCCCTCCCCCTCCCTCCCCTCCCCTCTCCCTCCCCTCCCCCCCTCTCCCCTCCCCTCCCCCCCTCCCCCTCCCCTCCCCTCCCCCTCCCCCTCCCCTCCCCCTCCCCTCTCCTCCCTCTCCCCCTCCCTCTCCCCCTCCCTCTCCCCCCCTCCCTCTCCCCCCCTCTCTCCCCCTCTCTCTCCCCCTCTCTCCCCTCCCTCTCCCCTCTCCCTCCCTCCCCTCCCTCTCTCCTCCCTCTCTCCCTCCCTCGGTCCCTGCAGCTGGTGCTGAAGAGCTCCCGCATGCCCATGCAGGTTGATGGGGAGCCGTGGGCACAGGGCCCCTGCACCATCACCATCACCCACAAGACCCAGGCGCTGATGCTGTACCACAGCGCCGAGCAGACGGACGACGACGACGAGTCCAGCAGCTCCGAGACCGAGGGTCACGCCGTCGTCACACAACCAGTGCCAACCAGCACCACCACCCTCTAGACTCATCTCCCCTCCCCCACCCGCTCGCTAGCTAGCCTTATCCTGCGTAAAAATCCACATTACCTCTGCCAAGAACCACTGACCCCCCCAATATTCACAGCAGAAAGTGGAATTACGTACAGGCCTGGTGGAAAAAAATCTTTATCTGAAATAATCGGAATTCTTTAGACGCTGGGAAAATTCAAAAACAGGCCTGTGGATTTCCTGAGAATTTAACGGCACGCGTTACTAGCCAAAAATGTACAATGACAGTGCCGATTGCTCTGAATATTGACAATTCTTTTTTTTTTGTGGTAATTGCAGGAATTTTACTGCGTCTAAAAGGGTTATTTCAATTTTTTGACCCAGGTCTGATTTGGGCAACGGCCTTGATACAGGTCAGAGGAGGTTTGAGAAGGTATAGTTTGGTTAGAGATAGAGATGGAGCCTAGCGGGTGTTCAGGAGGGAAATATATGTCAGGAGGGAAATATATGAAATATATGAAAATTTGCACTGACCCTGTGAGGGATACATAATGCCAAGATGGATCTGGAGGCCCGTTGCCGCGGCAACATGTGTGTGCTCCTCACGACCAGCAGGGGGCGAACTCAGCCAGCATTAGAGGATTGGCTTCGAAAACCCAGCCTGGATTCAATCAACATTTGTGCCGAGCTTTGACTCAATTAAATTAAATTATAACAGCAATGTAATTGTTGTTTACGTTTTTACTATTTTAATGTCCAAATAGCCAAAAGAGTCCACGATAGGGACAAATGTTTCTTGAATCCAGGCCTCTTTCTATTCGCATTTGGTCTTAAAGGAGAACCATCAAAATGGCTTGGTATGTTCTATAATATGTATCAGTCTTCTATCCGAGGAGTCTGAAACACTGGTGAATTATTTAATAGGTGCATTATATATATATATATATACATATATACTGTAGTAACGCAGTAGTCGAACAGTATTGTTCTACGGAACGAATCTGATTAGTAAAAAACACGGGGAAAAATACGACATGATTATACTCCCAATGTAAATGTGTGGGTCACACACTAATAACTGCGGTTGCGAAACCGATGGAATTATTTGATACATATTATGCAATATATTGCATTGCATTTGTTATGGGTTTTCCTTTAAACACCAGGGCCAAAATTCTTTTTAAACACTGGATTTTCTCCTCAGTAGGAAATTATTCGCTTCATTTCATGGTGAAAGCCGTAAATCGTTGAATGTTAAAACATGACGTGCAGAACTTCTGTCGACCCAGTGACACTGGAGATTGAATTTAGTTAGTCAGGTTCATAAAATTAAATATATAACGTACACACACACACAAACACACAGTATATATAGAAATCATTATATATATGTGTATGTGTGTGTCTCTCTCACACACAGCCAGATGTATACATATAGCTGAACATAAAAAACATTCGATATAATCGTTAAGATCTCTTAGTGGATGGTTGGTCAGTGGTGCTGCCTGCCGACTGTTGTGTTTACTGAATTCCAAAGTAGTGGAACAAGGCTTATATTTACTTCTTCATGTACTAAAACTTAACATGGGAGCAGTGTTACTCCCTATAGTTCCCGTTCTGTTTGTACAGTTTACATGGGCAACCCCAGCCAAAGTGGTAACGCACAAGAGATTGTGAACGGACATAGGAAATTGTGGCCATATCAATATTTCAAAATGAACGTAAAACAAAATGTGGAGCATGTTATTTGCCCCATTCGAAGTGGTATTTTTGTTCAAGGGCGTTTTTGCAACGAAATGGAAGTCCCCTCAAAAATTTAAATTACATTTAAAAAAGGAAATATGGAGCGGATTTCTTCCCTTCGTGTGGAAAAGCTGACTATAGTACATAAACTCGATTCAATTCGCTTATTATAAATCGTATATAGGCTAGTCCCGATAGAACTCGGGGTCTTGAGTGGTAGGCCTATTATTTGCGCTTTTGCTCCTTTGCAATGGAAATTCACGGTTGGTGTTGCTGATTGATTGTTTGGTCTGGCTACAGTATTTGTGCACCTTAAGTGATCGTATCTCAGAGAATATCTGTAGTAGCCTACTCTTTATCCTCGTTATACTTGTACACCCCTCATCCCATTGGAATATTTTAATTTGTCAGACCTTGATGTTCTTGTTGAGCCTTTCGTTTTTTGTTGTTTGCGTGACGGTTCTTCGTCACTCCTTTGTTTTTTTAGTGTTTTTTTTAATCGTTGACATACAGGAGTTAGTGTCACATGCTACTGCGTACCTTGAGATTAACTACTTGGGCCCTTTAAAGGCACATTTCAATTCACTGTGTTTTTGACGGTTAGCGGGTGTTTAGATTTGCATCTGTTACTCTCCCGTGAATGACTTTACAACACAAACGGGTCGTTTTTCGGAACCGTTTTTGCTTTTTTTTCCATTGTTCATGAACATTGTTTTATTGTCAAATCATACTTTTTGAGTTACCCGTATTTTGCGTTAAAGATTTACTTTTCAAATGGTAACGTTTTTTTAATTTGCAATGTAATTACAGGAATTTTCATTTTTTGGAGGTTTAATATTGATAATTGTTGTTTGTCCTCATTGAATATAACAATTTAAAAACATTTCCATGTGCATTGCTTCACTGAAGCGCGGTCTCTCAAAATGTGGGCGTCTTACATGATTTTAAAGTTATAATTTTCAGTGTGATTTGACGTGAATGAAACAAGAAATTAGACATTTGGGCAGAGAAACTGGAACACATTCCACATTGTGCATTAAAATAATCAAACTTTAAAATGCAACTGTCCATTCCAAGTTTCAGAAATTAAAGATATGTAGACTGGGAATATTTATATAATGTATGATGAAATAAAATTAATGGGTGAATTTGAAACTGAATTAATATATTATGTTAAGTAATGGAAATGTTGGCTAATTGAATGTAACACTGAAGCATGGTTTTGGAACAAAGCCAATACATGCATTGTACATAAGAAGTATTTTCAGATTGTGTAAATGATTGCCTACACAGTACGTTTTCAACATATTTTGCGTAAAAATAATATTGAGATGGTTTACATGCTATCGTTTTTGGTTTTGTGACTGAAATAAAAAGTAAAAACGTATAAAAGTGTCTCAGTGTGCCTCCCCTCCCCTCCCCTCCTCTCCTCGAGGTAACTAATACTGATAATAAACCTTGCATTCATGTTTTCTAATGTATGGAGAAAATGAGCAACATTGTGGACGATCGTTTTACACCGTTCGTTGCTAGTGATATATTTGTTATAGGCAATGAGGCCCAAATGATGATTGTCTCAAAATGTGGAGTAAGGCACAGAGTATAGGCCTCCTTCGACAGTGTGCAGATGTGAACAATATGCAACTGCGCCTGTAACCTCGAGGTAACAGATGGCCAGAGCCGTGGGCTGGGTTGTCTTTTCAAGCTTCAGGAGGCACAATGGCGCACGGCCGGCCCGAGTGTATAGCGCCCGGGAGCCCCGGCACAATTGTCCATTTCCTAGCTGCAAAATCCCAATTACACGGTGTCTTTGTGAGAAACAGTCCACCTTCAAATCCTCTGTCCTAAAAAAGGCAATATTTTATGCATTGAAATATGGAAAATAGGTAATGCATATAAACAACAGGAATTTCAAGGGCAACTCTCGGAAGTTCAGCCGTGCAAGTAAGAGGTATGGCCCTCAGTCGACCAGTGGAAATAAGAGGGGGTGGGGTGGGGTGGGGAGAGCCGCCATTCACTGACCATCCATACATACATCGCTTTGGATTACGATGATATCATTACCTCAGTGAAAGCCGAACTGGATTCATCATAGAAAATTGCTTTAAAATCAATTTAGTCATACACAACGATACGATAAAACTCCCGAGGCCAGCATGTATGCCAACCCTTTCTATACATTCAAATATAGTTGGGGTTCTAATCTAGGCCTAATTAAAATGTTCACGTCGAAGCTATTCGATGCCTAAATCGTTTTCCACAAATGTGTGTAGACCTTACGTGTAGCGTGAACAGCGTTTCATTTATTATTTATTCATATAATCAAAAGTAATGTCCGCACCACTTAATTACATGGTTATTACTATCTTACTTCTGGGAATGTAGCCTACAACTGGAAATCTCTCTCTCTCTCTCTCTCACACACACACACACACACACACACACACACACACACACACACACACACACACACACACAGAGAGAGAGACACGTCCTTTGAGTTGGGGTATCGATCACGAAACCGCTGGCTGTGTCAAGCGACTTCTGATTACTATGCTCGTGCACTCCAGTGTCTGAAGCCATATGCCTGCCCCCCGGCCCCCCTTGTGCGCTCCCCTTTCCTGCGCCTGCGAACTATCAACAACAAGGGAACGACCGTCTCTGCCGTCCATCTCATCGCTTTGGTTTTGTCCCCAAGTTGAATTTATTCGGCCCGTGCATCACCAGCGGTTGCAGTTGCAATGTCGTCAAGGGGGAGCGAGTGCTTACGTTTGAGCTGCCTGCTGCTGGTCTGCGGTTTTGCGACTTGTGCTGCGGATTTCTGCAACTGGAGAGGAAGGTGAGATACTGAAATTAATCGTATTCATCAAAAAACATGTTATTTTATGGAAGTTCAAGGGAAAGTTCCTCCCAAGTACTGACACAGGACCAGCTAACTCTACCCAAATCCTAGCCTTAACCATTACGAAGAAAACGCAAAACTGACTTCAGACCAGCACACACGGGCAAAAAAATCTGTGCTTGCTTCCTCAAATTAATCTTTATTTAGATCGTCTTTCTGTCTTTTAAATGGTCGAATAGGTAAAGCGTGGTTGGTAAAGCTCATTCCACACGTCGTTTTGGTTTTACATATGAAGCAAGACACCTTTTGAGAAAATATTTCACCTGCAAATGTCATGCACATAGACGGTTATTTTCAGCTGGCCACTCATGTTGTTAGGCTATATCAAACTGTTGGAAATTCAGTGTTTATCCGTCATTTCTTGTTTTTTGAGAGCACTTTCAAACTCAATTTCCCTTTTTTTAAATTTGAACATGGATTTAGCATGAAGTGGCCTAGGTTTAATTCAGACTGGTAGCCCAAGTCCACTTCGGTGTTGTGTTCAGACTTAGTGTGCCAAGATTACACTTCTTATTTAAAATAGGTCTGTATCCGAGTGTCAGTTTCTTCCAGAACACATCTGCCGTGAAACCATATCAATTATCATTTGAAATTAAAATTAAGCTAGAAGCACGAGCACAACTTCGTCCAAAACACGATAGATGGCGATGGATACATTTCGTTTTCAAAAAGTTCGGGTACCGTTTGAATGTACAGTAGTAAGGTCGAACGATCATAATTTATCTCAATTTGCAGGCCAATTCTGGTTTTATTCATCTATCATTTTACGGTGACATAGTGGAAACGAAAAAACACAATTTCGGAATGAAAAAGGAACTGGACGGTGACAAATTACTGATAAAACCCTTCTTAACTGACACACTGAATGTGTGTCTGCTGCGTATCGCCATCAAACTCGGCCAATGTATTGATGCCGAGTCCCGTCATTCTGAATCATGTGAATAATAGCATAAGTAAAAACACAAATCATTTTTTGTATCTTACCATTTCAGAATTAGGCTACGTAGCCTATATAGGCCTATCTTAACATTTTCTTTTTGGCTTGGGGGCGAATTCCTTATCTCATCTCTCAGTGGTCTGGTGCGGGAGCCGCACTCGCGCACAGTGCAGCAGGTGCGGCTACGCTGCATTGAGGGTGCCGTGGAGTGGGTCTACCCCAGCCAGGCGTTGCGCGTTATCCTGGAGCCCAACCTGTCCTCCACGCGCCACACGACCGTCTGCATCAAGCCCTTCCGCAGCTTCCGCGGCGCGAGCGTGTTCATCGAGCGCGGCGGAGAGCTCAACCTGCTGATGACGGAGGGAGGCGGCCCGAGCAGGTGCACTGCTTTCGCGTCGAAGGGCGACAGACACCGGCCATATTCCTGCAGGCGAGCCCCCAAAGGGACATCAGTCGGCGTACAGTGGGTTTCCGGTACGAGTTGCTGGGTAACCACAGCACTGGGCCCGACTTTCGCGCCACTGTTTTGCAAGGTAAGGAGACCGAGAGCGATTGAACATATTATTGTGTGTACTGAATGATGCACCTATTTTGTGTTGCGGGCTTTTTTGGGCAATATCTCAAATAGTACCTATACATTTGACCTTTGTTCCATGTTCTTCCATGAGGTAAAATTAATAGCACACGTTTTGATAACATGCAATTAGCAAATGAACTAACCTCAAGCTGTTTGTTATATGACATATGCCCACCTGATGCAGAATGGCACTATTGGGCACTATTAAAGGGGGGGTTGTGGTGGCAGAAGAGAAGAGTAGAGGGGGTGAGAAAGAGGAGAAAGGGTACAACAGGTTTCCCCATTCTGCGCTCTCTGAAATCAGAACACAATGAGCAGGGAGCAAGGGAGTGCCTCGGAGGGAAATTAAGGGTGGGGGGGTGGTGGGCGGTGAGGGAGCAGAGACCCATGGCATTCTGGACATTCTGAGCATTCCAGAGCCTCTCTGTGTGTTTGTATGTCCGGAGCAGGTGCAATGATGTCATGCACTGCTCGCGTAAACAGACAATGGCCGCCTGGCCCGTTCCTCGTCTTCTAACGACGTTGGAAGGTCAGAAGACAACGGCGGTCATTAAGCGCCGGGCATGCAGGTTGCCCGGAGGTCATGTCCTGGGGTTCACACAATGAGTGTGTTTAAAATGGCGGATCAGAACTATTGATTGACTGCGTGTTTTTGGTGACTGATGTGATCACAGGGCAAGTCACACAACGCATTCCTCCTGCAGTCCCCCTGGCCTCTCTGTAAAGACGGCGAGGAGAGATTAGGCTGCCATGCCTCCTCTCTGTTTTTTCTGCTCACTCCATTCTCTCACAGCTAATTTAGTCTGTTACTATGGTCAGTTGTCAATCCCTAAAACATTTGTCAGTTGTGGGCAAAATAATCTACTCCGGGACTTCCCAAAGTCTTGGGGCCTGTGTCCACTGGTTTTTGTTGTAGTCAAGTCAAGTTCTCTTGATCAGTTCATCTTACTGAAAACATGTGCTTCCACGATTTAGTCCTTTAAATTGATTCGAACAGAAAGCAGATTTGGCTTGTTAATATTTGCTTTGACCAGAGTGTTACATTTCCCACTAGCAGGTGTGTAATTTCAGTAACCAGCCGTGGGAGACAGATGTAGATGTAGATATTATATTCCCTCTTCAAGGCACACGTCAATTTATGACATAATATGATAAATGTAGTCCCACTGGCCATACATACTCCCCTACAGTGCAAATGGCTCAGACAAGAGATCCATTAACAGCTGATCACACTTAAAAAAGCAGAACGAACCACACCCAACACACATGACCACACCCAAACCATCAAACCCTCAGACTGGGGGGCTCCAGGTTTGGGAAGTCCCAAAATGCACTGTCCCCCCAGTTTCTTATCTCAGACTCCAGATTCCAAGTCCAGCTCTCCCAAGTCGTTGTGTGGAAGAGAACCTCCCTTTGTTCAAAGTGATGGCAGCTCACGTGCAGTCCATTTCTCCCTCTCGCATTGCTGCGTCTTTGTTTCTTACTCCCAAGTCGGGGGGGGGGGCCCACATGCACACACACACAAATGCAGACATACACGCGCACACACACACGTGCACACACATGCATAAGTACAGCCACAAACACGCATACACGAGCGTACACACACACATGCACACACATACGCACAGCTACAAACATGTGGCCAAGACCACACATGCGCACACGCGCATGCACACACACACGCGCACACACACACACACACACACACACACACACACACACACACACACACACACACACACAGAGTGATCCTGATTGCTGTCCTCTCGGTCTCTCCAGCTTTGTGCAGGCCCTGCGATGACACAGAGTTGCTCCTGGCCGTCTGCAGCAGTGACTTTGGTACGTTTCTCGTCTCAGGCCCACGTAGCCTCACCAGGGGTTCATTTCATTCCTCTCTGCTCTTCTGCCCCAAACAGCAAAAGCAGTCACAGTGTACTGCAAAGTGAGGGTGGAGGGAAGGACGCAGAACGAAAATAATCGCTCACCGAGGGGGAATTAGGGCCTTCCTACATTGGTGTACAACGGCTTAGATTCAATTAAAGTGTGTTCTTAACTTTGACTCACGATTTAATGCATTTTTATTTTTTTCCTTCGCCAAAGGACGGTTTTGAAGTTGATTTTGCAGATGGCTGAAAAATCTACTTCAAAACTATGTTTGTAAAGAGAAAAAACCCCCCCAAAAAAAAGTTTAAATTAATTTAATCTGAAGTCAAAATGAAGGACAAATGTAAATTGAATCCAGGCCGATATGTATGTATCATACGTTTGATTGAAATATCTGATGAAAAAGCCCCGCCACTCAGAGGCAGGTTCCAGATCCCCCACCCCCGCCCCCATCCCGTCCCGTCCCAGCACAGAGGGGCCGGCCGGCCCCAATCCCATCCCGCTGCAGAGGGGCGAGTTCCGCCCCATCTCGCCGGCAGAGCAGAGGGGCCTGACAGATGTGGTGTCCCCGCTACCACAATAGGGCTTAAGACACCAACAGACCAGAAGCAATAGCTCCTTTGAACCCACTCCATTTATGGTGCTGACTTCTATGGCCTAATCCTCCAAAAATCGCCATGATGGTCTTTTTGATGACAGAAAATCACTGGCTAATGAAAGTGTAACTGCTTGGCAGGAGTGATGGGCGGGGAAGTTGGCCGGGGAAGGGGGGTGGGGGTGGGGGTTGGTGTGTTGGGTTAGCAAGAGGAAGCATCGGTTTAAAAGCAAAATGTGTGAATTTGGATGACTTGTCGCACAGTTTAGCATGTTTAATAACAGAAAGATCTCAGATTACAATATTTAAACCATCTCTGCTGGCTTTGCTTTAATTCATTTTTAGTTTTTTGAACTATTACATACATATATTTTTAATCATTTTATGTATACATGTATATATCTAATTAAGATGTATACATATATACACATACGGATATCATAATTATATTCATCATTATATGGGTTATATAATCAAAAAGAAATATGATATAAAGATTGTGAACGTTTGTTGCTCTTTCCTCCCAGTGGTTCGGGGCTCCATCAGGAACGTGTCCCACGACTCCGAGCGGCAGACATCGCTGGTGTACGTGTCCGAGGGGAGGGTGTACCGGCAGCGCAGCGGGGTGTTCGAGCGTGACGAGGGGGCCTGGAGGGGCCACATCCGGACCCTGCTGCAGTGCCAGGCGAGAGCTGGGGCCGGCGACTTCCTGTTCACGGGCGCGGAGCACTTTTCGGGGAGGCCTGGCTGGGCTGCGCCCCGCGGTACAAGGACTTCCTGTCCGTGTACCAGATGGCCCGACAGGACAGGCGGAACCCCTGTGAGTTCCCTCTGGACTGACCGGGCTCTACCTCTGTCGCCGATGGCAACGCCGCCACTCGTCCCCACGGCGATGGCTCAAGAACGAGCCCTCGTGAAAGGCGGGGCTGGCGCAGGACACACCCAATGGCACGCTTTGTATGCCACCGTGGAGAGGGGCACCGCCCACTCTTCTTATGCTCCTCCTACCACAACAACCCCCCGAGAACCATACGCTGGCTCCCGCCACCGTTACCAGCAGCTGCTCGTTTCTGGAGCAGCTGTGAAGATGCACGCTTTCAAACATGGCCGTCAGCGGGGGATGGTTGTAAAAATGAACTGTTTGTTGACTGAATGTTTAGAGGTCTTCAGCATGTGACTAAGGCCCAAACTCATTAACTTTGTGTGAGGACTTTGTGTGCATTTAAGCTACCACTAAACACATGATATGGCGTATAAAGGGGAAAAAAACATCCTTAAATCCACTGCCTAAAGATGAAGACAAAGCCCAAAGTGGCTAGAAGAAAGCTGAATTTATGAGGCTTCGATGTTTTTAACTTTTTTTTTTACTATAGCTTAGAAACAACAGAAAGACCAAATGAATAAATTAGTGATTAGGGAGAATGAGGTTTCATGAAATCAAAAATGGGCATGTGCTATCATTTACTCACTGATTTGAGCCAATCATTGCATTTTGCTGTGAAGAGCAAAATCTTTCGATTGGTTCAAATAAGTAAATGATTGACAGCTCATTGCAGCTCCACCCATTATGGGGTCATGAAACCTCACTCTACCATCACTGGTATAAATGTCATTGTTATCATTTTAAATATTGTATAGGACACTGATTTTTTTTTCATTTCTGATGTATATTCAAAAGTTTGGTTCAACACAGGGTATTCACAATGTTCATTCTCCCAGTGTAGAGGGGTCTGAGGAAAACACAGCACTTTTTTCCATTTTTTCTATCATTGCCATTCCTCCGCTGTCATAAACGCATCATTAAGTGATTATTTGTCTTATCAGTACTACACAAGGAAAAATATTTTTGATACTCTTATTTGTTAAATAGACTTTCTTCAGATTTCAGTAAAAACACTCTCTCTTTTGTGCTTGAAACGCATGTGATTTCAGATGTCTTTGCTCACTATTCGGGGAGTTTGAGAAATATACCCACACTATGACTCAAGTAAACACTACAAATTGAATGAAATAAATACACTGAAAATCTGTGTATATAAAAGTACATTAGTGGTTTACCTTTGAATTTGCTCAATTGAATTTTGCTCAATTGTGTAATTGCAAAACATTACCACAAACAAAAGTATACAAAAATAAAACTACAAGAATGCAGAAATGGGAAATTAAGGTTTTGAATGTCCACAGGTATAGCGGAAATGTAAACTGGCTAAAATTGATAAGAATTAATTTAGATTTATGTAACAAAGACACTTACACATGTACACGCGACATCCTTGGTTAATGCCAATTGGGTAAAAATGTCTAGTTATGAAATTAAACTATGGTACCGGCTTCAGGTGTTTAAAAACTAGCATTAATATCAAAATATTGTGCATAATCAGACATTAAATATGAATAGTTCACACTCAGGTTATACTGTAACTCTACACTTTCATCTTTAACTAAAAGTGTGTTTGGAAAAAACCCATTAACATTTTAATGTAGGCAATATCAATTGGGTGGGATTAAAACACACTTGATTCTAAAGTCTTTATAAAAAAAATGACCACAAGCTACCAGTTACTGCATGAAATAATATGGCAAGTATGCACAGCCGAAGCCAGATTTTATTCGATACTTTTGCAGTGTTTAAAACACCTCACACAATCATGTCCCCTGAACTCAATATTATATTATTATTATTAGTGAAAGTGATGATACTGACATTGTTAAACATGCGGAATGAACAATGGCATTGCTGCCACTTTGGGCATCTGCTACATTTGTATTCTGACAGTCTCATTGTGCGGGAGCTCATACGATCTCTTAACTACGCGAGAGCGAGTGTTGGTTTGGCAGGGCGGTGTCTGTTTCAGGCTCAGAGCAGACGGGACTCTGGGACCATTGTAGGAGGTCAGTGAGGTGATTTAAGAGAGACAGAGTGCCGCTTTAGGGTCTGAGGCTCAATGAAACGGCCCTCTTTCCCTTCCTCTGTGATTGTCACCAGTGCCTAATCTCTGTCCGCCTTCAAGGGACAAAACAACGGGGAGAAATACACCGTCTTCATTACGAGTCAGTGTCTTGATATAATAGCTAGTGTAATCTCAGATAATGCAGGAAAAGCAAAACAAACAAAAAAACCTGTAAAACATCTGTGTTTTACTTTGGTTTAAATGTGTATACCGCACGGGCATTAAATAAGTCTTAAATAAGACTCAGATTTTTTCATCACAACACATTCGTGCCAACACAGAGTGAGAAAGTCTGGCCCCTTTTTGGCGGAATCTAGCTTAAAAATAGTACCAAACCACAATAATTTTGTTTCAGAAAGGCCCGCCGCATTTGTAGCCATGAGATATGGAGCGTTTAACCGAAATAAAACATGATAAAAGTCCAAAGACATTGGAGCTCCAAGAAAGGGGGAAAAAAAGAAAGAAAAGGCGCACGGAATATAAACTGAGAGGCCTTTGTCCCTTTTGATATATCTGCTACGAAAGAGGCTTTAATGGGACGTGAGGGCTAATCGACACCGTTCGCGTATAATAGCGCACGTTTTTCCCCCCTCCCTCCGGAGAAGGGGCCTCAGAACCCTGAAACGTGCAGACGTGCGGCCCTTTCACCGGGCGGACCCCTGTCCATTATAGCGAGTGTCTGCGGTCTTCTCACCTAAATCTAAATGGAAGAGCTGTACCGTAAAATGATATACAAAATGCATCTCCGAGGCAAAAGAGACGCTCGGGGGCAATCGGTCTATTCTTGGGGGGCGGGGCGGCTTTGGTTTGTTGTCCTGGGAAAAGGGGGCCGGCAGATGTGGCGGGCCCGGGGCCCAGACTTTGGGGGTTGTCAACGGGCGACTCCCCAATAGAGCGCAATTAATTGACTTTTAAAACGACTCCTTTTTTCTGCCTCTCCACACTTCTACTTGGCTGAGCAGGATTCACAAATTGCTGTCTTGAACTTTTTATTGGGACTAAATAGCTGCCAATGAAAGTGTAAATGACTTTGGAGTGAATGGGGCACGGACAATGGACCTACCGTGACAAGCCTCCAACCGACATAATGATCACTGTCAGCGAGCGAGCTCAGGGGACTCATGAATCTTTAGGGGCAGATTCAGCCCCCCGCCCCCCCCCCCAAAAAAGCCCATCCTGCCAGAAGAGCCATTGTTCCCCACCCGTCTTTTCTCTCTCCGACAGAGAAGAAATAAGCTAACCGAACCGCCACCGTCTTTTTCCACCTAGCTCCAGTTCTTTTGTTTTAGCAGGAAATTTAAACGCAAATGACCAATAAATTGGCTTACGGTTTCAACTTATTATTATTTTGTAGGTGGGTGGGGTATTCCAACAAGCTCAGCAGTTACAGCAAGCTACAGCTCAGAGTTCAAAGATAGCACCACAGTTTAACCTGTTCCATTAACAGCCATATGCCATCACACCAGCAAATCGGAAGTAATACCAATTAATATTATAGTCCTTAACTCATTCAGTTGATACATCCAGGGCAAATGGCATGCCATTAATTGTAAAGATGCAGTCCAGAATTTAATATTACATTTGAAAACAAACAAACAATGTAGGTAGGGTAATAATGTAAATTAATAGAACTTAAAATTTTAATTTAAAATAGCTTTTCTGTTTCAAACAAGTGTAATGGTACAACATTGCAATGTTTAAGGCAAAGTGTCCATACACCAATGGGCAATCTTTGCTGGATTTGTCTGGTTTGCTAGTTGCAGTCTATCATGGTTTTTGAACACTACAGGCATAAAACTGACATCTTGGGTGTATTATTATAAAAGAAAACAATCCAGAGCATTTCTTAGGGAGATGGAGTCAAGCAATACGAAGGCACTAAAAGAGGTGTGAACGGAAAATATGACAAAATCTCAAAATAATGAAAAAAAATGTGTTTTCTAGTCCATTTCCAACAGAGTATGATGCATAGATACCCTTATTTCTTTCTCATGCATATTGTGACAAACTGGACACAACTACCAGCAGTAATGCTTCCATGAACCTGAATTTATCCAGCCTGACAATGTTGATTGCCAATTGTTGTGCTATGTGCATACTAACTAACAATAACAAAAAGTTATTAGTCAATGGTTCACAAAAATATAAAATTATGTTCTTAATTCTCAAGCAGGCAAATGGAAACAGTTGCAATTCGCAAAGCCAACCCCTTATCTTTACTGAATAAAAAAACAAAACACACACACACACACACACACACACACACATACAAATCAACCACTCACATTTGAGTGATTAATTCAACTCCTGGTTCAGCGCAAGATGTGGGACTTGCGCAAATCTTGTGATGCCTCTAAGGTAAATTGGTTTGTATATTCCAATGTAAACGTAGGTAAGTGCCATGGTTTTTACAGGGTCGTCACTCAAGAGTACAGTCCCAGTTAGGGTAGATGTAGTGGTTTTATCGGAAAAAAATTTTTATCAGTTTGGTTTGACATACCAAGCAACTGCAACCAACCTGCATGAGCACTGGATCAACTCATAATCTGTGAGAGAAGGAGCAGCTGTTCCAGTTGTAATGCAGTTCTGTGGTCTAGTGGTTTAAACCAAAGGCTAAACACTAAATTAGTTGCAACTGCCCCCACCAATAATTTAAAAATCAATTTGTATGGGTCACTGATTCTAGCCTTACTAACCTTAATAAAAAATCATATGGGCTACCTTAAGCCTCTCAAATTCCCTACTCCTGTCTACAAGTATAACAATGACAAAACCACAATCATGGAGGAAATTCAGAACTGAAAATTGCCTACACGCTGTACCATCCCCATCCCCCTCCAACCACCCCCACCACCACCACCACCACCACCATCCCTCTACTACCCCCCGTCCCCACGCCCCCCAGCCTCGGACCAGCGGGTTCTCAGAGAACGGACCAGGAATCCCAATAGAGGCCGGTACCCCTCGTGCGCTGCCGGGAGTCCACAGACATTGGGGGGTAATTGGTTTAAAACGCCGCCTGCGAGGCTTTCCCATGTGGGCCACTGCTGTGTGTGTGTAGCGGCATCTACAATGTGAAACAGCATGACACCCATAGCACAGCCGCGCCTTTCAGCGCGCGGATATGAGAAACGACCTGGGGGAGACACAAGAGCCCAAATGTGCACACAGCCTCCGTTTCTCAAACGTGTCCATTCTCTCAATCCGCACTTCTCTTTTAATAATTGAATTTTGTAGCCGTTTTTTTCTCCTCCTTTTTTTTGGCCCACCGATTCAGAGGGGGGTAATGAGCTACAGAGATTTGCCAGGACCGTGGGGGAATAAAGCTGGCTCCCACACCTGCTCGTGAATTCACATTTATGCAATTCTCCGCTGCTTTTGTGACCCGGCAAAACCAGCACAAATCGAGGCTGAATGACCAAGTTCCAACAGACTAAAGTGTGCAGAAGCAGTTTTTGTGGTCACGTCAAAAGGTTGCAACACACAATGCTCGATGTTTTGGACCACAGCACATGCATTCATTTTAAACTGGATTAACTTCACCCCACCCATGACGTACTATAATATTGCTTTACTAATAAATAAATATATATATATATATATACATGACTCACCTTGGCTTGTACTTGTTTATAAAGGACAGATGTCAAAAGCTTCGGGAATTATATAATGATTCTATTTTAATTATATTTATGCATGCAATAAGTCTGATTCTATCGAAGATATACTCACTAACACATAACCGAAAATATCCATATTCCAAGAGCTAAATAAACCGTTGTAACGCGAATTGTTAATCATGGTATGACTTACTTACGTTCAAATTTCTAAGAACGCCACAAACCTGGACAGGTGTTTTCTGATTAGTCGCAAAAAAGAGGAATCACGTGATTTCAACGGGCTTCAAATCTTGCAGCGATGGCATGAATGACATACTGACATGTGCAAATGGTGGATTTTCTATTTACATTTCCCCAGAGCTGTCGATTTTTTATGCATGCAATAAGTCTGACTCTATCGAAGATTTAAACTCTAATACATAACCGAAAATATCTAAACTCCAAGAGCTAAATAAACCGTTGTAACACGAAATTTGAAGCATGGTATTGCCAGATGTGTGCCTGTACCTCCCTCGCGTGTTCCATATATTCCATGAAAAAAAATCAAACCAGCACGAATTACTTAGTTAGCATGAGTTAATAGTTTTTCCAATATGCACAATACCTGAATTGTACTGCAACATTTGCTACTACAATTTCACATCAATTGCATGTAGCAAAGCATTGCACGATTTCTTGTTCCATGAAGTATCTTCTTAGTAATGGTACATGTAGGCCTACTACAATTTCAACAGTGACATAAGTTCACTAAGATGTTTTGGGCTAAAATGTGAATCTCATAAAAGGAGTTTTCAAAGATCTTGTGGTTACTGCGGTGATATTATGGTACGTTCATTTTTATAAACTTTTATTTGCAAGAAACAAAACTGGAGATCTCCACGCCATCTGCGTAAGATTTCAAGAACACGCATGCGACACACCGATCTAGAAAAACACACAGATTTATTGTTCATAGTGCTCAGACAGATTTAGTCAAGTCATAACATTGGCAGTCAAAAATAAAAATTTTGGTTATTTCAAAATTCCCCAAATTATCAGAAGAAAAAAAAAATCACAATTATTAAAAATCACACAGGAGTGACTGAGGAGAGCCATGCACATTGAAACTGGGCTGTGATATTTGGTGGTCAGAGTGGTTGATTGTCTCCAAGCGGTTGAGGGCCATTCCAGCTGGCATCCTTATGAGGGGGTGGAAGGTCACTCCTGTTGGGTCACCATGCTCAGCATTTTCAAGGCCATTGCTCCCTGATCGGACGGTATCTACGAGAGACAAACAGATGCATCATGCATACCATGGGCCCACCAGAAACCCGGTGAGGGAAAGAACAATTGATGGGAGAATGAGGTGAATGAGAGAGGGTGGAGCTACAATTAGCTGTCAATCATTTGAACCAATAAAAAGGTTTTGCTGTTCACAACAAATCACAAAGATTGGTTCAAATCAGTGAGTCACTGGGAGTGACCACTCATGCCCCTGTGACTGGGGAATAATCAGTAATTATTATTATTCAAAAATGATTTATTACTCTCCACCCTCCCCCCGTCCCCCTTTCAATTTCAAGAGGGAGCCACCAAATTTTCAACAAATCTTTTCTCATAATTCAACAACTCCTCCATCCCCTCATACTGCAAGTTTGCTGCTGAGGCTCTGGGGCTGGCAGTGAGAAAGCCGAACCACCTCCTCAAAGACCAAACTCACCAAGCCGTCAACCGTAACTCAAACACAGCCCCGTTTGCAAACTTACAGCCCCCCGTGCCCGACCCTGGGAATGAACCCAGGCTGCAGTGGGCAACATCAATCAATCAATCAATCTTTATTTTTGTATAGCGCCATTTACAAACAGGTTGTCACCAGAATGGCATTTTCAGGGGAATAAAAAACCAGAAAACCATTGCAGCCAATGTGAAGACTGAACCCAGGCTGCAGTGGGCAACGTGCATTTAGAACAAGTGCCTTTACCGGTGGGGCCCTGCTAGACCTTTTTTTATTTATTTAAAGTTAAACAAGTGTATATCTCCCCTAGAGAATCTCCTCGGCCGTGTGCGTCTTACCATGTGTCCTGCCTTGAGGATCCAGTAGAAGGCAAAGTTCTTGTAGGTCTTGAAGAAAGCGCCGGTTTGACCCGGGGCAGTGGGGTCATCCAGCGCTGTCCACCTTTGCTGGCTGAAGTTGGGAAGTCCAGCCCACTTCAGTTTCTTCACCCACAACTCCTGGCCTGTATACAAACACACACACACACACACACACACACACACACACACACACACGCACATATGCACACACACGCACATAAGCGCGCGCGCGTGCGCACACACACACACACGCACGTGCCCACACATTTGTACAAGCACACACATGCAAGCACAAATGCACACACACACACACACACACACACACACACACACACACACACACATACACACACACACACACACACACACACACACACACACACAATTACATCTTTCACATGACTGATATTCCATATATTAATGCAAGCTTTTTATTCTGTCGATGAGCCAGCCTAACTGCATGTTGTTTTATATATGACCTTTTCGTGATGCACCCCCACCATTATGGTAACTGTTGTATGCCATGTGGAAGTTTCAAATAATGACCTATTGTGTCCACAATCAAGTCCAGCTGTCCATTGTAGATGGTGACGTTGACCCCTGCCACCAGCAGCTGGTCCACAATGTCCACCACAGGCTTCATGAAATCACCTTCCATGCTTGTGAAGACATCGTTAGCCTGGCCTATAAGAACACACACAGCATTAGCCTGACCTATGGAAACACACAGCGTTAGCCTGGCCTATAAAAACACACACAGCATTAGCCTGACCTATATGAACACACATCGTGTTAGCCTAGCCTACAGCAAGACACAGCGTTAGGCTAGCCTATATGAACACACAGCATTAGCCTAGCCTACAAGAACAAACACAGTGTTAACCTAGCCTATATGAACACACACAGCATTACCAGCCTATATGAACACACACACAATTACCCTGGCCTACATGAACACACATAGCATTAGCCTGGCCTACATGAACACACACAGCATTAGCCTTGCCTACAGGAAGGAATACACATCATTAGCCTAGCGCAGAGCGCAGGAGCAGGGCCAGGACAGGTGCATAGACAGGGTAAGGGTGGGGTAGTATTAGCACAGGGGTGGTGGACCATCACCAGATTACCTCCCCAGGTGACGTTCCGAGGGATGATGCCCAGCTTCTTCCTGATTGGTCCGTTCATCAGCTGGCTGAGGGACTGTCGGTGCAGAGGCAGCACGTGACGGCGCATCAGTAAAGCTGTGGGGGAAAAACGTCTGCCTTTAGTACCCCTACTGGGCATGACATAATATAACATACCCCACTGACTACGTCATAACATAGCGTACTGACTACATCATTATAAAACACCCTATTACATCATAACAGCTTAATATACCCCACTACGTCTTAACACAGCCTGCTGACTATGTCATAAGGCACCCTACTGAGTACGTTACTACCAGCAAGGTCTGAACTCAACATTGAGAGAAATGCAGTATTCATATTAATATTCATATACATTTTTCATATTCACATTCATGAATGGCTTAAAAGGTTCGAAATAATCTCTCTTACACAGGTACCCAAGATCCGCTGACTGCTTGACGCGCTCGTCGGGGCCTTGGGTGAGGATGTTGTAGAAATTGACGCCGTTGGTGTTCTGTGGAAGCAGGCACGGAGTTGGCAGGCTGACGGACATTTTGTCTAACGGGTTAGGCGACCACGGGCTACCAGTTGTCATTAGTGAGAGACAAGCCTCTGATCCGAGCGGCGCTAGCCCTCCTGCAGTACTGTGTGGTCTGTAATGTGGGATATAGTCAGTGGCTCGTGGGCAAATACCGGATCTCGGAGGAGTGTCGAAGTTGGTACTTTGTGCCACGCTCAGTGTTCGCAGCTATGGCTGAAACGCCATGGATAGTATGTATGCATGTGCCAAGTCAACAGGGAATATGAATAAAGTGTGATGATTGTTTCAGGAATGTTTCTGGGGTTACAGAGTTTTCGCGGCTGGCGGTTGTGCACCCATAAGAGCCAAACGGCGCATTGGCTGCCATGATAGCAAACCACCTGCAAACCTGGGGGCTGCTGTTGAACTAGTGATTAATTCAACTAGACTCAGCACCACAGAAACACAGTCAGACAGACAGGGAGAGAGATGACAGAGGTCCTGTTGCCCATAAAAGCTGATATAATCTGTATTCATGTAATTTGTGCAATTATTCTGTGTGTACTAAACAACTGTCTTCAGGTTTGATCTTTGGAACAGAAATGCAGAATTGTGCATGTGACAATGAGGAAGCACAGACGTGCGTTATATGAATGCTTGCGGTACAACGACAGGCAGAACGGACTGCGGTTGAATGTGCTGACCAGCTAAATTTGGTGTGGAACTAAATTTCAAAAGAAACACAATCCACTGAGATTGATAGACTGAGACTGCTGTGCTTGACCTTTAAAGACCCAAACTACCATCAACAACAATTTCAGACAAAAAGGAAAAGAATAGGACAACTGATTAAAAAGTAGAAAATGTCCACAAGTTCAGGATCGCACAAAATTGAGAGTTATGAACAGTCAAAACATGGTAAAAAAAACCCCAAATAAAAACACAACGTGCGTGACCGTAGACTGACCTGCTCCACTACGGACTCGGTGACGGACCACAGCTCTGTGGCCTTCTGGAACAGACCCTGGTCGACCGCTTGCTGCACAGCCTTGGCAGCTTTGCTGACCTCCGTGAGGCCATAGTCATCCAGCAGGGACTGAAAATGACAAGTGAGAGACCACAACGTCAGGTAAGTTAGCGTAGGCCGAGAGCAGGATGTCATTAACAAATACGGATAAAGGTAAAGATGAGGAAAGAAAGGCTATGAAAAAATATTTCTGTTGTTCATCAGCTTCATCTTACACTCAAAATATGAATATAAAATATGAGAGAAATCTCATACAGAGCCACAGAACCCTTCATTTATTCAAACGTTTCCTTTATTTTGGCACTTACCTATATATACACTATGGCCAAAAGTCAGTGGACACCCCTACTAATTATTGAGTTCAGGTGTTTCAGCCACACCCATTGCCAACAGGTGCATAAAATCCAGCACATAGCCATGCAATCTCCACAGACAAACATTTATAATTCAGAATGGTTCGTAAAGAGCTCAGTGACTTTAAACGCAGCACTGTCATAGGATGCCACCTTTGCCACAAGTCATTTTGTGAAATTTCTGCCCTACTAGATGTGCCCCGGTCAACTGTAAGCGCCATTATTGTGAAGTGGAAGCGCCTTGGAGCAACAACAGCTCGGCCACGAAGTGGTAAACCACGCAAACTCACAGAGCGGGGCCGACAAGTGCTGAAGTAAAAATCGCCTATCATCTGCTGCATCACTCACTACAGAGTACCATCAGCACAAGAACTGTGCGTCGGGAACTTCATGGAATGGGTTTCCATGGCCGAGCAGCTGCCCACAAGCCTCACATCACCATGCGCAATGCCAAGCGTCGGCTGGAGTGGTGTAAAGCACGCCGCAACTGGACTCTGGAGCAGTGGAAACGTGTTCTTTGGAGTGATGAATCACGTTTCACTATCTGGCAGTCTGATGGACGAATTGGGGTTTGGTGGATGCCAGGAGAACGCTACCTTCCGGAATGCATAGTGCCTACTGTAAAGTTTGGTGGAGGAGGGATAATGGTCTGGGGCTGTTTCTCAGGGTTTGGGATAGGCCCCTTAGTTCCAGTGAAGGGTATTCTTAATGCTACAGGATACGAAGACATCTTAGCCAATTGGGTGCTTCCAACTTTGTGGCAACAGTTTGGGAAAGCCTTTTGCTGTTCCAGCATGACTGTGCCCTTTGCTGTTCCATAAAGCATGACTGTGCCCCTGTGACCTCAACCCCAAACACCTTTGGGAGGAATTAGAACGATTGGTCCAACATAAAGACAATGGTTCCCAGACACAGAAAATCTTGTTTGGTGTGGAGGAACTCCATATTAATGCCCATGGTTTTAGAATGGGATGTCCAACAAGCTCATATAGGTGTGATGGTCAGGTGTCCACTGACTTTTGGCATATAGTATATATACATACATACACAAACACAAACACAAAACTCAACCACTCAGGTTCCTGTGGTTTTATAGGCTGAACACTCACTGTGCTGTACAAGTACGGCCCCCAGGTAAGCACAGAGTCTGTGGGGATGGAGAAACAAGCTGTATCATTATTGCTATTCATAATAATAATGTAATATTGTTATCATTTTTATTAAGAGTAATAATAAATATTATTAACATTAAAACAAATAGTAATACATTTTATTTGTACAACACCATTAAATACATTCCCATGGTACTTTTCAATGTAAAATAGTCAGCAATTAAATCTAAATGAAATGAAGGATCTAACAGAAGAGGTCAAAAAGGGAAGTAGGTCAAAACGAGAACAAAAGAGACGAATGAACAAAAATAGAGAAAAAGCGGAACGATGGCGGAGCAGGGGCTGCGGTGGGCAGTCGCCGCAGGAGCAGAGTCACGCGGCGCCAGAGGGGAACTGCGCAGTCGGCACAGACGGATTACACTTACTGGTTGCAGGTGAGAATAAATGGGACGAGAATGAAAACTCACCCACAGGGGAAATCCAGGAGTCTCCCAGCGCCACTCCGGCAAAGTTACATTTAATCGCCCTCTCTTCAATGGCCTGATATCAAACCGAGAATATTCAAAGCACGCCCAACCACCCCCCCCCCTCCCCCTCCCCCAACCCCCAACCCTAACCCCCACACTCAGACCCATCCACTAATCAAACACACACACTGATTATCAAAGGCGTGCAAACAATTCCCAACGGTTACAAACAGTTAACTTTGTCTTTATCTTTGAGTAGCTCATATTTTTTTTAAGTTACTCTTTGTGTGCAAAAGTCGGATTCAGGCTTGAGTCTGAACAGGTAGTAATCCCTCACAAATCTCTTTAAGGAAGTAGAGGGCCATTCAACAACATGTGAGGAGTGTTTGTCACCGCCCTGTGAGTGTCAGACTGTCAGACACAGTTCCTATTTCAGGTTTAGACAAAGAGCATTGTGGCTCATGAGTGTACAACACCCGTGAGATGAGATCATTGGATCCCACTGGAGGCCACAGACACCAATGAAGCAAGTAGTCGCTCTCTGCTTCCCTTCTCAGAACTAGGGCTTAAAACACGATCCATTTAACTCTACAATTTTCAGAACACAAACATTTGACTGTACCTTGGTGAGTTCCAACGCAATAGCTGCAGCCATTTTCCCGCCATATGACTCTGAGAATATGTAAAAGGGAATGCTCTACAAAAAGAAAAAAAAAAAAAAGATAAGATAGGTGGCATGCAGGTAACCGCCAAAATAAAGGAAACACTTGAGTAAGTGAAGGGTTCTGGGAGCTCTGTTATAGTGTGCATTTTGTATAGGGTGTATTTTCCTGGCATGCTTTAGGTCCACTCAACCTCTTACAGGGCAAGGTAAATGGCAATAAATACAAAGCCATTCTGAGTGATCACCTTCATCCTGTGGTAAAGCATTTTCTGGTCTCTTCCAGGATGACAGTGCCCCTACCCACAGGGCACAAGTCCTCACTGAATGGTTTGATGAGCGTGGAAACCATGTAAACCATATACCATGGCCATCTCAGTCACCAGATCTCAACGCAATTGAAAACTCAGACACTGGAGCGGCGCCTGGAATCATGGAATGGTGAATGGTGTTGCATCCCTTCAATATAGTTCCAGACACTTGTAGAATCTATGCCCAGGTGCACTGAAGCTGTTCTGGCAGCTCTTGGCTGCGCAACACCCTATCAAGACCCTTTATGTTGGCGTTTCCTTTATTTTGCCAGCTTCCTGTATATGCAGGTTATGAGTGCTTTACAAGGTTTGTGAAAGGGGAACATGGTGATAACCCCTACGGTGTACTCATGACCCGACCCGACCCCCCTCCCCCCAGCACACCTGGAACTCTGCTTTTGAGGTGAAGAAGCTTTTGAGCAGGACCATCATGTCCGCCGCAATCATGGCGACATCCTTGGTCAGGGCCTCCTCCGTGTCGGTGTAGCTGTAGCCAGTGCCCACCGGGTTGTCCACGAACAGGACGCTGGCAGCCTTGAGCTTAAAAGTGTGGCAAACGGCCCCCGTCACACCGATTCTCCGTTACACCCACATGCGCTACTCTACCAATCCCCCCCAACACCCCCCCCCTGAACCGAAACCAACCTACATCATTCCACCCCCTGATAACAATCTTAACATTTCAATACATGCATGGACACTGAGGTTTCTCAAAGCACAGCTCTGCTGTTGCTTTGAATCTGAACAACCTGGTCACATGCCAGGTCATCATTGAAAATGAAAACGTATCCTACCTGGTTAAATAAGAGTAATGGTTGTTATGTCTGCTACATAACCAAAAAGAGAAACAATCCTGTGGTTTCATATCCTATATTACTCAAAAACATGACAAGAGGCGGTTGAGAGGTGTGATGAAATAAAAATAACTGCTGAAATGTGAAGGATAAAATGAATGCATATCTTTGCTAAACTTACCCAGGTTGTGTTTCTGGGGGCCATATCTCTGTCCAGGGGTCCAATCTCCTCAAAGTTCCCAAAACCACAGCTCGACCCGCCAGGGCCACCCTGGCAAGACCAGTCCAAAATTTAGCAGTTCTTACAAATTTAGCAATCGCTCTCAAGTGCAAAGCACACATTAAGCGGCACATTAATTTGCTAAATGGTTTCAATACCGGGGCGATTGCTCTTGATTGTTTGTAGAAAAATACATTTAAACATATCTTTATCTGGAGCACATTCACGTGGAGGTGTTTGATCCGTTTAATTTAGCATTGATAAATGTGTGGACGACACCCTGTGGACATCAACTGCAAAGTCTTTTGTTAAAGACAAAATAAAAAGCAAAGTTCTTCTTCCACATTAGCAAGGAACTTAATTTACCAGCCGAGCCAGAGATCTTTTTCAGCGTATGTCAGCATTAAATTGTCTTGGGTCGACTTACCTGCAGCCACATCACGAGGGGCAGCTCCTTATAGCTCCCAGATGCGCCGTTGCCATAGTACAGCCACCAGAACATGTGCGCCCCCTCACGGACATCAACGTAGCCCCATGCTTCTTTGGCTGGTCCTGTGGCCGGAGACCCTGTAGTGTAAAAAGACGTTTAGATTTTACGCGTATATATATACGTCTGCCGTTGCTCAAACTTCTGGTAACGTGTGTACTGCACTCCTTACGTGAATGTTATACGGCATGGGTTTGTATCGTGCATAGAACGGTTAGCGATGTGGCTAGCTACTATTAGCTACTAGCAAGCAAACTTACCCCTCCAGTTGTGTGCAGTGGGAAAGGGGTATCGTTAACTATATTAGTAGCAACGAAGCCTATAGTTTCTTACATATTGAGGTAGATGGCTAGTTAGTCTTCGAAGTCCACTTTAGAAGTGCCCCGTTTTCATGCAATGAAACCCAAGCTGCTGTGCTTTCAGTTTCTGTCACGCAATGTGTAGACAAAACAGACTGGCTAATAGCACTATTATATTTCAGACACGGCACAGATCAGGTACAGTAAAGACATGTTTAATTTATTTACTACATTTTCCTTGTGCACCACCACCCGTGTTTGAGAATCTACAACTATGAAACTATCTAGCTAGTTGTTTCAGTTTACTGTTTGTACTAAATACCGAGGTGTAGAGCGTAGAAACAATTTAAACGTAATTAGCTAGCCTAAACAAACGTTTACTAACCTGGAGCAATGATCAAGAAAATTAGCAGTCCCGTGGCTGTCTTTAAACGCTCCATGTTCCTGAATAACACAACTAACGTTACAGTCTTCTGCAGCCTTGCTCGACCGAATCACGTGACTTTCAAATCAGCTGACCGAACAATAGCCAGGAAGATAGATGTATGAGGAGAGTCCCGAACTAAGGGAACCTAACAGGACAACTGTGACGATATCACATGATTTAGCTTGTCCCCTTGCCAAACTTCAGGAGTAGCCTACGGTCCGCCACAGCTAAATTAGAGGAACATTTGCGATTAAGGTAAATTACAATGGATAAATCTTAAATTAATTATATTTTGAAAACAGGGACAGGCAAAAAACATACATATATACACATATACACGTAAAAAGTATTTCCAACCCTTTGTTTTGAAACAAAAGAACATTAAATATTGGCCAAATTCAGTAGTTTTACATAGCCTTAGTGGTTTTATTAGTCTTTTATTAACTTCCATTTCCCCTCTTAAATGAGTGTAATAATTAACAATAATAATAATTGTAATAATAATAAGGACATTGATGATGATGATCGTAAAATAATAAGGTAGCTAGTGGTGGTTAATGGACTGCATGCAATATTCTTAAACGGTGAGTACGTTGTACTGATTTAAGGTGCATCCTATACTGTGATAGCTTACTGGACCCTACAAAGTTACGTATTGTAGCTACTGTTGCATTTTAGATTTTTTTGTGCATGATTCAAGTATAGCCTACTATTAAAACTGTTACGCTGATGTTATTTTACTACAATAATATTATGCTCTCATATTCAGATATAAGCTTAGTCAATATTTGACATAAAAATAGCGGGAGAAAATGGGATCAAATCTGAAACAAAAAAAAAAAAATATATATTAATCAAGCAACACGGTATGAAAGTAATATTAATCTATTGATACTATTATTGGCCAAGCACCCATTATCAATACAATATATTTTACGTGACGTCACTTTACCATACCTTAGATTTTGCTGAAATGACGCCACTGGGTCGAGACTAGTTGAAACTCAATATTCCATGTCGTGTCTATTCAGGTCACTGTTTAGTGATACACCACCCCCTCGTGGAAGAAGTTAGGAGGTGTCTGTGAAACCTTTCTTGCAGAGAAACATTCCTGTAGATATCAAAACCCCTCTGAATATTAAACTTGCTTCAGTGCTTGATTACATGATTACCTGCACTAAGTTAGCCTTATGAATTATCCAGTGATGTACTTATAGGTTCTGATTAAATTGAAGCAGATGAAAAAATAAAATAGAAGTATTGTATCAAGGGGGGGCTGCTGGTGGATCATCCCGTAAAGGCACTGTACTAGTGTAGGTGAGCCCCAGCAATCGGGGCACGCACTGTCTGCCGCTGAACTTGTTGACTGCGCTGTGTAAAGAAGCGGCAGCTGACATCACATGTTTCGGTGGAGAGCGCGTGCTTGTCTGTGCTCAGTGGAGCAAGCGGAGCTTCGAATATGATTTTGCATTCCAAAACTGGGAGAAAAAGGGGAAAATCATATTAAAAAATAAGTACTGTATCAGACTATTCCATGATCAAGGCTGCCAACTTCCTGCGTTAAAGTGGTCTCGGTGGCCCATTTTATAAAATTGATCTTGACTCAAGTTAAAAACAGTGCGCGTGTTGGTGTGCGGGTAAATATTTACAATTCCAGCGCAAAATGCACACTCATCCAGATACCAACAGCCTTCACCGAAACATCAACACCGTCTTATTTAGGCAGGTTGTCAGTTGTGACAAAGCAGTTGACAACGAGTCAAACCTACATTGTGTTAAAATACGTTTAAGGACAAGATTATGGAAGATCTTAAACGCGTTTTTAAATAACCTTGCTTGATCAAGAGACTGGCTGAAATGAAAACCAGCGTATAGAGGCCCCGTGACTGAGTTTGGGCAGCCCAGGAATAAACTGACAGAAGTTATACTTGTAGTGCACTTTAATACCATAAGATGGCGCCAGAGGTTTAGACTTCACCTGTATACAATTCTTCAGCGTTGAGAATGATTATCAGCCAATAACGCAATGCGCAGGCCTTCATTTGAGGATTGCAAATCATTACTGTTGTTGTTGTTCATTAGGTACAAAGGTACATGACTGCGAAGAGCACGTGCAGGCAAGATAAAATTGACTGATGTACGGTACTATATTTGTGTGCACTACAGTGATGTCAGAAAATGAGTTAAAATGTAATGTTCCAGACATGTAATGCACTACTGCGATGCAAACTAGTGCAATTACTGTAGGCTACATGTACATGCACAGATGCTTTATTTTTATATTTTGTATTTAGTCATTTTTATTTGACTATTTTAACAGACCTTCACTGAAAGATATGATGTACGTTTGTGTACAATGAGCAATAATTGGGAGGAGACCCACTGTTCTCCCATCTCTGCCATCTCTGGAAAACGTTTTTCAAGATTTACAAGGTCTTTAAAATATTTAAGATTTACAGTAAACCACCAAAAATGAAAAAAACATACGCAGAAAGCAGCATCATTATCAGCATATTACCGCCCAATTTATATCACATTTCAACGTGTCCCTAACAGCGTAGACAGAATACCTTGCACGGTTTACTTGTACACATGTTAAAAGCCCTCTGTCTCAGGAGGTCTTGTATTTATGTCCCGCGGGCAATGCTAAACCGAGGTACATTCTATTCCACCATGCCTCCGCGGCGCACCTGGGAACACAGAGCCGCGAGGAGAGGTCTCATCAGCAGCCTGTGTTTTTGTTCCATCGGACAACGTTTTCCTTGCAGTTCAGACAGAATTTGGAAAAGGCTTAAACAAATCAAATTCTGTATTAGTTGGCTTAAGGTTCATTAACATTGGTGTTTCGCTGTCTCACACAAATCCAACATGGCTGCCAGACCAACATCCAAAACAACATTATAAACTTCCTCAATAAGAAAGTCAAGTTGGTTTCACCTCTGTATTACAAAGCAGTTTGCACATTTTCAAAACTTTGAACATTTCAAAAACGAAAAAACAAAAATGTATATTCCACATATTTTTGTAGATCGCATAGTCCATTTAGAAGATATAGCTAGACATTTTATATAGTACGGGATAATAATAACAACAACAACAATAATAATCATTCCAATCAGGCGATGTCCATTTAGCACAAGTTATTAAGGTAGGTTCGTAACTGTCCCCTTACAAATGGCAGCTGATTCTATATTTAGAAAAATAACATATTAAATGATATTGAAAATTTGATTTACAAATATGTAAACATCTCTACATTATTTAAATCTCCAACCAAATAATTTAGGCTCAAACCCACATATATAAAATATGCTATGTGATAACCTACCAAATTGCAACAAACCAGGCTATGTTTTACTTAACATAAATTATATTTTGAACGGTCGAAATCCAAAATGCTGCATCATACAAGCTAATAAAGGGAAATGATTTAGAAACATAACCAAGCATTGGGTAAGCCGTAACAGATAGTCGGCGGTACATCAGATACTCGATTATATATATATATATATAAAAAGATCACCAAAACACAGAACATTACATTTTATAAGGTCAGTAACCAAGCGGAGAAACGTGGAGCAACATGACCCGTCTTTGCTGGCCGCCCCCTCCCTAACCATAATCCCCGAATCAGCCCAATGTAATTACTTTGGTTGAAGCAGCACCCCCAAAGTCCGGGATAATACCTCCGTTCATCTCCCTCTCTAATTGGGAAGAAAAGAAAAGCTTAGCGAAAGCAAGACAATGCCATTTTGGCTATTATTCTAAAGAACTGACAATCTTGTGCAATAAAAAGCTCCTCATTATCTAATTAATCTGACTATAGCTATGCCTGCATAGATTTCCATTAAAAAGACCGCAAAAGCAACTAATAGCAATATGAATCACGTTGGTGGGAAACTGGGATTGTTTCAGAATTCACACTCTTACAATATTTTGTTCCCGGATAAAGATAAACTCGAAAGCGTTCTGAGATATCACGTTTTAGAACGTTTAAGTTTCATGTCAGAGTATTGTTTTGTATTCCCGCTGTAATAATAATAATAATAATAATAATAATAATAACGCGTGTCATTTATTATGCGCCTTTCAAGGAGCATTCCCATGTTTATAATTATTTTTAAAAAATAGGTAGAACCCTGTAATTCTAAGCTCTCGCAATAAGTTAATTTCAGTAAACCAAATGAAAAGAAAAAAGTGAACTGAAAAGTAGGCGACAGTAGCGATTCATATGTTCGAAAAACAATACTCATTTACAAAAGAAAACGTTTTACAAGACATACTTGATCAATATCATATTCATCAACATGTAGGCTACAATACGGTTTGTCATAAATATGCTCATGTCGGCATTATTCGTTGATATGAATTGTATTAAATAGAGTAATTAATAACCTGAAGTACCAGAAGCTCAAACGTATTTGAAAGCTATATATTAGACAATATTGCACTTGAATATTCACAGACCATACCCACAGTCGTATATTTGGTTTTTACTGGAGGGTGACAGTAAATTTCCTTAATGCAATCCCGAAAATGATCATGACGTCATGCATCTAGGGCCAAAATACACATTTTACAACTGCGCAAAGAGGGTTATTGTACAATATTTTGTTAACCTAGGGTATCGATTAATTAATTAGCCTTGGAGCAGATGCTAAGCTACGGACAATATCCCCCTTAGCATGAATTGTCTTCAGTAAATGAGACTATTGGTATAGTGAAAAGATGAGATCCTCCGTCATCTGAACTGAAGCGCGCACCCGGCCCGTTGCGCGCGCTGCAGGTTTACTCATTGGGTAAAATCGCTTGGTAATTGGTATCGTTACTGCTGACCTTCCACTCTTCTAATTAAACGGATTGTGAAAATCAATGGGGAAGGATTTAGGGGCTATTTCACGGTGAACAGTTAACAATTCCCTCATTACGACGCCGTCAATGGAGGAAATGGGCAGGTGAAAGCGCGGCAGATCGCAGGCAGCCGACAGCCAGCTGACCGTAGAAGAGAGCGGTTTACAATGCCAGAGACTCCCTGCTGGGAGACCAGGGCCTGGAACAGATTAATCAGGCTCTAATTCAATTTACGGCGGACCTTTATTTAGGCTGCTCCACGGGCATTCAGTGGGAGAGTATTTGCATAGAACCCCGTTTCTCGGGCCCCGAGTGTGACTGATTTCGTGAAAATAAGGCAGATTTAAAAGGGCTCAACCTGTCGCTTGGTGTGTTACAAATACACTGGGTCGTACTTAACGGAGGGCGCCTCTGTCGGAAAAAACAAACTAGCCTGTCTACTGGACGTCGATGTAAACCTCAAGTTAGTTGGCTGCTTTTTTGCATATAGGCCTACATTTCTCAATCAGCAGGTGGCGAGGTATAGTTGAAAAAGTAGGAGATAAACAAGTACACGATTCTTGTGCTGCAACAGGCGACTTAATGAAGTGAGTGGCCCCCTCTGCCGCTCTATTTTAACGCAGATTCTGCGGTAGGACGGCATTGAAGAACCGTCAACATTTAATACCAGATTTGAACGCATTCGTAAGTACGGAAAGAGCGGAGATCGCCTCCTACCTGGACCTACTTTCACTACACGGAAAACGAGGCAAAATAACTACACTCGGGCTTTACGCACTTTGAAACGAACAAAGCAGCAGTAGTGAAAAATCTGCCGTACTGAAATTAAATCAACCGAGGCTGAATAACAGAAATGTACAGTGGCTGCAACTGGTCTCGCCTATAAATAAAACATTAAATGATGCACGCGCAGCACTTTCCAAAGCACTCCATAAACGGACTCCACAGACAAACACAGTAGCAAGCAGCAGCAATTCGGTGGGCCAAGCACCACGAGGCTTATCGATTCGGAGACATGTGTAAGTGTGTTGTGCACATGGTGTGTGCTCCAAAGACATGATACATTTTTTAAAGTTAACATAATATTACAGCTTTAAACAAGTTCAACAGTCCCTAACATAAATAATCGATTCGAGAATCGGCAAGTACAAGTAATAGCACAAGGTGAAATTGGTTATATATATATGTATATTCAATTTTATGTGTCAATAGTATTACTAATACTTAAAAAAGAAGCGCATCATATATTAAATTGATAACTCATAACCCACATTACGCCGCTTCTTTAGATCCTGACTTTTATACGTAGGCGTATTATGTCACCAAAGATTACTTTAGGTTATCTTAAACTGGCTATTTATAACGTGAATTTGTTTGGATGTTTAGTTTGTTTAAAATAATTCAGATAATAAAGTGTATAAAGTTTATACGTATAAATAGCGAATAGGCTATTGTTGGCTTGGAATAAAATCATTATAAAAACATGATCACAATGCATGTTTTTTAACATATACAAACACAAATACCATTCACAATGAGGGAAAGAGGCTCGTGTCCGATATTTTCATTAATTCGTTAATATTGTCATTAAATACATTTTCTCGAAATGTAAAGTTCGGACTATAATTAATGTGTTGGTGCTAGGGCATTGGGCAGTCCATGTCCTTGGCAAACAACTATTAAAATGATCAAATAAACATTTATGACATACGTTGGACACCTTTACGAATTAAAAGTAGCTATTATTGCGCATAGTGTGCATTATATTTCGAGGCTTGTACATAATAATATTAACAAAATGTATACGCAATCAATATAGACCCTAAGAACCCGTATATAAAGAATGTCCGCGAGCTGCTCTCTCCCTTGTGTAATTTCATTTCACGTCACCTTCGCCTTCCCGTCTGATCCATTGATTAGCTACCAGTGGGTGTCGTTGTTCGCTCCTTTTGCGCGCTGAATGTTACCCCCGTTAGGTGACCTCAAGCACTGTGGAGGTTTAACTGGCTCTTCAATACAGATAGTGAGCGCTCCAGACACACAGAAAGAGAGGGAGAAAGAGACAGGGGGGGTACTGAGTTTGAGACCGGGACAGGGAAACTTTGGGTCTTGTACAGTATTTTTTGCGCCTGGGTTCCAAGAAACAAGAGCAAAAAAAAATACTTTAAAAAAAAGGAAAGAGAAAAGGCGCTTGCGATATTCTCGTAAGAGAAGCAAAACAGAAGGAGAGAGCGTTATAGTCTTCAACATAATTTTAAAAGTGTACTTTTACTGCCAAGCTGAGCTGTTATTCCGAGGTACAGTGTCCTGTGTGGAGATTTCTTTACCTCGTAAGAAGATTTAATTCTCATACTCTATGCATGGCGATGACATGTGTTAAATATCTATAGTTGCCTGCAGCCTATACAAATCCTGTTATATAATAATATGTATGGGTATATTATTATCAGATGCAATTGCTTAATATCCGTAACCGTGTGTACTTGCCATTGTTTAAACTCTTTACTCGATTAGGGATAATTCTTCATTGTTTATTATTTTTCAGACATAAAAAACTCTACATGTGCTATTGTTTGATGTCATCATATGTTCTGTTTTGTTTATTCAAATCGATGCATTTCACTGAGATTGTTTAAAAAAAAATATATATATATAAAAACATATTACCCCCCCACCCCCACCCCCACGGTTGTATATTTCAGCGCAAGAGACACTGAAGAACACGGATTACAATGTTGAGGATTTTTGAGGCTTGGCTCACGTTGGTGGCTGCGTGCTTAATGGCACAGGGGGCATTTGGTGGTTACGGCATGAGCATGTTCGCGGCGCAGACCTCTCCGCCTGATCCCTGCTATGACGAGAACGGTAACCCGAGAAGATGCATTCCCGATTTCGTGAACTCCGCTTTCGGCAAGGAAGTGCGCGTGACAAGCACCTGTGGGAAGCCGGTCGGGCGGTACTGCGTCGTGACCGAGACGGGAGACGAGAGGAGCAGGAACTGCCACACGTGCGACGCCGGGGACCCAAAGAAGTCTCACCCGCCCGCGTATCTGACAGACCTGAACAACCCCCACAACCTCACTTGCTGGCAGTCAGAAAATTACATACAGTACCCGCAGAACGTCACCTTGACGCTGTCTTTGGGAAAGAAATTTGAAGTCACCTACGTGAGCCTACAGTTCTGCTCGCCGCGACCGGAATCCATGGCTATCTACAAGTCAATGGACTACGGGAAGTCTTGGGTACCTTTCCAGTTTTACTCGACGCACTGTAAGAAGATGTACAACAAACCAAACAAGGCTGCGATCACCAAGCAAAACGAACAAGAGGCAATCTGCACCGACTCTCACACGGACATGCATCCTCTCTCCGGCGGGCTCATTGCCTTCAGCACGTTGGATGGTAGACCGTCGGCGCACGACTTTGACAACTCGCCCGTGCTTCAGGACTGGGTGACGGCCACCGACATCAAGGTGGCCTTCAGCCGACTACACACCTTCGGGGATGAGAACGAGGACGACTCGGAGTTGGCCCGAGATTCGTACTTCTACGCCGTGTCAGACCTGCAGGTCGGCGGTCGCTGTAAATGCAACGGCCACGCTTCGAGGTGCGTGAAGGACCGGGATGGGAACGTGGTTTGCGAGTGCAAGCATAATACCGCCGGTCCGGAGTGCGACAGATGTAAACCGTTTCATTACGACCGACCTTGGCAACGCGCAACCGCCAGGGAAGCAAACGAATGTGTCGGTAAGTCCATGAACTCTTTTATTGAACAACGTGTAACTGTTATGATCTCAGTGCATCGTTATTGGCAAACACCGGTCTGCTACACGCCCCTGTAACTGATATCAACACAAACACAACATGTGAGAGATGCGTTTTTGAGTATGAATTGGTGTCTTAAAATACGTTTATATATTGCGCGCATGAGAGATGTCGAGTTTACATCCAGACAATACGATCTGAATTTATGATTCCTCCACTAGTAACACTGGTAAAATGACATTTAATCGTGTAGTTATATTGCGGTTATTATGTAGTAGTTAAATAACCATATGTGACGAATTCCTTAACTTTTGCCCTGTGAAGTAACTCCCCACAAGAAACAAATTGAAAAAACACAGCTGCGCCTGACCAAATTGACCAAAGAAATGAGAAAGCACGAAGCAGTGACAAACCAGCGCCTACGACCGTCTCTGTCATCAATTAAAATAACTTCCTCAGTGGCTGTTATTGATTTGACTCTGTACTACCCACATCATCACAGTTTCAGACTGACAGGCACTACCCCGCGCACCATGAATACTAATTGAGAAAAGGCAATTTTTTGAAATAACATTTGTTTTTATTTGGCAATGGGCGGAGAGCCCATGTCTTTTGCGGGTTTTCAAAACGGGGCTTTCCCAGACAAAAGCAAATGCATTCGAATAGTGCGAAATGTTTATGTGGCAAACTCAAGTCCCCATACACGGAATATGATGCAGAAACAAAAAGCTCGCCGGCATACTAAGAGTGAGCTCATTCAAATAGGCCTAAATATAAAATATAAATGGGTTTGTAGGTGGCACTTTGAATTTGAGTTATTATCCACAATACTGCCAAAACTGCTAAAATGTCAGCAGTCTATTATGAAATAAAGAAATAAATCTGTTTATAGCTATTTAATTCAGCAAACATATGAGTTTTTAATCTTGAAAAGTCTCAGAGCATCGCCCATTCCCGGCAGATTTGACGTTATGTTCAAATAATAGGCAATACGCTTAAACAACCGTCGCCAAATTAAACAATTCGTTTGAAGTTAGAGCCATTTCATTGGTTAGAATAATTGGTAATGCTATGCTAGGATTTAAAGGCACAATTACAAACAGGCAGATTTTTCCATACAATGCATGTTTTTATTTGAGTCGGCTATATCAAATATATAGAGTCCTGAAAAAGCAAAAAAGCGCAAAAAGCAGTATATTGAATAATTACTGTCTTCATGAAAAGGTAAAGGTTCAATATAAGGCTTGTGGTGTTATCGATATCTGGCAGAGATTCTGTTTGTATTTTATCATAACAATCGATGCTAATTGGTACCATAGATGCACCAATTATCAAGTGATATTACAATTAGCCTATTAATAATACTGTTGGTAATAATAATAATAATCATCATAATAATAGTAATAATGATAATAGTAATGTGCTTTTTAATTAAATTATGATTATGAATATAAACTATAGTTATAAATCGTTAACGTCCGATTAAAAAAGTGAAATTATACATTGATGTTGCTTGACAACCTTAAAATGTGACACATAACTATAACCTAGACATCATGTTGCAGCACTAATTTAATTAAAATGTACATGCAAAATAGACAAAGGAATTTCCCCCAATGAATATACTGCCATTTACTTGATAACAAAGGCAACCTGAGAGGAATTGACGGAAGCTATTAGAAACCATTTTCCACCCTGCACACTGCTCAGAAACAGAGGCATGCATAACAACAGCAAAAACCCCATAAACAATAGCGACCATTTAAAAACGTATTATTATTATTATTATTAGGAGGGGGAGGGGGGTTATAGTAATAGCGCCACTAATAGGCAACTACTAGTGTTATTTCCGTTGTTATTGTAGCGTATTACATAAACGTATTTCGTTGAACGATCAGAAATTCATAAGACTCATTTGTAAGTTTGACCTGATCTAAATATAACTCATAAACTGGAAATGGCGTGGGGACTAAATGTGTTTTGAAGCTGTCTTGGTATTATTTTCAATATCAATTACATAAATTCTGTACTCGTTTTCATAAAAGAAATAACAACCAGCAAATTATATTTCTTGCATCCTGAAATTGTCTGAGCTATTAAACTTTTGAAAAATGATATTCAATTAAATGAATAGGCCAATTAAATAATAACATGTCAAAATCAGCATTACAGTATTTTTTACCCGGCTAAGACGAAGGTAACGATAAAAAGTTATGCGATGCTATGCGTGGCAGGAGTAGCCTACACGCCAACAGTATATGCTACACGCCTTATTGCACCGTGCTGACGTTCTGGGAGAAATAGTCTATATATTTGACGCCTCTGAAATCACTCAGAAAGATATTCAGATGTTTGGGGGATTTGAAGTGACGTGAAATGAATCCAAACTCGCCCGTTCATTTTTTTCCTGTAAGGAAAGAGTGTGTACATAATAGATTCTTTAAGCATTTAGTTGAGTGACGAGAAAAGCGAAGTGGTCTCACAGTTATTTTTTCAGTCTCGGAATCAATGTGTTATTTGACAGACGTTCATGGCATGTTTCAAAGATTCTGACACTTAGCGGGTGTTTGAAAGCTTTCGCTCGCTGGTTTAGTCCATTTGGGTGGCACGGAAAGGCCTTCAAACGATGATGGAAATAGACTGTTCGTCGGAAATATCTGCTCGTTGGCTGCCAGCTGTGAATACGCTTCAAAGAAACGTATGCAATAGCGCGTAGTGTTGATCAGACAGAAGTGGACAATGCCGTGACAATATAATCCATCCCCCCGTTTCTATAGCTGCACTATTCTATAGTCTAGTTTCCCAAAAATGTATAATCCCAAGGCCCCCTAAAACGACCTAGCTCTGGGTAAAGACCCCTCTCCATCTCATAAAATGGTTCCTTGTTGACCCTCTAACGTCTAACCATTGCCCATAACAGGTTGGAGTAGGTATTTAATGGTGTGATGTGGGTAATGACATATATGTAATTAATGAAATATGGCAGTATAAACAAAACATTCCTTAAAAATTCCCCAAAATTTGTTGAGGACCCCAGAAGACTCACTCACTCACTCATGGTCCCCAATTTGGGAACTCCTGCTTTTGATGGTGGATCAGAGCCTGGAGCCTTGATTAATGGGGCCAAAGACAGTACTGCATCCTGGACCATTGCACGTAGGGGGGGTCAAATGAAGTCACCAATTCATCTTCACACTGTGGGATGGACCCAAAAAAAATTTTTTGGGGGAAACACACACAAAAACATCCTATACTCCTACTAATCGAACTACACATTGCCCTGGCTGGTGTGCACCACACTAGCTGGCTGTATGTTATTACTGTGACATTAAAAATTTTTTCCCTGTATGAACAGAGTGTTGGTCAGAGAAAATGCATTTTGTGGGTTTGGAAAAATCTTGAAAACCTGATCCATCTGAATGAATCTCCAAGCTGTTGGAAGGGACCCCACACAGAACATAAAGAAAAAACAACACATCCAAGACCGAGGAGCTGTGAGACAGCACCACCACACACTGTCCCACTGAAAGCGCATTACTTACTCCCCACCCCCCCCACCTTAGTACTCTACTAAACACAGTTTGTTTCTCCTCTTTGAGAGTCTTTCATTTGTCCAACAAGTCAGCAAACCGTCTTGGCAATGTTGCTTTTTTTGTTGTTGCACTTCCTAAAAGGTGTCTGTTCTCTCTCTTGTCACCGCTGTTTTGTCCGCGGTATAATGGAGAGCACATGCAGGGGAGAGAAAAGACACAAGTCCTGACACTGATGTCATGTTCGGCGGCGGCGGCGGTGGGGGGTGAATCGTTTCTCTGTACACTCGGGCACTTTTATATCGCGGGCGGGACCAGCAGTGCGTGTGTGCTTTCTCCCCGGGGATAAAAGACGGTCGCTTGTCGCATTCATCACCCTGTCAGCCGAGGCCGCCCTTTTCAAAATGCATTCCTTCCACTGGGTGTTTTTTTTGTGAACGATGCCATCGGACAAGACAGGGGGAATGAAAGCCAAGGCGAGAGCAGGGCTTTGGGGGGGGGGTTGGAAGAAAAGAGCTGACTGACATTTCTGGGTGGGGGTGACAGGAGGAAGTGGGGGGGAGGGGGTGTTGGCATGTTTGACTGTGGCGCTGGTCTTGGGTACTTTTTTCGTGCTGGGGGTGGGGGTGGGGGGCTATTGCCAATCCCGTAAGATTCCTCTTCTCTCCAGGTGTAACAGCGATGTGCATTCAACCCTCTTTAAAGTTTCACTCAGCCTTGTGCCTTGGTGTTTTTCTGAGAAGAGGAGACCCAGAGTAGACCAGGAATGTATGAGAGCTTTAGGCTACTCTGCAGTTGTATGCTGAGGGGCGTAGTTCACCCAAAATCTGTGTAAATATATTTCTGTTTTTGTTTTAGCATTTTCGCTGCCTACATGAACTTTGGCTGAAGACACAGAGGAAATAGAGGGATGTGCTTATCAAAAAGTTCAGAATAAAAGTAATTTTAAATATATAATAGTAAATTAATCATTTTAAAATGATTTAAATATAATTTAGGTTAGCAATAAATGCGATGTGAATAATACTGTTTAGCCATAAATGTTGTGTCAATAACAGATTAATAATAAATGTTGCATAAATAAGAGATGAATGATACATTTGGTGTAAATAAGAGAGATTAAAATTCAAATAACAAAGATATATATGATTAGTAAATACAGTTAAATGTTATATAAATGTTATGTAAATAATGAAATGGAGTTATAAATGTCATGCTAATATCAGAATAACAAAACAACTGTAAATAAGAGATAATAAAAATGTTGTGTAATGACAGCAATTAAAGGCAAGTATTGTGATAACAACACAGATTGAAATTAAACATATAAATACCAAAGATGAATGTTACACATTGTATACAAACTGGAGATGAAAGATTCATGTTTTGTAAATAATAATAATAATAATAATAATAATAATAATAATGATAATAATAATATATTATTATATAATCTTCAGCTGAAGTTATCTTTGGTGTACAGGGTTCAGATGGCACAATGGTAACTCAAGATACAAATTTGGTGAATTTCTTTGCTTTAAAATAAAGCTTGATTTTTTTTGCTTAAAAAAGCTTTCTCAGGTAGCCCTCATGGAGAGAGAAAGGAGGACAATACTTTAATTTGCCACTCAGTTTAAAGGCATTGAAAGGTGAATGGCCGCATTCAAATTCACAGCCCCATTGAACTATGATTATCGTCAGACATAGTTGTTTACCAGGATAGTGTTATCAAATCAAATCAAATCAAATCAAATCAAATCAAATCAAATGTATTTGTATAGCGCTTTTCACAATTGAATTGTCACAAAACGCTTAACAGAGGGGGAACCCAGGCCTAGACTCCTCCAAAAGCAAGCCTAAAGGCAACAGTGGCAAGGAAAAACTCCCTTGATAGGGAGAAACCTTGGGAGGAACCAGACTAAAAGTGCGGGAGCCCATCCTCTTCTGGCTGGCACAGGGTGTGTCCAAAAATACCATATCATGGTCAGTCCAAGGTGACTCAGGGCTGAATCACTTTTCCCCTCCTGAGTTAGGTAGTCAGTGGGGGGGGGGGCTAAACCATGTGAAGGGGGTCCAGATCCAGGAACTGGGGTAGGCGTGGGGGTGAGGGTTCATGAGGGGCAGCTCACACTTCCTGCAGGATCTAGAGCAGGGGGGCAGGTGCTGGGAACACAGGGAAGCACACGCTAATATTACAAGCATTTTGGCTTCTACGGAACCATCAGGCATTACAAATGAGTCTCTACCAAACAAACCCAAGACACAAACATTATAGTTGTATATTTATATATTTATATATTATACTAAAACAGCTCTATCCAACTCATCTTATCTTCATCTTCAGCTTCACTGTCCCGCTGTAGGAGTTTCAGTCTCTACCTTTAAATTTTTTTGGCATTTAGCAGATGCTCTCATCCAGAGGGACTTACAATGAGTTCATTTAAGAAGAATGGCAAGAATAATCACAGCTAGAGCAAGAGAGCAGCACAGCAACAATACAACAGATGCCATCGTAGACAGATGTGCACAGTACCGATAAAACAGGGAGAGGAAATGTACCGCAATTTAAAAAGAAATAATAATATATTCAGTGGAAGTGTAATCTGAAGAGGTGGGTTTTCAGTCTCTTGCAGAAGATGGCCAGTGATTCTGCAGCCCTGATTTAGTGTGGAAGTGATTTGTTGAATTTATGTTGGTGATTTGGATTGTTAACGCGTGGTGAATCTTGCCATTTGCCAAAAGAACCCCACTGGGTATTGCACGTCAGTCGGCAGACATCCCGCTGCGCTCCGCCTGCGCTGGGAGAGATGGGGGGGGCAGGCAGATACGGCAAATTACCACAGAAGCACAAGAGATCGCCATTAATCATGGATTTTGGATTAGGGGGTGGGGGTGAGTAGGTACTCAGGCTAGGCTAGGGAGATAAATTATTTCTCCCAAGATGTACTGAGCTTCTCTACTAGCAGAAACACAACTGAGATTCAGCCCAGCTGCTTCCCGTTGGACTCCTGTACTGTTCCAACACTGACCCCTCCACGAAGCTACTCTTCCAAACATAGCATAAAGAGGGGCGTATGCATGGGGGGGGGCTGAGAAATAGCATAACGCCAAATGGCTCAGGGTTCAAGTTCAAGTGTAATATGCAATGTATTATTTTGGGGAATTCTTATTTGGGGAAGATTTTTTTTTTGTAAGAGAATAATACTAGGCATCTTTGTCTGGAGTATAATCCTGACTGTGCCACTGCCCAACGAGTCCCATAGGGCACAACATTCGGAAGAAGGTCACATGATCTTAATAACACTCTTAGCTAACGTTAGCGAGCATTCATGGCGAGCAGAGAAAAAAAAAGTTTGAACGCGTTTGCGATTGTTACCTAACATTAGCTAACGGTGAACGTGTTCAACGACACCTTGTTGAACACAATTCAGGTTTGCGCAGAGACAGCACAGAAGCTATATCTGTGCTCTCCAGCAGGTTTGGGGAGGGGGAGTGCAGCCTTCCTGTTTGACATTACATTACATACAATTTTAAGCATTTAGCAGACGCTCTTATCCAGAGCGACTTACAAAATGTGCCTAAGTACATGGCAGGAACAATCATAGTTTGCGCAAGAGATCAGCTAGGGGCTTGCAGGTTTGAATGCGTTGAATGCGTTGAATTGAGTTCATCGCTTCAGTAAAAAGTGGAAATGTATACATAGACATTTATAAAGTTTTAATGACACAGATGCATGCAGTGCACGAGGAGAGGGAAGTACCCCTAGAATGAGCTGAAGGTGTGTGCAAGGCCCACAAATATATGTAACTGCCAAAATAAAGGAAATACCAACATAAAGGGTTTTTAATAGAGTTTTGGGCCACCATACGCCTTTATTTAGTCAGTTACCTGTATATATGTATATATATATATATATATATATATATATATATATATATATATATATATATATATAGAGAGAGAGAGAGAGAGAGAGATTTGTATCTCAAAATGAACTTGGTCAAGTAGCGTGGCTTGGCCCGGACAGGGCTCAGCCTGCACTCGTGGTGAGTGCCTTTACTGACCCAGCTACTTGGGAGGCCCAGTTTCCACCCAGGCACGGGACACAACACCGATGCAGGAGCAGGCCAATGGCATTGGCCGGGTCCGGCGCCGCGTGCCGACGGATGTCCGTAACATTTATGTCATTTGATTTTCTTGCATCCATCAGTGGAATTGTGCGAGACGCTGTCGAGGCCTGGTCAGCGTCTGTGCCGCGTGGCGCTAACTGTCGCCGAGGCGTCGTGACGCACATTCCTCCGCCCTCGGGGGCAGGTGTTAACCGTCTCGTGCGGTGAAGTGAAGGGGGAACGGGGCGATGTCTGCAGTTCGCACGGGGGCACGGCCTCGCTCCTCCTGTGGCGGCACGATCCCGCGGAGCCGAGCGGATGTTTCTCGGGACCCTTATCGGCGCTTTTGTTTTGTAAACCCTGCGAAACATCTGGCAGCTGCAGGAAAACAGAGACGCTGGGCTTGGTCTGGAACACGGCCACATCCACCATCCGATCATAATAATGCACAGTGTCCAGCTGCAGATTGAACGCTGGCTTGTCGCGCACGGAGCACCTGAACGTACTCTCTTCAGGCAGGGACTGCTAAGGTGGAAAGTAAGAATGAAGCGCATCCCACAGTTTAAATACATGACTTTTAAAAATAAATTTTTTCAGGGTCGTGCTTTCAGAACACTGAACTGAGAATGCACATAATGCAGAGCTTCCATTTTGTGAGGAATTAAAAAAGGTGGAAGGTGTTTTCTACAGGTGTTTGTTAAAGGTAGCCGTGGAGAAATTCACAACTCCATACTAAATAACTGTGAGTACTGCCTTCGTTTAAAAATCCGCCGATCTCCAGCTCAAAGGCATCCGAGAACTGGGGCCGACAAACCGATGCGGCAACCGTAAAAACCCTGGAAAGCTGTCACTTTTTGAAAATGTGCAGACCTCCTTCCCGGATCTGCACAGTCAGAGCCTGCCTCGGCCGAAGCCAAGAAAAGTTCTACTGCAGTTCTGCTGCTGCTCGTTATGTTTCCAGACAAGTGCCGGCTCCACTAGCTCTGTTTCTGCAGAGAATTCAAGCCGAAGGCTGCTGGACTCAACCGGGCCGGGCCGGGCCAGGCTGGGTCTGCCAGCCATCTGCGGCTCGTTTAATTCTGATCTTGGCTCATGCAACCTGGCAAAGAATGCATTCAAATATGAAGTCATCATTGTTTTTGTTTTTTTCTCTCTTTCTCTTTTTCTTCACTTGAACGCTGCAAACCGCGCTTTCGTCTAAACAAGCTGCAAGGTCCAGATCCAGTGATTTCCTGTCAAAATGTTGTTTTCTTATTGTTACTCCATTGTCTTTAATGTTCTTTCCTCCATTACAAACAGTGTGAAAGCAGAAGGAGGCAAGGAAGGGGTGCTGGTTGTGGCGCCTTGCTGGTGTCCATTCTCGACCGCCATGTGACAGGAGTCGGGAACTTGAATTAGTGCATTGTGGCACTTCAGTAAAGTGAATCAGTGATGGTGGTGGTCACATTGAGTCATATCTAGGGCCCGGAAACATTCCAAGAAACTGGCCATCTTTTCGTTTGCCCCTTTGAGACATCAAGTTCCATTTCCTTCATTTCGCCATTCATTTCCGGGTAAGACTTTAGACTAGAGACGTCACTCTCAGCCATTGTAGCAAGCTATAACGGTTAAGACGTTGACAGACCGCTGCGTGATATCACAGGGGATGTGGTACACCACACTGGAAACATGGCTCAACACAGGGAGGAAATACAGCAAAAAATGCGTATTTCTAAGAGCAATGATAACAGTGATAACAATGGAGTGCATTTTATTATAGTAGCTTTTGTCACATGATCTCAAAGCTGCAGCTCCCGCCTGATTGTGCTGATTGTGATTTGTGCCTGAATGCTCGCCACACATCATCCAAGGTGGAAGTGAAAGCCTAGCGTTTGGAGAGAGTGCAGATTGATGCTGAGGAGGGGAAACACTGTGGTGTGTCCTCTGGAGTCCTTAACACTCACAGTTCTCTACTACCAGGGTGGGTGGGGTGGGGGGGGGTATCCTCAATGACAAGAAAGTCAATCTGAACCCTAAACTTTGTGGTGTCCACTCCCCACCTCCACCTCCCCACACAGAGCCAGGATTTGTGCTGGCAATGTTCAGCACCGTAATTCAACACAGACACCGACCTGCAAGGCATTAAGCCTGTGCGTAGACTGTCAGGGATACAAGATCCTTGAAATTGTTTGAGATGCAGTTTTAGGAGGAGAAGCCTTGTATTCTTGAGGAACATCCTCAATTGTTGCAGTTTTGACTCCAAGGAAGGTGTCACGGACACTGAAACCTAAGTCACCTGTTTCCTGTTGCTCTGAGCTCTGTGTGCTCCAGCTCTACTTTTTGTTTACTGCAGGATAATCTATTCGTTTTGACTCGTTTTTATTACATTACTGTCCTGGCCATTGAGCACCAACCTTCTCTCGTTAACAGCTGAACTAAAGTGCATTTGGACAGTACATTTTGAGTATTATTGCGCTCCATTTTGCCTTAGTTCGGGGATTCACTTCCTCTCAGCCTTCCTCGGGTTTTCAGTTCGGATCGGGGGGCCCCAAACCGGCCAGAGCCGGCGTGCCGAGTCGCTGCTAAGTGACCTCACGGTCTGGAGCGGCGGGCGTATCCCAACATGTGCCGTCCGTGACGCTCTCCGTGCATCCTAAATCTAAAACAGGCGACGCGCGCATTCTCAAAGCGCCGGGTGGCCAACCAAGTCAAATTAGGAGCAGGGAATTAAACGAAACACCTTTGCGGCTGCCAGCAAAAACTCAACTCCCCCCTTTGAAGTCGGAATCAATAAAACCACTGGGAGGTGACTCGGCGGAGAGTGACCAAAACCAAACAAGCGAAACAGCACCGGCAGCCAAATGGCGTCCTGGGCTGGGCCGATCGTTTTCATTACAAGCGTGAGCCATCGAGTTGTTTAGGTTTGTCCTTGTCAGTACCTGCCCCCCAGTCTGCTAGGGATGTGTTTATAATACACAGGGCGGCTCATCTACAAGCGCCTGGCTCCGGTCCGGCAGGGGAATTCTTTTCCTAATGAATTAAATTGAGGTCTTAATTTTGTGGTGACAACTCCTGTTGACTGTAGCTTGGTTAGCTGGTGCAGTGCATGTCTGCACAACGGTGAGTTAATGAGACTGGAGGGGTGCAAAATAAAGGCAGTGCACGACAGATACTGAGCAATGGCACTTATGAATGCCTTACTGTTTCATGCTGCAGCAGACACACGTACACACACATATGCAAGTACACACACACACACCCAAGTATACATATTTTCACATATGCATGTACATACACACACACACACACACACACACATATGCACCACACACAAATATGCATGTATATACATACACGGATACACACACACACACATACACATATGCACGGACATATGTATGCATATACACACATGGACAAATGCGCACGCACGCACATACACACATACACACACGCAGGAAGTATGGCGTGAGACTGCAGACTTCCTCCTCTACAGTTAACATGAGGTCACTCTAGTGGGCAAACCCTATAACAGTCACACTTGCCAAAGTAAACTAAACATTAACGTTTTCCATTTCCCATTCTAAAAACCAGGCACAGTGCTCACAGATAAAAACTTCCACTGGACAGTCCACAGAACCATAAATATGATTCATTAATAACATCCACCATCCATCCACATGCTCGCAAGGCAACCTGCATACAAAGATCCTATCACATGTCCAAACATTATGTGGGAAGAAAAGAAAATGCCTTCACAAAAAAAAAAAAAAAGAGAAATTCTATCCCATCTTAGCTTGACAAATAAGATCCAAGTGGCGGGGTAGCTGGAACTTCCAGGAACATAATCTTCCAAAGTGTGGTTTTTGTTCATTATTGTACCAAGAACACAGGAGTTAAATTGAACCTTTGAGGAGTTCCAAGTTGAACGATGCCACTGTCCTTGCAGGGAAATGAACTATTTCCATTCAGATGTCTTGTTGTGAATGAAATCAAAGAGTCCGCCTGTCAGTACACAAACATCTCTGGGTTTGAGGCTGTGGAAATGCAGTTCCCAGGAAACTGCATTGTGGGTGTCCCATTGTTTTCTCCTCTCCTCCCCCTTAACCCAAAACCACAACCTAAGGCGAACAGGGGAGGCCCATTTGAAGGGCAGGACTCATTTTATGAAGCTAGAAGTCATTCTTACTGGTTTTTATTCATAACCGAAATCATTAGTGTAGAGTATTTTCAGTTCATTAAAATGTTTGCATATCGCTTAAACTATTCCGCTATCCTGGGCTGGCCGGTTATAACCTACAGTACGTGCAGGCATAGAGAAGCCTAATTCATTTTAGCGATGGAATCGTTAACAGAGAAGAGCAGATACACACCAATCGTATCATTGCCATGTTACGTTTAATGCAAATCCCACACAGGATCTCAAAAGACACGCCCCCTCGTCACGTTTGTGTCACGGGCGTATTTGTTTATTTGGTTGTGATGGGGGGAGTTCACGTCGACTACTGCAGCAACGCAAAGCCGTCACGGAACTTTGTGCACGCGCCCCATGGTTTAACCTGCCTGGCGACAGGACCACCTAGCGGGAGCATGATCGCATCAGTCCCGAAGAGGGCAGTGACGCCGGTCGCTGCTCATGATTAATAGCTGTATGCAATTGTGCGTGATGCTCACAGCCATTCCAGCATTGCAGCATTGTCCCGCCCGCTGAGGCCTGGCTTTTTAAGTCTTTTTGGGCATCGGAGACAATGATATTTCCTCGGTGGCGAAGCGCGCGCAGGGTGGCACACGTCTCTCGCTTGCACGGAGCGCCGAGCGGCAGATAATGCCGCGTAAACTTCTTTGGCACTGGGCTTCGCGAAATTCCTCCGCCGCTGTGATGTGGTTGTGGGCCGCGGGGCGAATCGAAGAGACCAAACAATAACAGATTGGCATGTAAATAAAGGGCTAAATTAATTCCCCTGCAACCGAAAGCAACCTGGCAAAGTCAGCTTTATCATCCATGGCGTTTTTTTTCCGGGAGAGGCTCGAGGAAAACTGAGCCGACAGCCGTCATGTGGGTGGCCCAGGCGAGCAAGCGTGCTCGTTATGTCACTGACTGCAGCAGCGCGCGCAGTTGCTGTCACGTGTTGGTCGCATCATGAGGGCAGCAGCGGTCAATCTTTTCACAACATTTCATAGCAAATACACAGGCATGAGTAAATGTCTTTTTTTTAAAGTTTCACAAATTAACACCTGCTTGCTTTTGTGGCTTTATGTACTGTAAACACACTGCTAATTGCACAGTTCACTAATTAGACAGCCCTTTGCACTGGGGTGTGTACCAACCAACCCTGTCCTCAGAAAATGTGCGTGTGTGTGTTTGTATTTGTGTGTGAATGTGTGTATACACAACTGTGTGTGTGTCGTTGTGCATGCATATGTTTATGAATGTGTGTGTGAAAGAGAGAGAGGGTGTTAGATTGCCACCAAGAAAGCACAGCAGATACAGTTATGAGGGCAATTTTGCCAGAGATCATAGCTAATTTGTTAGTAGCTACCAGTTGCATCTGAACAAGGAAAAGGCGACAGCCAGGTTCAGACACTGCAAGCAGCCAATTCTCAAACCGTACAGGATCTCCAGTGATGCAGGACAGCTCAGTGTGTACGGTTTGTGACTGGTCGTGTCATCACAACGAGTGCTGCATGTGTACTGATTGTGGCCTCACAGAGAGGGCATTGTGCGTACTGATGAACGATGACAAGGAGCGCAGCATGTAACCCGACGGGGGACATGACAGGAAGCTGGTACTAATGGTGACATCACCCCCGGAGTCACGATAAGGGCTTCATTAGTCCCTCTCTGAGACACTTCAACGTTTTGTGCGCTGATCAATCAATCACATTGGTTACAGGCGCAGAGAAGCAAGTTTGACACAGCACCGGGGTAGGGGCCCCCTACCTTATTTAAGGGTCTTTGCACACAAATAAGGGACAGAACATCACACTCCTAATAATAATAATAATATATGCCATTTAGCAATTTTATCCAAAGGCTGCAGTTTGCATCATTTTTCAGTATATGTGGTTCCAGTGGTTAACCCACAACCTAAGCGTTGTCAACGCTATGCTCTACCTACTGAGCCACACAGAACCACGCTATACATCATGGAAGCAACGGCTGCATTTATCACAACGCCGTGGTTTCTTAGTTATCGAGGGACTGCGAGTAGGCTGTCAGTGAGTGTCTGAAAAGGGGAACCAGCTTCTCAGCAGCTGTGACATGTATCCGTGGAGACACGTAGCCATTCTCCTATCTTCCCAATTAAAGGCATTTATCTGGGACACATGGTGATGCAGACCAACGGCCACAGGACTAACGGCCGTGAGGGGGTCGTCTGCCCCCTGTCCCCAGCTGGACATGAACTACGCATGGGGGCCAATGCCCCCAGGGAATAATCATTTTCCCAGGATAAGGGACCACTTACTGGATACAGAGAAAAATGAATAAGGGGAAAGAGGGGAGGCTTAGGGGGGAGCAGGGGCAAGGGCTTAGAGGGGCGGATGACCCCCCTCCCCCCCATGACATTTAAATACACCCTTGTCCATCTGAGGCATACTCCCCTCTCACCACAGAACAGCACAAATCTGCAAATATTCCATAATATTTCACATACATACATATTTCTCTCTTGTGTCTTTGCCCCAATCATTTTGATGATTTGTTAACGATGTCAAAAAGCGTGCGATTGAACTAAATGAAGCGCTGCAGCTCCCTGCCCTCGGGGGGGGTGAGACCCTCTCCCTGGCACGGGATGCCCTCTCCCAGGCCAACGGGGACCACCACAGGCCCTCTTGTCACACTCCGCTCCAGCCCCAGATGGTTTATTTACACAGCGAGCGCAGTGTTTCCGCAGGATAGCCGGGCCTGAGATACCCACTATCTGGTTTCCATGGAGGGGAGGGGTTTCCACACCGGCAGGGTGGGAAGCGTTATGAGCTAAGTGCCTCAATGACAAGCACGGACAAAGAGCGGAATCAGAGAAAAACCCAATAAAGTAGTAATAACACAGCGGGGGGCGTCGACTTAAGAAACACTCGCCTGGGGCGGCGGATGGCGTAGCGGTCTAACCCACCACACTTTGGCTGGTCCGGTGTGGTGTGCGCTGCCTGTCAGGGACGCGGTTCGAACCCCGCGTCTCTACCAGACCGGCCCTGGTCGTCAGCCCCGATCGGAGGCGGCATTTGGCTGTCCGCCTCCGGGGGAGGGGGGAGGGTGAGCCGGCACGAGTCCGTCGAGGAGAAGGTTAAAGGCGTCCGTGGAAGAATTTCCGTCTCGGAAGAGGCGGGAACAATCGGCCAGGAATGTGTGTCTCGCTCCCGGAGGACGGGCGGCAGACTCGTGGGGGTGGGGAATTGAAATAAATAGAGGGTATAATTGGCAACCAAATCGGGAGAAAAACGGGAAAAAATTTGAAAAAATTTTTTAAAAAAACACTCGCCTACTCCTGCAGAAGGTGGCGCTGACTCAGCCGCTCGGTGGCCGCTCGCAAATGGACGAGGCCGTCCCGAACTGCCGTCGCGCTGATAGATGGGATCTGAAAAAGGTCACGTCACCCCCATGCATCGACGTTTGAGCTCCGCAAAGACAAGAGCCAAATGAAAAAGATCAGCTGTTTGCAGTCAAGCGTTTGCACTTGGTATCCATGGAAATTTAATAAAATGAAGGCCCGTAAACCTAACCAGTGTAACCGGGGGGACAGCAGCATGTGAAAGTAAACTCCACCCAGACCTGTGATGAATCGGCCTGGGTGAGCCTCGTTAAATATTGTGCCTCAGCGTCAGACCTATGACTGAGGGTTTGTGTCTTTTAATGACCTTTCTTAAGTTTGTTTTCATCTGTAACCCCCCCCCCTCGACAACAGCTTGAGAAATAAACAGTGCATTCCGGAAAGCTCTGGACACCAGGGAAACACAGGAACACCGAACAACTGACAGCGCTGCCACTGGACAGCGGCTCTGACTGCGGAGAACTTCTGGACACAAATATGAACCACGTGGTGTCATGTGATTCCAGTTTCATGATTCAACACGGATTCATACCTATTTGAGTGTGTGCGCATGCTGAAATAAATGCTGAAATATCTGAGCTGGTTCAGAATTTCTTTGAAAATCATGGATAATTTTGGTGTCAGGAGTATTTTCTTGGTAGACCCTGTGACTGTAACTTCTGAAGGCTCATATGTTGGATAGGTCTGCATATCTGAATGTGTGGTTCCTTTCATGCCATGAACTGACAGGGCAATAATCAATACATTTATGATAAAACAATACCAAGATGTGGTAAGTGACCCTTTTAAAGCTTGGTATCTCAAAAAGCAGAATAGTTCTATGGTCTTGACTTGAGATCCTGCCCCAGACCCTGATCCAGCTTGTTACAGCGATGTACAGTGACAGCAGAAGTGTTGTGACAAATGGCAGTGAAAGCACTTAGCCACAGGAAGTGTGTGTTTAAATCAGCACGTTGCGCTATCTGGCGCAGGAAGTAGTTGGGCTCAGCTTCCTTCCACGGGCCGTTTCAGCGCTCTGGCCGGAAACGCCCGGCGTTCTCCTCCCGCTAATGCCGCCGGTTATCACTGACAGGTTGAGTAGCTGTGGAAAGGCCATTAAGCTGAAATGGATTCCGTGCAATAGAGAGACTGTACATGTAAATGTGTAAAAAATATTTACAGAGTTTAACATTTTGTGTGTGCTGGCTGCTCTTTGCACTATGAAGTTGAGCTCTCGCTTCAACGCCCTGAGAACGTACATAAATCAACGTGAATCATGTCGAGCATGCCGAATATCTTCCAACGGGTTGCGTAGCCACCTACGCGGAAGCGCAATCTTTCGAAACCCCCTGTGAGACTGGCTTCGTGAATCCTCCAGATTTATATATTGCGAAACCACCAGTGGCGCAGAAATATTCTGAAAAGTTATTACAGGTCTGGACGCATTCCCGAGCAGAAGGGATGACGACGCCGCACAAAAAAAAATGACTTTTCCTCTTAAATGAATTTTTAACCCGGCTCTTGTCTGAGTGAATCGCGATTTAAAGAAAAATCAAGTGATGGTCTGATTCTCCCTCTTCTACAAAAAATCCAAACTGTATTCCTTGCCGCTTCCATGTTTTCCATTAAAACAAGTGATTCCTTTGCTTTCCCTTTCAGTTTGGAGTGAAAGTTTTTAGAAGCCCCCTTTGGCCACCGACCGACTTCACATGGACAGTTTCTGTCACCTCGATACTCTCGTAGCATAGATTATTTAATAGTTTGTTGATAGTGCCACTTTGCCCTGCGATGGATTGGCGACCTGTCCAGGGTGTATTCCTGCCTCTCGCCCGGAACGCATGCTGGGATAGGCTCCAGCCCCCCGCGACCCTGACCAGGAATAAGCGGCTTAGATAATGGATGGATAGTGCCACTTTACACTTGGCACACTTTCTCACTACACACTCTCGTGAAATGTCACCTGACTGCTGAGGTACCTCTAACCTCTACTAATACAATGAGAGAAAACGCCATTTTCCCCAGCTATCGATGTGAAAATCAAGACAAGGGCATTTGCCAAATTTGCCCCAAACCAATTCTATCGTTTGGCTTGAGAGCTCTGTGAGAGTAGCGCGGAGTGTTCATTTCAGTGTCGATTTGTTTCCTAGAACAGTGGACAGCTGCAGAGGAAACCCAGGTTGTGCCTCTGCAGTGCTGAGTGCCACGAAAGAGTCGCTCACCACAAAAAGAAAATGGGGAGGAGATTTCTTTTTACAGCTAGGAGTTCTGTGTCATTATAAACGTGCATATGGAGAGAAGGGGGCGGGATGGTGGGGTGTAATAAAAATGAAGGAACGGATCATCGCCTGGCGATTTTAGAGCCTGGCAGCTTCCTGCCCGACTCCCCAACGCTTGACGCGGTGCCTTCTGCGGCTTCCCATGGTCAGGGTTGCGGACCTCCTGCCCTAGAACATTGACCAAGCATCCCTCCACCCGCAGAAAACAGATCCCTCTCATTGCATTCAATAACCCAATATCGGATGATTAGAGACCATGGCGATCGGCACAGGCTGGCACTCAAAGCTCCATCCCCCAACCAGTTCCACCCCTGCTCTGTGGCCTAGGCCTGCCCCCTTACCAGCCCTCCACTGTCCAAACTGAAGTCATTTTCACGGCCCATAAATTTTTACTGCAAATCTGCCCTGGTGGAACGCTGTTCAAGTGAAGGTGCATGAAAGGCTTGTTAAAAGTCAACCAAAGTCCATAAATCCTGGTAGAGCTGGGATAGTTGGAGCAGCGTGGTGGCATCGGCCCTGCCGGGAATACGGAAGCACTGCACTTTTCCACATTTCCTCTACCCTTTTGAGTTGTTTGGTGCACTGAAGTTGACGGCGTGGCTTTAAATTTGTTAAGCAAAGTCTCAAAACACATATATTTTGTCGCTGTTCTTCAAACACCATTGATTGGTTAATACGCTTATTGGCAGGCTAACATAATAGTATGAATGTGTTAAATGAAGAGAACCGGTCATTCAACCCATAAAAGATAGTCATTCTACCTGCTGTGTAAAGAATATGTAGCACTGTGTTAAGCCAAGTCTTTATCACCCCAATTCACTGGTAACACTAGTGCCTGCGAAACCATTCACTGAAATCACAGATAATACAGGCGTGCTGGGGAATGACTGCCGCTCATTCCGACTACGTTTCTCCTCAGCAATTATTCCCAGAGAATCAAATAAAACTAGAGAACCAGCTACGTGCCACACTCTGTGTCACTGAACTTTCAGCTGCAGTTGCCAAACTCATTCCACCAAACCCCCTGCAATCTTATACCCAATTCACAGAAACATTTCTGCTGTGGTTAAATTAGTGAGCAGGCCTGACTGAAATGTAATGCGTAAAGCGGAGGGGGTATATCTTTCATTACAGATATAAATATAAATTATATAAATAATTCAGGTTTATACGTCTCCGTTGTTAGGACGGGGGTCCTAACACCAAAGACGTATACATTTGAAATGTTTATATTTCAGTTTTTGCGTCGGAAAGCCTGGGGCCGTTATGATGGATTATGCTAAGTGCTTGTGGGTAGCAGCTCATTGACAGCTCAGAGAAAACAATGAGGAACAACGTGGCAAAACCGTTCGTCAAAGAGAGATGGAAAGAATGGTTTAAAACCTGAGCCCCGTGGAGTGTTTTGAGTGAGCTGTAACGTTGATTTGGCAGTGTTATGTTATGTGACACCGTGAAAGCCTGAAAGCCGTTCATTTTCTCTGTAAGCGTAAGCTGTCAATGTTCAGATACTAACATTTTCAATCTCAGAGAAATTCAAACTGACTGTGATTCAAGGAAGAACTGGAAACTCTAACCTTTGAGAAAACGAAAATCTGGAAAATGTGCTTCAGAGGAAAGTGTGCATGTGCACAAAGTACCGTTACAAAAGCATTAGGCAAGTATTCAATTCGTATAATAAGGACAAGGAAGAAGAAGCCTCATTCCCGGAGTTTTTAGTCTCTTTTTTAAAACCCACATTTTTTATTTTTAATTCGCATTTTGGAATGTCTGATTGTATTTGTAGGCCTGTCTCATCATTGCGACATCCTCCATTGATAAGGAGCTCTCCTTTCGAGCTGCGCAGTCTTTGCACTGCAGAAGTACACTTCATGTGCAACTGGCTGTTGGCGCCTGATACAGCTGGTGAGCAATGAGACGCAGAGCTACTGGCAAGTCAGTGCTGGCACGGTTTGGCTTCAATGTCAGACTGTGGGGCTCATCCACACGCTGGAGACCAGTGTCTTAGCAAGATGAGTCACACAGTGGCCACTGTAGTTTTTTTTATTAACTTTTTTTACATTCTATATTTATTTTTGACTATATTTGGACTCATTTTTTCATGGCCAATTGTATCCTCTTCTCCTTGAACTTCCACCACACGTTGATTTTCACACACCACACATCGATCTCTGCGTGGTTGATCACGCAAAAGTTTCAGGAGTTGACTGAAATACGCACCAGTCACCGAGGACATTGCCTATCTAGAAACATGAGTTGAGTCTGCTCAGCAAGCTCTCAAAAGAGCAGTGCTGTTTCAGAAGCTTTCTGAAAGTAAGGCATCCATGGCAAGACATCAGTCAGAAATTCACTGTTGCTGATGAAGTGATTATACACCACAGACATGGAGCCGATGAGATTAGCACTCCGAACTGTTAAACCAACACTCATCAAGCATTGTTTATTTATTTAATACCTCGCAGCAACTCACTGATATCACTGACTGCACTCTGAGTAATATGACTGTAAAGTGTCTTCATTTGGAAATTTCATCAGCCTATGCTTTCCCAAAGCACAGAAACAGCCTGCCCGCAGAATTACACACAGTTATGTACAGCAGGGGCTAGGAGTACGACAGGGTCCCCAGCAAAATGGAAACAACATTTCCCCATTCTAAATTACATATTTCAAACTTTCAGCTATAAATAAACTTTACAGTTTACTTCTGGTTTATTTAGTCTGGTTTACATATCATTGGTAATATTGTGTTCATTGTAATTGTGACATATTTATATTGTACTAAATGGCTGCACGTCTCGTATAGCCTAGATCTGTGATATGACATCACGACTTAGACATTATCTCATGGACATGTGTGTCAAACAGCCACAGTGTTGCAGCCCGTTGTGGGTGGTGGATAAAGGTGTAAAAGATTAAGCACTTTATGGAGGTGGGTGTCCCTCCAGCCTCAGAGGTGGCCATTTTAGGGGACCTTGAGATCAAGAAGTTTGGGAACACTTGACGTAGAGTGCTAATTTACTGACTGTTTGAGTGTATAGCTAGCATGCTAATATACTGGTTGCTGTTGTGTGAGCACTATTGCTCAGGGGACATGGTTAGTCAAGGTCGGAGACAGTTCAACTTGTCAACAACTTTTGCTTACGCGCAGGCGATCATGCGCCCCCATCATGGCTCCCGCATGCAGCAGGTGGGAAACTCCTCACAACCATAACAGTATATACTAGCTGGGATGTTAATATATCGGCTGCAGGTGTTTGAGTATATAGCTAGCGTGCTAATATACTGGCTGCAGGTGTGTGAGTATATAGCTAGCGTGCTAATATACTGACTGCAGGTGTGTGAGTATATAGCTAGTGTGCTAATATACTGACTGCAGTTACAAGTTATTTGGCAGGTGCTTTTATCCAAAGTCATGTTATTTAGCTTTATTTTCTGGGAAATTCACTGAGGCACTTTTCTCTCTACCTCACAACTGCCTGTTATATTGAATATTCTCAAAACTGCAAAAAGAGCTAAATGACAGGGTGGTCAAACTTTTTTAAACCTGGTTATCGTTTGCAAAATTGAACTTATTATTGTTGGCATCAGAGTGATGGCTCGGGGGGGAGTTTTGTTATACCAGCGATTGACTGCACAATGGTTCGTTATTCAAATTTTATGTCCCTTAGTGTTGAGTTGAGTTTTTTTCTTCTTTGTTCAGGATCACAGCTAAAACTGAATTCACCACAACCGTTCAAGGTTCATGTGTGAGCTATGAGGCATGAATTTTGTACGGCTGAGTACAGAAGTATGTACAAGTAACTGCCAAAATAAAGGAAACATCAATATAAAGTGTCTTAATAGGCCACTAGGCCACCATGAGCCACCATAACAGCTTAAATGAGCCTTGGCATAGATTCTACAAGTGTCTGAAACTCCATTGGAGGGATGCAGCACCATTCTTTCACAATAAATTCCACAATTTGGTGTTTTGTTGATGGTGGCGGAAAATGCTGTCTTGGGTTCCGCTCCAGAATCTCCCATAAGTGTTCAATTGGGTTGAGATCAGGTGATTGGGACAGCTATGGTATATGGTTTACATTGTTTTCATGCTCATCAAACCATTCAGTGACCAGTCATGCTCTGTGGATGGGGGCATTATCATCCTGGAAGAGAACACTTCCATCAGGATAGAAATGCTTCAGCATAGAATGAAGGTGACCACTCAGAATGGCTTTGTATTTACTGGAGTTTACCTTGCCCTCTAAGGGGTTAAGTGGACCTTAACCATGACAGGAAAATGCACCCCAGAACCCTTCATTTACTCAAGTGTTTCCTTTATTTTGTCAATTACATGTACAATTGCTCTGCGGCAAGAATGATACAAAAAAAAGTATTCACACTATCAAACCACCGGTGGCTACCAGTGACAATGTATTTTATCTTGTATATCTCTTATTGTACTACTGCACTGTTGTGGAGTTATGCACTCAAGAATTTCACTCATTCTTATACTTGTATAATTGTGACGTGATAATAAACTTGATTTTGATTTGATGATCACCAGCACTCAGTGTTCTTATTCAGCTCACACTCAGTCCAGTGGAGGGAAGGGCTAGAACAGGCTCCACACTAGGCAGTCTCCATGGTGATTTTCATGACAATCCAATAAAAAGTTGAATGGCTTTATCTCCGGGTGCTTCTCTGCATGGCTCAGACAAAGTCGTTGCACTTTCGCCCGGCAACAGGCACCGCACTTTTATTGGGGCGTACCTCATTGGACCACACAAAGGCCTGATTACTCGCTCCAATGAATCGAAGAGAGGGACACCGCTCGTAAAAAATTCACAATTATTACATCCAGGCAGAAGAAATACCTTCCCTGGAGTTTTAGTGGCCCGTTCAAGAGGCCAACGCGAGGAGGGTGTGGCCGCCACACAGAGCGGTGTAACGAGAGGGCGCCACGGCTATTAAAACCGTGTTAGCGCGGGTAATGGGAAGTCATTAAGGAGGCTTTGTTGTTGCTAGGCGCAGCGCTAGGGGCTGTTAACATAGCAAAGCCCTAATTGTGGCGCGGGCGGCATGGGGGCCGTCAGCGCTGTCACAGAGGAGCGGAGTGTGGCCTGATTCACGGCGCTGAGCAGGAACACACAGGGATCTAAGGGGACGTGGGAGATGAAAGAAGGACAGGTAACTGCCAAAATAAAGGAAACACTTGGAGGGTGAAGGGTTCTGGCTGATGTTATGGTGTGTGCATTTGTGCAAGTCATTCCGAGCAAGCGATCACTTATATCCTACAGTGAAGGATGTAAATGATGTAAAGCGCTCATTGGAAAGGGGGGGGTCCCATCTGCCAGCACTGGCCTTGGCACCCTCCGAAGGACAATCGTGGTACTGCACCCCTTTAAAGGCTATCTCATTTACTCATGTGTTGCCTTTATTTTGGCAGTTACCTGTACATGTATCACCGCCATCTTCCCTGTGCCACACCGGGACCCTGGATATCCGATTGGATATCCGGTTGAGGGGCAGAACTTAGGGGGCTGGGCCAGTGGTTTGCACAATCAGGGGGGATCTGGTATTTAAAATAGGTTGCACTCCATTGCTTTAAACAGCGCTAGTTTAATTTTGTTTTTATAAATGTGTCATTTAAGTTGTAGATGCAGGTTGTTTTTGTCTCAACGCAGATGAAACACCAGCCACTTCTGCGCTCCGGCTGCGTTGTTTGAAAGCCACTGCTTCCAATGTGCATCGTATTAAAAGTGCATTACACACGCTATTACCCATGTCAAAACAGATTTTTTTTGTTGCTGTTTTCTGGGCCTTGTCCACTCTGTTTTGTGTGATCAAAGACTGTGTCTGTGATATATTTCCTTCTTGTACGCTCTCCCATCTTTCACGTGTTTACGTCATGCCGACTTGATAGTTTTTAGTCAAATAACGAAGGAAAATCCAATTAAGGTTTATAAGTTTATATTTTGTGAAATGCATCTAAAGCATTCCGGAAACTTGAACTGAAATGATTTATCATCACGGTGGCTCGTGACCAAGGGCTTTGTTGGTTCTCGCTCCGAAGTAACAGCTGGTCCTAAAAAGTGTAACTGAAATATTTATTGTTGGAAAATTCTGAAAATGTCTGGTGAAGGAGGAGGAAGCTGGCGAGGGCCTTCAATAAGGCCCCCCCCGCCCCCCCCAATGACGCCCCAGGGCGCCTGCACCTCACTCCTGGGCCAATTTATGATCCGTAAAAAGAGTTTTCCTGAGTAGCTTAGCCAGTAAAGGTGCAGGCTGGGCCTTGCAGGTTTGAGCCCGCGCTGACCATACTATATAATAACAATGGATTGCATTTATCAGGGATGTGATTTTTCCTGATTATTCAGGAAATGCTGATTTTCTGGTGCTAAATATCGCTATTTGGCTTTATTTGCTGAACATTCTCTCCTGCTATCAGCTGTCAAAGAGTGCAACATTTCTTAATGTGTATGCTTATGACATACACATGTCCACAAGATATCTATGGTCTGAAAATAAACATTTGCTGATTAACCAAGAAACAAATCACATCCCTGATTTATATAGTTCTAATCATTTATACTTGAAACTCCTCACAGTGAAGGGGAGAAACTCCCTTGCCCACCACAAATGTGTAGCGCGCCACCTGGGCAACGCCAGAACAAGCTCACCACGGGTCAGCTCGAGGTAGAGGAGAAGGAAGGGATCATTGAGCCAATTACAACTTGGGGATGACTAGGTTGAGAGAGCCAGGTTGGGAATTTTGCCAGGAACCCCCTACCAAGATGTTTGGGGGAGTCCATGGTGGCAGGACACGGTTTTCCTCATCCCCCCTGGGGTAGGGTTTGTTAAAGCCAGACAGGGTACCTTGGATTACTGCTGTATTAGTTCCACCCCCAGAGATGTTCAAAGTGCCCACAGGCTACTGGCTGTCATCAGTGAGAACGGTGCTAGTGCTCCTGTAGTGCCGATCAGTGAGAACAGCGCTAGCTCTCCTGTAGTGCTGTGTGGACTGTAGTGTGAAAACGAGTCATTGACTGATTGGTTCAGAGGAGCCCATCAGCTACGGCAGGGGTGGCCAACCCTGGGCCTGAGCCACAGGGTTGGTTTTCTTTGCTTATTTTTCGTCGTTACTCAGCAGTTAATTGGTCGATTGAAGCAGTTGATTACACAGTTAACTGAGCTCACTTGATTTCTTGGGTCTGAATTGGTTGCTAATTTCGGGGTGAAAAACATTTTTGGTGGCTACCCCTGAGCAGTGATTCTGGTGCGCAGATGGGGCATTGCCATGGCATGGATTGGATGTGGACCATAAGTCACATGACAGCATGGAGAACAAGCGCCTCGGCTGGGCACGCAAGTCGCGCATTCCAATCAGCCGTTCATGGAGTGCGGGAAATCAGTGGGGCTTGTTTTAAAAAACACACGTAAAGGAAACCTTACAATGCGCGTTGCATAATGCGCTAAACATCTTGTAAGTATGATAAATCCCTTTTACCCACATTTTAATGGGGGAATTCAAAGACCTCCCCTCCTGCTTGGCGAAACAAGATTTCACACGCCACCGCTATCTCCCAGGGGAAGATGTTACACATCATAATTTACAGTAAGCAATGTGGCACAGTAAAAAAACCTTTTTTTTTTAACAGTTAACTGTTTGGAAACATTAAGCAATTGTAAGTGTTGATATGAAAGTATTGCAGCCAGTGTGTCTGAGAGAATATGACATGCCTATTAAAGGCATACAGGTCCAAATGTTTTCTTTTCTTCAGATCCTGGAGAGTGGAGAGCGATGTTTGATTTGGCTGAGGCACGGCACTAATGATAAGGGTAACTGTCATTATGGGCTACCATTGATTTAGGGAAAACAGTAATTTAACTGGAATCCCCCCCCAGTTCTCTTAAATAAACAAAACATTCCTGTTGGTGCAAAAACACTCACAATTATGCATCTGACACTGGCTCAGAAGACTGAGCTCCAACAGACACTAAATGGCCCATGAAAACAGGTTACATGTTAGATGGTCAGTCAAGATACAGGTAACTGCCAAAATAAAGTTAACACCTGAAGGGTGAAGGGTACTGGCGGCTCTGTTGGGGGTGCATTTTCCTCACATGGTTTAGGTCCACTCAACCCCATACAGGGCAAGGTAGACACCAATAAATACAAAGCCATTCTGAGTGTTCACCTTCATCCTATGGTGAAGCATTTCTATATAAGGATTAGTGGTCTCTTCCAGGATGACAATCCCCCATTGACAGGGCACAGACTGGTCACTGAATAATTTGATGAGCATGAAAACGATGTAAACCATATGCCATGGCCGTCTCAGTCATCACATCTCAACCCAGTTGAACACTTATGGGAGATTCTGGAGCAACACCTGAGACAGCATTTTCCACCACCATCAACACACACACAACTGATGGAATTTCACATGGAAGAATGGTGTTGCATCCCTCCAAAAGAGTTCCAGACACACTAAAATGTATGCCAAGGCACACTGAAGCTGTTCTGGGGGCTCGTGTTGGCCCCACACCCTATTAAGACACTTTATGTTGATGTTTCATTAATTTGGACCTGTATGTTTCAATAAATATGGCAAATCCTTTTATGCAATATCCAGTGCATCATTAATAAGGAAAGCATCTGCAAAAGCCCTTCAGTGTTGTTATGACCCAACTTGGTAAGGTTAAGGTTAAATGGTCACTCATTTTTGAATGGAGCTCTACAACACCTGGACCTGTGAACATATCTGTCACACACACACACACACACACACACACACACACACACACACACACACACACACAATCACGCACACTCACGCATGCACATACAACCCCACACTACACCCCTCCCCCAACTCCCCCACACACACACAATCATGCACACTCACCACACACACACACAATCATGCACACTCACGCATGCACGTACAACCCCCCCACCCACACACACTCCCTCTATCTCTCCCTCCTGGAATGTGTGGAAAAAAGGGCGAGAAGAGAGACGCTGAGCGGGCGGCCTTCTGTGGTCCAGCCCGGGAGATACCGCGTCGACTTCAGTCCCGTCTCTCCGAGGGGCGCCTCCTCTTCCACCCGCGGAACACGCTTTGATCACTTTGGATACTTTGCGCCGGTACTTGGCATGTCCGAGGTGCAGGGCTGGAATGCCTGGGGGTGTTGCTTTGAGTGGGTGCCTGGAGGTGGTGACGGGCCCAGCAGTGAGGTGATGCCACCGCCCCGGCCTTCATCGCTCGGGGGCATTGGAGGCCGAGAGCATCTTTTGACCGTGAAATATATCCATTGTGGAATCCAGATTCAGCAACAGGCACATTCCACAACAAGTCCAAATGCAGGATTAGTTTGTGATTAGTTTGTAGGAGAGGGTTAATCAAAATAAGGAAGTGAGGGGGAGGGGTGATGACATATTAAAAAAGTATGGTTCATTTTGTCATAATGTAAATCATTTCTTAGATTTAAATGCGTTTTGCTAAGAAATCCTGCTTCACTTTATAAATATCCTAAAGCTAATGATTTATAGATACCCATGCATACCAGATCCAGAGAAATTAGGCTGTGAGTGCATATATGTGTGGGGGTGGGTGTGTGTGAGTGTGTGGATGTGTGGGACTGTTATGTTTGAGTGTGTGTATGTGTGGGGGTATATGTGTGTGAGTGTGTATGTATGTGTGGGGGTATATGTGTGAGTGTGTGTATGTGTATGTGTGGGGGTATAGATCCAGAGAAATTAGGGTGTGAGTGTGTGTGTGAGAGTGTGTGTGTATGTGTGGGAGCGTATATGTGAGTGTGTGTATGTGTGGGGGTGTATGTGTGAGTGTGTGTATGTGTATCTGTGAGTGTTTATGTGTGGGGGTGTATATGTGTAGCAGAAGCCTGCCAGATATTGTTTCGGATAAAAGAGTAGGTAAAAGTCCAAACCTATGCTTTATACTAGTCTTGTAAGAGTGTAAATCTACATTCTATACTGTAGTCTTGTAAGAGTGTAAATCTACATGCTGTACTAGTCTTGTAAGGGTGTAAACCTACGTTCTATACTATAGTCTTATAAGAATGTAAATCTACACACTGTACCACCTGCTTGTAGGAGTGTACATCTATGCTCTATACTACCTTCTTGTTCAGAGGATTTGGCGAGCATGACTTCCTACACCAGGACATCTTAATACGTTGGGCGAGGTGATGAACTGGTGGCGGAAACAGTTGAAATGACCAGGGAAGACCACGCTGGTAGATCAGGACCACCGCTTGGCGCACCGGGGAGCAGTAAAACTCGCGCGTGACAGATGCTTAGAAAAGACAGCCCAGACCAAACGGCCTCAGTGGAGCTTATCAGCGCTCTAGCCGCCGGCTCTCCGGGGCAATTAGCTCGTTGACTGAAGCGGCTAAAGAGGGATGTGTGAGGGAGATAGCGCAGGCCCCTTTCAGAGAGGCTAGGGGCAGCCCCGCCGATAGCACGCCATCAGCACCCTGATCGTGGCCTTGCTCCACCACGTCACTACCGCGTCTCCAAACCGCTTTAGACGCCAAGCAGAAAGCCAAGCCGGTCAGTCTCATTATCTTATTACTGTGGTTTTGCCGATTATGAAATAGAATCCATCGATTTGTGTAAGATATCCTAAAAAGAAACTGCTCCGGCTATGATTAGACTGTAAGCTTACTGTTCGACAGCATCGGCGCCGATCTGCGGCCATGTTGATGCACTTTAGTAAGTCGATTTGGATTTTATAAAGGCATCTGCCAAGTGACAAAATTGAAATTGAATTAAGTTCTGAGAATTAAACTTAGAATGAACTGTTCTAAGTGAAGTTGTACCCCCAATTTGTGAAATTCATGTCCTTTGAAAACATGGTTCAATTGGTTCAGTAGAAAAAAGTTCAAAAGTTCAGTAGAAAGAAGATGGAATTAAAGATAAATGACCCATTTCAGTTGATATCACCTGGACCGATATTCCACATGCCCTAGGGAGTAAATGTGAAACTCTACTCTTCCCCCAGACCTGTTCATTTATCCACAAATGTAAAAATCAGACCTCTCTTCTGATTAACCTAATCAATCCAAAAGGATTCAATCAACCATAATTGTTCAGTTTTAGTTTTTGGCCTATCCTAATTTGTGGGCAGCTCTGTAGGGATCAGGTAAAAAAAAAAAAAACGCAGGGGTCCTGCTGAATGGAATGGAGAGCCCATGCCTCGTTCAGTCTGTGGATTAAAGTACCAGCATGGAAGGCTGTCTTACAGCACAACCTTGAACCAAGTTCTTCATCACTGAAGAAACAGCATTTAATTGCTGCTAACGCATCCCACATGGAGGCGATGGCGCACATGGGGACTATAAAAGCGAAGGAGCACTTCAAAACTGAAGCACCTGGCACACTGCATAGTGGCCCAGGACATAGTGTGATGCAGTGCATAGTTGCCCAGGGCGTAGTGTGAGCACACTGTGTAGTTTCCCAGGGCGTAGTGTGAGCACACTGTGTTGTTTCCCAGGGCGTAATGTGAGTGCACTGTGTAGTTGCCCAGGGCGTAGTGTGAGTGCACTGTGTAGTTTCCCAGGGCGTAGTGTGAGCACACTGTGTAGTTGCCCAGGGCGTAATGTGAGTGCACTGTGTAGTTGCCCAGGGCGTAGTGTGAGTGCACTGTGTAGTTTCCCAGGGCGTAGTGTGAGCACACTGTGTAGTTGCCCAGGGCGTAGTGTGAGTGCACTGCGTAGTTTCCCAGGGTGTAGTGTGAGTGCACTGTGTAGTTGCCAAGGGCGTAGTGTGAGCGCACTGTGTTGTTTCCCAGGGCATAGTGTGAGTGCACTGTGTTGTTTCCCAGGGTGTAGTGTGAGCACACTGTGTAGTTTCCCAGGGCGTAGTGTGAGCACACTGTGTTGTTTCCCAGGGTGTAGTGTGAGCACACTGTGCAGTTGCCCAGGGCGTAGTGTGAGTGCACTGCGTAGTTTCCCAGGGTGTAGTGTGAGTGCACTGTGTAGTTTCCCAGGGTGTAGTGTGAGCACACTGCGTAGTTGCCCAGGGTGTAATGTGAGTGCACTGCGTAGTTTCCCAGGGTGTAGTGTGAGTGCACTGTGTAGTTGCCCAGGGCGTAGTGGGAGCGCACTGTGCTGTTTCCCAGGGTGTAATGTGAATGCACTGCGTAGTTTCCCAGGGTGTAGTGTGAGCACACTGTGCAGTTGGACAGTGACAGGGCCAATTTTCCTCTGGGTCATTTTCGGGAACATGAGTAAGAAAGTACTACTCTAAAAGTCATCAAAAAAGCAGAAAGGCCAAGCCTCTGCAATCACCGGGAGAAGATATGGGCCCCGTTCTCGTGCTGACATCACCGACAAAAGGACCAAACCATGAGGAGGCAGAGAGGAAGGGAACGGTCCTGGGTTACATAAACCTCTGAAACCTGAGCGCTCACGGCCACCCCCAAAAGATTTTTAATCAAATCTTGGAAGGGGAAGCTCAAACGCGGTGATGTCATTTACAAAACAAACAAAAACACAGGTTTCTCATGCTGTTTTCCCCATTTAAACGACATAATCATTATCCAGCCCTTTCTCGCCGGCATCTCGGCCCAATTCCTTTTAAAACCAGGCAAGAGACAAGCAAGAAAGAAAGCGATGTAATTGTTGGCGCGCGTACCGAATCCTGACCTCGTTCCAGTGTGGGGACTGCGATGGGCAACCCATGCAGGTGCATAATTGGCTGTAGTGTTGCCCAGGAACGGTGGGTTTCAGTGGGTGGGTTTGTCCCTGTCTCATTGGTGCACTGGTGACCCCCTCTGGTCAGTCTGCACCAGCTGCACATGAAGCGTCCTCATCCGGCACGGCTCAGCTGGTGGGCCGTGGAGTGAAAAGAAGCGGGGGCTTTTCTGCCCTCTTCCAAATTGACTGAGGAGGATGCAGCAACGGACACTGGCCTAGAATTGGATTGTCCACATTAGGGAAATTTATAAGGGTGAAATTGTTCAAAATTGTTTAAAAACAAGTATTTATTATTACAATTTATATTAATTTAAGAAATATAGTCAAATGTTTGCACTCAGTACTCAGCCAGTCTATATAAATATAGGTTAAATAAATAAAATAATAATGCTTTTTATTTATAATAAGTAAAATATTGGAGTGCTGCTTCTTGCTCTTGAAATACGGTGTTGTTCAGCCGTGCATGTGCCTGTCTGTCTCTCCCCCCGCAGCGTGTAACTGCAACCTGCACGCCCGGCGCTGCCGCTTCAACATGGAGCTGTACAAGCTGTCGGGCCGCAAGAGCGGCGGCGTCTGCCTCAACTGCCGCCACAACACCGCCGGCCGCCACTGCCACTACTGCAAGGAGGGCTTCTACAGGGACATGTCCAAGCCCATCTCCCACCGCAAGGCCTGCAAAGGTAACTGCTGACCGCCCTGCTCTGCCCGCCTCGTGCGTACACTGTCCTGTCCGAACTCACACACACGCTGCCCCTCGTGCAAGGGCATCGTCCTGTCCCGACTCACACACACTGAAGCACAGCACCATCCCATCCCAACTCAAACACCACGTCCCCCAACGCATGGGTACCGTCCTGTCCCAACTCATGTCATATCACCCAAATCTCTACACTTCTCCAAATCACTGACTGTGATTTCTACAACCAAATCACTAGCTGTGATTTTGACACCCAAATCACTACCTGTGATTTCGACACCCAAATCACCACCTATGATCTCTCCACCTGTGTGGCTTCCACACGCCCTCCACAGCAATGGTCACACCCTCCACCTGCCCCACAGAGTGATACATGTTTCTTGGGCTAAAGAAATGTTACCCAGAAGACCCTGCCCAGAGAACATATTTATTGACGTTGAAGTCAGTGGCAGCTTCCTGAATGAGCATGAGAGAGATAGGAAAAACACACACGTTTTCCCAAAACCTGACAACATCGATGTGATTATGGGTTTCGGGCAGCTATTGGGAATCAAGATCGGTCACACCAGTTCCGATTGCGGTACTGATGAAGTTTTAACCTCTAGGCTGAAAGGAGGGGAAATGAACCACCTGTCACATTCATAACTCACATCAAGCCCTTTGTGGCTCTCCTTTTACATATCCGTGGACCTACAGCATGGGGCACAGGGGTTCATCACTGCACGGACAACCCATTCCATTAACCGCCACGTGTGTTAGACCCGACGCGAGGGACGTGGGGATCAAACGCTGCATTGTATCTCATCTCATGCATACGAGACTTGATTCTTTCAGCAGTCACACCTCATCCCTGTTGTGTTTTAGAGACTGAGAGATTTAGATAATCATCGGGGTAGGGTGGGTCCTGTCCCCCTCAATATCGGTGGGTGATAATCATCGTTGGCAACGAACGGGTGGGTAAGAGTACCCCCCCCCCCAAAGTTCAAAGGAAACCTACATCCTTGCCTGCAGGTTATTAATGATGCATTTTGTTTGTGAGTGGAGCAACACCATAGGAGACAGGTCTTTACACTAAAAACCAAGGGAGGAAGGACACAGCGCTCCTCTCGTGACTCTCAGCTCTTTTTTCCCCAATTCATTGGATGCTGTTTGATTACCCTGGAAAATCTGCCTTAAATCCTCTGCTTCTTCTGAGCAGAGTGACACAGAGAAATTGCTAAACAGAAGATTCAGGGTCAACATTTAGCTCAGGGTGTACAAATTACACTAGTGGTACTGGTACTACTCCAATCGTCTAGTTTTAATGTTCTGACACAGGCTTTCAACTGTACACAAATACAGTACAAACATACAGCACAAACCAAATTGTTTTCTCTTTTCAAAGATTCAAAGAGACAAAACAACTCTGGATGAAAACACCATTAATCTACTTCTTTTGAAAGCGAGAATAAGGAAATGATTGTTCCTAAAAATGCATCGTTAATATGGACCTCCAGCTTGGGGGGGATAACAACAAACATCATTGCTCCTGGCTGAATGCAGAGGAATCCTCTTTGCCTCTCCTTCATCTGCTCTGAATGCCTTCCGTGTGTGTGTTTGTGTGTGTGTGTGTGCGCACACGCTCGCTCTTCTGCATCTGTTTCACGTCTCTGCTTTTTCTCACCGCGTCGGTTCTAAAGGGTCCGAGGGGTAAGGATTAGCCGGAAACCTGCGTCAGTCATGCAGCCCCTGTGCAACTGCGTAACGCTCTTATTTAGCTCAGAGGAACACTTCATCGTTTTTGGAATGCTTGAGCATTTTTAGCAACGTAAGAGTGCACCTATATCCCAATTTTTGCTTTCCTTTCCCTATGACACAAGGAGAGAAAGGGTCACATTCAGGTGACATCACAGTCTCCATCTCCATCTCCATCTCTGTTCGTATCCTGGCACGAGAGGACCCGCTTTGATGCTGACTTCAGGACCGCCTCCTCAACCTTTTTCAGTGGTGCTGAGGTATGCAAGTCCACGGCTTTCACTCTCAGAAAGCCCTGGAATCCGACGGCAGGCCGAGTGCTGCGTGTGCACCTGCATACCTCTTCGCCACAGCTATGAGTTTTAACTTCATCGATCACTCGTGTGGGGTCTCAGAATGTGGGCCCCCACGGCCGCCCCAAACCCCCTGAATGCCAGCGAACAATCAAGGCTTTTTGGAAGGGTAGCATAACAGCCTGTTTCCTACAGGTTTGCAAAAACGGGACTTCCTCTCTCTATTCATCCCGAGCCCCCTTTCAAGTTACGTCACCCACGCGAACCGAAAGTATAGTATAAACACGTTTGATCATTACTTAGCAAAAAAACGGCAGCCCACCGAAGCACTTTTGTTCAAATTTAATCCTGAAAGTTGCCAGAGTTTTAAAGCCTAATGTAATTCTAAACAAACACTGCCCAAAGTTTACTGGAGCGCTCACTTCCATCCAAACAGAGCCACAAAGAGGAATCTGTTGCCATTACCGAAAGGTGACAAATGACATGAACCACGATCCCCTCTCTAATGCCAGTTTAAACATTTTCATAAACTATACTTGCAGCACAGATTGGGGGGGTGGGGGTGGGGGGAGAACAAAGGCAGGGGAGGTCTCCGTGTTACAGCTCTCTCCTCTTAATGAATTAAGCACACGCATTTCCAAATCTTTACGAACCATTCTGTGGGGGAGCTTGAAATGTTCCAGCACCACTCTTTCCTCAAGATTTCCAATGACTTCTGACTTTCATAATTCAACTTTACACGCCTGTAACCGAAGCCGGTCGCTGTGCCCTGCTGCGACTGACAAACACGGCGTTCCTTTACATCAATCAAGGTATTTATTGTTCGGTGGTGCCAGCCGTCTACGTGTGTCTTTTGGACTTGAATTCAAACATAAAAATACCATTAGGAAGATATCTGCTTTAATTCTTGAAATGCAATCCCACCCCACCCCTCCCCCAAAAAGAGAAAACGTTTAATTTCCATAAGAGCACTTTGCAAAAAAAATGAGAGAAAATCCTGCCATTTATGCAGAAACTGAAACGTCCCCAGTGGCCACGTGGAATGTGTAATGTTTTATTTCCTAGATTTACGACCTCATCCCTCATCTGCTGTGGGGCAAATGTGGCCGGCGGGGCCGAGGACTCATTCAAATCCTTGGTTTTCTCAGGTTACCCGCAGCGTCGCCTGCCCCCCCCCACAACAGGTCAGGCACCCGCAGGCTACCAGCTGTCGTCAGCTTTAGAGATATGTTTCTACTCCAATTGGTGGCAGCTCTCTCCTGCAGTACCGGGTGTGGCCAATAGGGGGCAGTCAGTTGCTCGTGGGGCAGGTGCGTCGGAGGAACGCAAGCTGGGGCTCCTGGTGGAGGTGTGCAGGGGGCACGGCGCTGACCGATTCCACATCAGGGAAGAAGAAAAGGGGGAATTTTTTATCGTCCCTTAACCCTGGTGTCAGACCTCTACAGTTTTCAGGTAGGGCTTGGATTGCTGTCACAGCGTACCCACTTCTCCGGATCTGCTCTGGTCTGATCGGCAGGTCAACGATCCAGGTCACGCACAGCCAGTAAAGCTGAGGTCACATGGGGTGCGAGGCTAAAGGAGCCAAGCGCTCCTGTCCACTGGATACAATCGGTTAGTTGTCAGTTCACATCCTTGGGGATGCGTGGTAGATATATATATATATATATATATATATGCCATTTAGCAGATGCTTTTATCCAAAGCGACTTACAGTAGTGAATGCATACATTTTTCAGTATATGTGGTCCCAGTGGGAATTAAACACACAACCTAAGCATTGCCAACGCCATGCTCTACCCACTAAGCCACAGAGAACCACATGTTCTCTGTAGATGTGCCCTGTGAGTGAGGAACCTCGTCTGCACCTTTCGCCTGGTCTGATGATTAGTTAATTGCTTTAGATAATGTCTAGTTTGAACAAATGCCAAGAGCCCACTAACCGAACAGTGGCCTGGATTCACTCAAAAGTGTGTCCTTATCTTTGAGTCTGCTGACGCAATAGACACAAGGTGCTTGGTTTCCTTCCTCGCACAGTTCGGCGGGTTCCAATCACCGAAAATTAGCTCGCCAAGCCGTGCTCGTGAAGGAAAGAAGAAAGAAAACACTCGCACTCGCGTATTTGTAAGACAAAGCGCTAAATGTTGACTGAATCCAGGCCAGTAGCAGAGCAATCAGGAGAAAAGGCAGAGCAATTGTAGAAACACTTCAGCATGCGGCACCACTCAAACTCCCAACGTACATTTTTTTTAAATGAAGGGAAATGCCATCAAACTGGAACGGCAAAGTAAAAGCTGCAGTGTTTTTATCAGTCAACGGTCTCAGCCCCACCCCTGAGTTATAACGCCGCTTGTCATTGCTTTAGCAGATAATACTTAAGGAATCAAGTTTTTAAATGAAAAAAAAACAGCTGGAGCCAATCTCTGTTTAATGGCACTGCGTGTTTGAGAGATTACTTACATTTCGCCCTGGGGCATATGTCTTGCATTGTCACAGTAGGGACTTTATTAACCACAATAACATATTCTGAGTTTGGGGTTTAAAAATATTGTTTTTTCTAATGACCTCATTGTTTGCTTTTTACATTTTTTTAATGTTCAGACAGAGTGGGCTTTAATGAGGCTGCTTTCTATTTAGCTTGTCACAAGATTTTGTTTTATATTTCGCATAAAACGTGCATAATCTTATACAGGAAAAAATAATATATATATACCATAATAACACCATGGTAACC